>CM046445.1:3979130-4579130 GCA_025506515.1 Flaveria trinervia
TAGTCCCCATAATCCTCAAAATCATGTTCGTTTGGTCTTTCCATATTGACTTGATTATCAATCCACTCATCCACATAATTAGTATGTGACTACCTTCGACTGAAAAACGGTCCTTATTGCCTTGATGAGTTCATTCCACATCATGCTGAAGACATGGATAACAAATCCAAACATTAGGTGCTAGTTGGAAATTTATGGGAGGAGGTTGGTGTTGCACCCCCTTGATTCATAGGGACCGGCCCCTGAGGTTGAGATTGCACAAATCGTGGTTGAGGTGGAAGGTCATTAGGTAGAGGAAACACATGTAATAGGATATCTCCCATAGGTTGGTTCGGTTGTGACTCTCTTTGGTTTCCTAGATTGATCATTCCTCTTCCTTGATTACTTTTTGGTGTTGTGGAGAGTCGGCCTAAATTCCTATGAGCTGTGGCTGATGATGCACCCTCGTCTGATCTTGTTTGACCCCGAATGTGAGAAATCCTTAAAGTTGATTTGATAAAAGTGCAATGGCGAAGTCCTTCCTGAAAATCTTGTATGCGTTAACGTAATAGGTACCTGCAAACAAGAAAACACAAAACCACTTCACGTGTTACTAAACTAGAAAACAAACTAAAACGAAAAACAGAAAAATAAAATCTTTTTGGGTTTTTTTAAGAAAAAAATTACAACGATTAAACACTAAGCCCACTAATTCCCGAGTAACGACATCGTTTTGATCTAATTGTCAAGACTCGATCAAAAACAATTTAATTTATCAGTCTTAGCTACCTTTATTATGCAATGGTAAGTAATGTCGTCTCCTCAGGTAATATATGGAAAGTGTTTAATGAATATGACGCGATTAAATAAAGACTCAAAATTTGTAACAAAAAATTGAAACTTGGAATGGATTAATGAGCAAAAGTGCATAAAGCAAGAAACTTTAAAATGAGTTTGATCAAATATTAAGAAACAATCACTTCCGGGTTTCCAATTCTACAAGATCAACAATTATTACTTCTAAATTAGGGTGGTTTGTAAGAAATAATACTTCAATATCTTAGCTTTTTATTAAAGTGACAACAAAGAAACAATATTTTAAGACTCATTCATTCACAATGTTACCAATTCACTTATATCATGTTGCCTACTTTTCCTAATGAGTTTACGATGCAAGGAAACTGAAAAGGTGATAATCAAGCAAACAACTTTATTTATAAGTAACTTGTTTAAATCAATCAAAATATAATATTGCATTCAATAGATCAATGTTAAATACAAAAACCTAATCAATCATATCAATCGTCTCACTTTACAAAAATTGTACTCCCGGAAGCAATCAAGAGAACCTAGCCACGCATCATCTTCGTACAATCTTCAATCTTGACTTAGAGAAGTTTGTAAATGATTTGGGGGCCTTAAAACACCAAAAATTACCTCAAGTTTATCACTTTTCGTCTCCAAGAAATTCAAGATCAAATCAGGCTTGATTTGGCTTAAATAAACTTTAAGACCACAAAATTTGGAAAGTTGGTTGGGGGACCAGCGTATCATACTGTCAGGACCATGTACGTACGGAATACTAATAGATTCTGCATTTATACTGAATCAAATAGTACGGAATCCTATTTGATTGGCAATCCAATCGGTGAGAACAATTACCCGATCAATATAAGATTGAAACTAAACGTTATGAACGAGTAGAGATCAATCAGGATTGATCTATGAAGTTGGACATGCTTCCTTGGATGTTTAGACAGCTAGGGTTCATAAGAGTATCAAGTGTTTTGAATTCTTCTCCAAGTGTTTCGTTTTTTTCCATGAATTAAGTGGTATTATAGGTTATGGGTTTCCAATCGTACGATTGAACCATTAACATGGTCCACTATGGGTTTCCAATCTATACGCACGACTCAATAAGTCAATCTTATGTCTTAATCGTGCGACTGATCTAGTCTCCGGGTTCAGTCGTGCAACTGGTCCAATAGCATGATATATTCATGCGTATGGTCCATAAGCATGGTCCATTTGCATGAAGACTCATACGACTAAGTTTGAACACATTTCTCAATCATTATTGACTAAGAACTATGCATATCAACCTCAAACCTATATAGTAAGTTCATTATACTTTAACACACAAAATATATGAAATATTAAACATTATAAACATCAACCACATTATATTTCATTTACCCATTCATTACATATGTGTAAGACATGAAAGACTTTTACATTAAAACATAAACTAGGGACATATGTATCAACACATACGCCCATATGTTAGTATAATACCACACGATAGCTCTAGGGTGGCGTATCATACACCAAGCCCTTATAAAATTTTTATTTTCACATGTAACTTTTCAATAGCTTTTCGTTGACAGGTCATGGGCCCTATAACTCTTTTTCTAGCCCAAGTTATGCCCATTTTAAGTTACCATGGTCTTGAACCTTCGGTTTTTGTATTTCTTCACTTCTTGGGCTCTGATTTCCATCCCGCTTCTTCCCTACTCTTCATGTTTCACCAAATTCAATTCCGGTTTCCTGTTTTGCATATTTTCATTCAAAATAAGCTTACTTTAGCTCCAATAACCTATAATCCAAACACAAACAACTTGAACTTGTTCCACCATAATCATGATATAAAATCAAACATTTCGATCAATTAAACACCAAATTATTGACATGTGATCAATAGTCCCATTACAAAAAGTTTTGTTAGCTGTTACATCTTTAATAGTAATGGAAGTGAGCATTCACTCTCAAACTAAGATCATATATGTTTATAGTTAACCTAAAATAAGTTCTTCCCATCACCTCGCCCCATCTATTGTACACATCAAACAAAAATACAATATTGTTTATCATTTTAAATACCTGAAAAAGCATACTAAACGGTCAACATAATGTTGGTAAGAACATTGGTTTAATTTCTAAACAAGATATATATATATATTGATGCAACATAAATAAGATTACAATCAAACCTACTTATAAGCCAGATTATTTATAATTGTCACAAATATAAATCATAAAATCAGATAATATTGAATTACAACACTTATCCTGTTGGTGCAGAAAATATTTTTCTAAGCAGCGCTACCTATATTATCAGATGGTTACTCATCAGAATTAATAGTTGTAGCATAAGACATAATGATTATATATCTTAAAACTCTTATATATATGCATCAATTATTAATAGTATGCTTTCCCCAAAAAAACTCATAAATAATAAAAATGGGGTTGAGAATCTCACCTTTATTCTTGGAAAAATCCTATAAAATGTTTATATGTTAGAAATAAATCTTATTTGTTAATTTCAGCACTTTTAAATAAAAATTTTGAAACAGTAGTTACACTTATTCATATATCACCAAATTTTGATATAAGAAATTTCCAAACTAATATGTAAAATTTCAACTAATAATTATTTACACTTATTTTTCTAAAATTTTTACAAAATTAAATAATTCTGTAGAAATATTTACAGATTTCCTAATTTTACCAAAATTACCAGGATCTATATTCTGAAATCTACGTTATCCCATAAATATTTAGTTTATTCACTCATAATAGTCAATTTTCTATAATTATTTTTAGTTTTACATAAATTAGTATAAATAGTTAAATACCTCTAAAGTTTATGAGTTTTTCACAAACTTCATAGTTTATGTAAATGTTTCGTAATTTATTTCTCCTTTTTTGCTATTTCTTTTTATTGTCTAATTATAAAAGTTTCCAAATTATATAACTCAGTCATATCTATAAATTAAATCTTGAAATTTATCTTGTACTTTCTATAAAATATAAGGTCCATCGTATAGTTTTTCTAGGTCTCTACAGGGTTTGGTGCCTCTGTACAATAATTTTCTTTTATTTTCTTGAACAGATTATTTAAATTAATTTCTCCATTATTATGGAATTAAAATTTTCAGAACACAATCTCTAATATTTTCTAACAAGTTTCCAATTTTATTCCCACAATCACAACTATTGGATATTTAATCAAGTGAATTATAAAATATCATATATTTTAACATCTTAGACCCTTTATTTTTATGTTTTATTTTCATAATCTTCTACATTTTAAAGACTAGTTTTTGTTGATTATAATGGAGATTTTGTAAGGTTTTGTGATGAATTCTTATGAGGTAAATCATGAGGATTTAAGTTCTATGTATGCTAGATACATACATAGTTTACAAACTTTTGAATCAACAAAGTTTGATTAATCTAACCTTGATTTTGATAGAAGGAGAGGGTGAAGAAAAGTTGATGAAGACTTCTAACTTCTTAATGAACCGCTTCAGGTGATTGTTCTTGAACTTTGAAGGTTTGATTACAAGTAGGTTGATTTGGAATTGATGATCATATGACTTTGGTGGATGATGTTGGTTAATATGGTGACTGAGAGGGGAAGTAGAAGCTGGCGGTGACGGTGATGGTTTTAGAGTTTTGTGGTTATGGTGGTTCACAATGGTGGTGCTTGTGGGTGTGTTAACAACTGAGAGGAAGCAAGATTATGGGAATAGTTGGAGTTGTGAACTCCTTTGGCTGAACATCTTTGTAATGGAGCTAGGCATCAACACATCTAGTACTAGGATAGTGAGGTGTGTTCCTAGGGATGCTTAGTCGACCGGTGGGGATAGGTGGGGGGTTTGGGGTGTGGTTAGGTGTCTAGGTAGTGCTAGGTGTCCAATTCTTGGACTTAGTCATTAACTTAGTGTTAATCTCTTTAGGATTTGCTAATTTGTTAGTCCTTAATGAGCCGAGAACAATAAGTTGATTTAGGTTTGTTGATGATATAGGTCCTTGGGTTAGATTCGTATGTTAGTTTGATGTTCAAGTGTTCTATGATTTGTTAGGTCTTATTTTCATATGCAATCTTCTAATTATTTGTAACACCCAAAAATTTCTTTGAAGTGATGAAAGAAGAAAAAGAAATAAAGTCTAAAGTCGAGGGACCGAATTCGCCAACGAGAGAAACTTAGATGAATGGGAGTATAAAAATGGGGAGACACCCCATTCTTATCATTTTTGCCCAAGAAGATAGGAGAGGAGAAGAGAAGGAGAAAAAGAGAAAGATAATGACGTACGTTGAATGAACGAAAGTTAATGAATGTAATAATGAAGATAATAATGATATTATTTATGTATACGTATGATGTATGATCACGAGCGAATGGAAAGTATAGTATGAATTTGAAATAAAGTTAAAGTACGGTTTTACGAAAGAAAAGTATGTTTTATCTATAATGAAGATATAATGATATTATCTATGTATACGTATGATGTATGATCACGAGCGAATGGAAAGTATAGTATGAATTTGAAATAAAGTAAAAGAACGGTTTTACGAAAGAAAAGTATGTTTTATTTATAAAACTAGAACTCACTCAGCAACACTGACTTTGATCCAGTTAGCAGGTATGTTGCTGAGGATGGCACGGGGTGACTACTCAGCTTATTATGGAGGGCAATCAATATTATAATGCTTTTGTAAAAGAAATTATGAAATGAACGGTTGTAATGTTTTGCAAAAGTATTTTGATGAAATGAAGATATTGTTTTTAATGTTTCCGTTACAACGTTTTATGAAAGTGAAATGTAATATTATGGTTTATGAGTGATGAGGATCCAGCTGTAAGCGTCCTGGAAACGGGGCCTTACAAGTTGGTATCAGAGCAAAAGTTTAAGTGAATTGGGTAAATATTTTGAAAAACCTAATCTTAAAATGAGAATGGAATGGAATGGGAATGGGATGCCAATCTGAGTAACTGCGTGCCATCAGGTATTTTCGTAATGTTAACCGGTATTGTGTGTGCATGTTATGTGATTTATGTGTTGCTGGTAGAGTTAGATACTGATGTAGTTAGAACAGGTAATGCTTGGGGTATGAAGAGTAAAGTAAGTGGCAAATTACAACTGGCCACTGTAATTAGGGATTTACTATACTTGACATAAACTGAGTTGTTTCCTTGAATAACCGTGTTGGTGTTTGAATCTTTCAGTGTGTGTTAGAAGATGGCTGGTGGTAGATCTTCTAAAGCTTCACGAGGTGGAGGTGGCGGTGGACGTGGTGCTGAACCACGAGTCACAAGAGGAAGGTCTAGGGTTGAAAGAGTAGTTCATGAAGAACCCGAGACCCCTCATCCGGAGGGCGGTGATGAAAGTGCTAACCTGAGAGCCTCGATGAGAGAGGCAATTGCGGAGGAAGTGCATCAGGCCGTGCAGACTATCTTACCGTCTGTGGTGACCAAGGTGATAAAGGCTGCTAGAGATGGGGAGAGACAGGAAAGGGGTAGACCTTCGGGCGAAAGAAGACGACCCGAGACTAAAACGGTTTTCTTCGATGACGAAGAGGAAGAAGAGGAAGAAGAGCATGTGTAGGAGGCGGCACGAGGCTGTAACTACGAGGCGTTTATGAGATGCAAGCCCCCTACTTTTGATGGAAACGGCACTGCTGCTGCTGCTCACCGGTGGGTGAGGGAAATGGAAGCCGTTCTAAATATCAGCGAATGCCGAAAAGATCAGAAAGTAAAATTTGCTACCCATTCTTTTGTGGACTCAGCTTTGTGCTGGTGGGACAACATAGTCCAAGTTGAGGGAAGCAGGGCTATCGAGAGGATGAGATGGTTAGAGTTGAAAAGACCGGTGATTGAAGAGTTTTGTCCTCACCATGAAATGGATAAGGTTGAAAGAGAGTTCATGCAGTTAGAGGCGGGAACAATGACGCATCAGCAGTACACAACCAAATTCAATGAGATGGCACGTCTGGTGCCGGATTAGGTGACACCCCTTTCGTGAAAGATCAAGAGGTATATTCAGGGCTTGCCAGCGGACATCTGCAGGCACATGATCGTTTCCCGACCGAGCACGTTTAGGTCAGCGGTTGATTTGGCGGGGAGGTTGTATGATGAAAGAACTATGGTGGTGGTGGTGGCTGAAGATGGAGAGAAAGGTGATAGAAACCAGAACCGAAAGTGAAAGAGAACTGGATAGGGTGATGACTCGATGAATAATAAGCACGCCCGGGAGGATGACTGCCGTATGGTCATATCTGGTGCGGGGATGAACAGATGTGGTAAATGCGGGATGGACCATTCGGGAGAATGCAAAAGGGGACGAAACACTTGCTTCAAGTGTGGGAAGCCTGGTTATGTGGCTAGAGAATGTGGAACTGTGAGATGTTACAATTATGGAGAAATTGGCCACATGAGCAAGGACTGTAAGAAGCCAAGGGCGGAAGGTTCGGGAGTGAAGAAGATCGGAAGAAGCTAGGACGAACCCTGATGTCGTGTCAGGTACGTTTCTAGTAAATCAACTCTTAGCCTTTATGTTATTCGATTTTGGTGCTGGTAAAAGTTCCATTCCTGTTGCTTTCTATGCTAAGTTTCCTATTAGCGGTAAGAATATAGATACACCATTTGATGTAGTCCTAGGAGTGGATTGTTTGGCGGACTACGGAGCGAACATGGTGTGTCGCAAAATGATGATACGGTTGACAGCGCCCGACAGGATCATGGCGACGGTTTAAGGTGATCGAGTCATGACGATTCCGAAGGTGATTTCGATGGTAGTGGCAGGAAAGCGCGTGAGACGTGGACGTATTGCCTACTTGGCCGATGTAAGGTATGAAGCGTGATATGATAAACTAAGTGAGTAAATGCCTTACTTGTCTGCAAGTGAAGGTCGAGCACCAAATGACGAATGGGAAATATTGAAGTGACAGAGGCTACGACTGAGAAGCTCGAAAGGATCAAAGCCCTGATGGAAGTAGCCAAAGATAAACCAGAATTCATATGTTGATAAAGGACGTAGAGCAATTGGATTTCAGGTGAGAGGCTGGAAAAGAGACGAGACAATATTGCCCGCAATGGTTCAAGGAACAATAGGTTTCAGGGATGAAACCTATTTAAGGGGGTGGACTTGTAACGCCTGGAAATTTTCTTTGAAGTGATGAAAGAAGAAAAAGAAATAAAGTCCAAAGTCGAGGGATCAAATTCGCCAACGAGAGAAACTTTGATAAATGGGAGTATAAAAAGGGGGAAATACCCCATTCTTACCATTTTCAGCCAAGAAGAGAGGAGAGGAGAAGAGAAGGAGAAAAAGAGAAGAAGTGTTGGTTCGGGTTGGTTCGAGCGGCCAAAATCTACGTGTAGCGTGTCAAATTGAAGCTCCACTCGACAGGATCGTTAAGGTGAGTTCTAGGACCCCTCTTTTACATGTTTTTGAATGATTTTGGGCTGGAACACATCTGAAAACTATTTTTCGGGTTTTTGGGTGAATACCTATTTATGTATGTATATGTATGTGTATGATTCATTTGGGGCTTGATTTCGGGCTTGGGTATGCTTGAATGATGTTGTAGTATGTTTCCCTAAGGTTTAGGATGGTCGATTTGGGATAAAAATGGGCTTAGATGAGTTTGGAGGCCGAAAACCCTCGGCTGCAGTCGGGATGAACTGCGTTCTGCATCAGCTAGGGCTAGGCGACTAACTGGAGGGAGAATGAAGGCCATTCGGCGACTGGAGGGAGAATGAAGGCCATTTGGTCGACTGGAGGGAAAATGAAGGCCATTCGGCCGACTGGAGGGAGAATGAAGGCCATTCGGCCGATTGGGGGGAGAATGAAGGCCATTCGGCCAATTAGGGGGAGAATGAAGGTCCAATCACCGGAATGAAGGTCCAGTCACCCGAATGAAGATCCAGTCACCCGAATGAAGGGCCAGTCACCCGAATGGAGGGCCAGTCGCCCGAACGGAGGGCCAGTCGCCCGAACGGAGGGCCAGTCGCCCGAACGGAGGGCCAGTCGCCCAAATGGAGGGCCAGTCGCTCGGATGAAGGGCCAGTCGCATGGAGGCCAGGCGACTGAAGGGTGTCCATACGCTCGAATGACCGTAGTATTGTTCGACTTTGAAAAGTGCAGAATTAGACTCGGACCCTCGGGGTTGTAGATGATGAGATGGGCATGGATGATGCAAGACGATGTATGATGATGAGTTGACGACGATGATGTGTATGATGTTATGTGTGATGTATGCCTGGCGGTGCGTGTGATGCATTGTATGTCAGATGTGTGTTATGTATGTATGATGATGCATGTATGGTGATGATGTATGTTTATGATTATGTGTATGTTTCTTATTATGTATGTATGTCTTCCCTTGGCTTTGCGTTGAACGTTAATGAATGTAATGAAAGTGTTAAGTAACGTAAAGTGGAAGATAATGAAAAGAGGAACGTAATGAATGAATGCGAGCTTCAACGAATGAATGAGAGTAAGGATGGCTCGCGAAAGAAAGAAAGGAGGTTCACGACTCATTGAGAGTTGATAGCTCAACTATGTGTGTATCATAGCGTGCGATCTTAGCTTACTCACAAGGGGACATAGACACACTACGAGTTCAGTTTTAGTAACTGATCTGATACGTGCGATGTGGTATTTACCGTGTGCTATGTAGCGTGCGATTTTGGCTGCCTCGTGTGGTTTATACAGCGTGCGATCTTGGCTAACCCATGAGATAGCGTGCGATTCTGGCTAAACCCCGAGAGTTCTCACACACACAGGGAGAGTCGGTCTTCGTGACCACTCCGATGGTGTGATTGGTGCGATATGTGCGATGGACGGCATAAGGGTAGCGTGCGATTTTGGCTGCCTCATGTGGTTTATATAGCGTGCGATCTTGGCTAACCCATGAGTTAGCGTGCAATTTTGGCTTCCTTATGTGTGCGATCCGTGCGATATGTACTTCGGTTACGATGATGCGAAGGTGCAATTTGAGCAAAAGTAT
Organism: Flaveria trinervia; assembly: GCA_025506515.1. Lineage (NCBI taxonomy): Eukaryota > Viridiplantae > Streptophyta > Magnoliopsida > Asterales > Asteraceae > Flaveria > Flaveria trinervia. Next base: position 3,988,909 of record CM046445.1, read on the forward strand.
GATAATGAACGAACGGGATCCTTGTCATTCGATCTCACTAATCATGGCTGAGTGCCATGAGGAGGGTAAAGCTTGATAGGATCTGGATGAGAAATGAATGATAATAAAAATATGAAATGTGTGAACGTGCGCTATGTATGTAACGAACGTTAATGAATTATCATAATAATGTGTGATACGGATCCTTGTCATTCGACCTCAATAATCGTGGCTGAGTGCCACGAAGAGGGTAATGTCTTACCGGATCTCGAGAAAAGTGAAAGATAATGACGTACGTTGAATGAACGAAAGTTAACGAACGTAATGATGAAGATAATAATGATATTATCTATGTGTACGTATGATGTATGATCACGAGCGAATGTAAAGTATAGTATGAATTTGAAAGAAAGTAAAAGAACGGTTTTACGAAAGAAAAGTATGTTTTATTTATAAAACTAGAACTCACTCAGCAACGCTGACTTTGATGTATTTCCAGTTGGCATGTATGTTGCTGAGGATGGCATGGGGCGGCTACTCAGTTTATTATGGAGGGCATCCAATTTATAATGCTTTTGTAAAAGAAATTGTGAAATGAACGGTTGTAATGTTTTGCAAAAGTATTTTGATGAAATGAAGATATTGTTTTTTATGTTTCCGCTACAACGTTTTATGAAAGTGAAATGTAATATTATGTTTTATGAGTGATGAGGATCCAGCCGTAAGCACCCCGGAAACGAGGCCTTACATGATTAACTTTTGTTGCATGAGATTTGATGAAGCTTTAATGCTAAATTCTTTCTATATTTAGATGAAGGCGTAATCAATCAAGCAACTAGTCATATAACCTAGATTATAAAGTTGTCACGTTTACATATGCATGCGTAGGTAAATAACTATGCATGGATGCATGCATGCACATATAAATCAAAGAAAACTATACTTGAAGAATGGGATAGAGATTGACCTGCACAAAAGCCATCTCTATCAATCTACGCTCACTGAGGCCCTCAAGGACTATCGATTTGGCCACCACTATTGACTTCAAGTCGAAGGAGGCATATATATATACATATATATATATATATATACACAAACACACACACACACACACACACACATATATATATATATATATATTATATATATATTTATAAGATGTTAGCTTGTCTAATCTTAAGGTCGTCACATTCTCCCCCCATAAAAGAATTTTGTCTTGAAATTTATTGATGAGTATTCCCTAAGGTTGTAGACAACTTATTCTTTTAGTTATCTTCTAATAGGTGTGGATATTTTCTCCGGATTTCATATTCTCTTTCCCATGTATATTGGGTTCTCTTTTCTTGGATGGGTATTTTTAATCCCTCATCTATAAGACATTTCTTTAAGTTGGATAATAGAAAATGTTATGCACCCCACTTAATTCTTGAGGTAAATCTAATTTTATACTATAGAACAAATTATATGCATGGATGATATATATATATAATATAATATATATATATATAATATATATATAATATATATAATATATATATATATATTATATATATATATATATATTATAATATATATATATATATATATATATATAACCAACCAAACACATAACATTTATAAAGATTTAGTCAAATGATTTCTTAATAAGGTATATACATATAGGTCTATTTATAAAATGTTAGCTTGTCTAACCTTAGGGTCGTCACATCAACCAAGTTCGGCGAAATGATCATCCTTCCACGCATTCCCGCGTGATCCCATCATATAAGTAAAGATGTTTTTCTTCATCACCATAAAAACATAGGTGGTAGAATTAGAAAATAGCTAACTTAGGATAAGCAACGTTCACAATCATCTGGATGAACGAGGGATACATGATAAACTTCTTCCCGGCAGTAGCTGTCATGTTTTTCTGCATCTTAACAAAAATAGCCTTAAGTATGATATAAGTTAAGTCATAAACTAATGATAATAGCAGTGATCCAAATATAGCAATTAGGTTGTCTAATCCTTTCTTAGACAGTTCAATTTTAAAATTAATTTCAAATATAGTAGTGATCCAAATATAGCAAAACTTTAAACTTTTCGCACAACAATAACTATTCACATGCGATAAGTTCAATTTTAAAATTAAATTCTCGCATGACTAGTATCTAATGACATGAAATTAATTTTTACCAAAAGTCAACTACTTGCGCGACAAGTCAAAGATTCACATGCGAGCAGTTCTGTGCGAATTTGAAACTTCTCGCGTCGGTTCGTATCAATGAAAACTATTCGCACAAGACAAGTGCAAAAAGTCAAAAATTCAGTTTTCAATTCAAGTCATTTCATAGTGTTTTGACTATTGAAACATGTTCGATTGGTGTCGATTAGGTTAGTTTTAAGGTTTATTATGATTAATTTCATCCAATTTTAAGTGTATATGTCCTTTAAGATTCGGTTACTTATCAAACTCACTAAAAACTAAACAAAATAATATACCTTTTCTAACACTTAGGAATTAATAGGCGACCACAATGACCACAATGAACATGCATTTCACAAGAATCAAATCAAAATTTAAATAAATTTTTGAGAGAAAAGTTAACAATCGTATGGTGTGATTAGTTGGCTATCCGCACAACTATACCTTTTATAACCTTCTGACTTTTCGCGTTAGAAGTCAATACTTGCACTCTTTGACTTATTACACCTTATGAACTTCTTGCACGCAAAAAGTTTAAAAATTGTTCTTTGAAAATTTTCAAAAATTTCAGTTTTTCATCATTTTCTTCCTTTGATTTATCATCTATAATATCATGTTTAACCAAGTGTTACTCATAAACCATAAACCCTTAATTTTTAAGAACTACATAGTAAAACACATAAACACATATATTTATAACTTAAAATACTTTTGTAAATTTTCAAATATATGATCATATTTCTTTAAAATAGATTATTAACATCATCTAGATATATTTAGAATAAGATTGTTAAGCTGATTGTCAATATGATTTATCCATATTAAACTCAATCTTTAATTTTTACTTAGACAAATATGGTGTGATCATTATCATATTTAATTATTTGTATGAAATCAATAGGTGGCTTAATCAAATATCATGTAGAACTCCTATCCAGCTTCAAGACACTTTTGAGATTTTAGGTCACCCCGACTTGACTTAAACCTTTTACTTTCGATCAATATCCTCAAGATTATTAAATTTTTTATAATATCTATTTAGAGGATAAATAGCCTAAGAAACATTTCCGAACACAAAATATTTACAAGTTGTAGGACTAATTAACAACCAATCGAACTTATGTTTTACCCTTGCAAGACATTTAGGATTTATATGCCAATAAGGACTTACATGCCTCATCTTTTTATTTTGCTTCATGTGTCAGAACATATTCTCAAAGAGAAAATATTTATCATATAATATGTATGTTATAATATGTATGTTTTTAACATATCTTTTATTATTATGCACATTGACATCTTTTGTTCCTACATGACCTTTTGACATCTCTTTGCTCTTTTATCAATTTTCTTTTGTGTTTATTTTTTATGATTTTCATCTTTATCTCATGATATATGAAATACCAATGAAAATTACTAAATCAGAAAGTAACAGGCATGAGTATGACTAGTCTGTAACTCTCAGTCTGTTTTACTATGACATCAGTGTTATCACAAACCTTGATGAATAACCCACTTTAGTCACATATAATTTAGTTTCAGTGCATCATAGAAGATAGTGTTTTTAATTTTGGAAGTTAAGCTACCAATTTTAGAAATCCAAGCCATTGTTAACTTGAGCATATTGTTGTCATCCAAATATGATACAGACTTCAAAATCATATATCTTTTATTATTGAAAACATAATCTTTAATAATATTAGGCTCTAATTGTTTTTCCTTGACCTTCCATTTTTTAATTGGTTTAATACATGTTTTAACAATTTTCTTCAATAAGTTTTAATATGTTTTGCACCGGCGTAAGATTTGCTTTCATCAACATCTGAAGATTTCTTAATTGAATTTTCTTTGTACAAATCTGCTTTTATTTGAACATTTTGTGTAATGCGTGGATATTCTTTAAAAAAGGAATAAGAAATGAAGAATAAAAGTAAAAAATGCAATTTAACCCAAGTTGAGGGGTTAAAAGTTTCAAAAAGACAAAAAGGAATAAAAGTTGGTACAAAAGCAACATGGCCGCCCACACCATGTTACGTTTCACCATTTCATCGGTTCTAGAGAGAGAGCAGAAACAACTCTCGGTTGAAGAAGAAGAAGAAGAGGATTGAATTCAAGGTGAGAATTCGGGATTTTTAAGTATTTATGAAGGGTTTTATACCGGTTATATGTTTATGTGCTTATGTGTTTGTGTATGTGTTCGGGTGTGTGTGTTTGGTAGGGTTTTAGGTGTTTGAACTCAGTTGTAAAAGGGTAAGAAGGAAGATACACCCAAGTTGCACTAGGTGAGTTTCTAGACCCCGGTTTCTACTGTTTTAAACATCTTTGGGGCTGAAAATGTATTTAAACGGTTTTTACAATGTTTATGTATTTTACCCGTATGTATTATGCATGTTGGATGTTGGTTCTTAGATGCTTATAGGTTGTTCATATTTATAATAGCCATGTTCAGCTTAGAACAAATGGGTTTGATGATTGGGTTCGAAAACATACTAGAAACATGTTGAACAGAAGGTTCATGCGCCTAGATAAGGTCATGCGCCTGAAAATGCCTTATAATGTTAAGTATAGCCCATGCGCTTGAACAGTGGTCCATGCGCCAAGAATTATTAGTCGGATGACTAAGTGTAGGGCCATACGCCCCAATAGTACCCATGCGCCCATGTGGTCCATGCGCCTAAGTGTTCATGCGTCCGGATGGTCCATACACTAAGTGTTCATACGCCCGAATAGTCCATGCGCCTAAATAGTTCATGCGCCTAAGTGTTAAAATGATTAAGTGTTGGCTGATGCGCCTACATAGTGAAGAAACGCCCAAATAGGGCTCATGCGCCCAAATAGTGTCAAAGCGCCTAATCACTTAGAAATTATTAAAGAATTTTTGGGAGTTTGTGCTTTAGGGTGTTGACCGAGGTTTGACTAGGGCTTATTAATGATGAGTTTCATGCATGATTATGATTGTTTCTTATTATTATTATTACTATTATTATTACTTATAGTGTGTGACTTTACGTCTATATGTTTATTATCGTAACGTAAACAATATTGTATAAATAAAGAGAAAGAGCAATAAAGAAAAGAAGAGGAACATTAATAAAATGTTAACAAGTCTTGTAAGCTTACAGGAGGTACACGACCATGTTGTCGTTAGCTCAACTATGTTGCGGGTTAGGTACCCTATTAGGCACACAGAGCCAGTCAATTGAGATTGGCAGGGCCTCTTTAGCGTACCCTAGGTGATTGGGTCGGTATTGTATACAGTAAACAAAACCCTTTTAAGGGATATAGATGGCCCATCACCGGTTTTTTCCACGCATACAGTATGAGGTATTGCTCATTAGTCCATACAAAAAATGAAAGATAAAGATAAAAGATTACAAAACATACAAGGCATACAGTAAAGAGAACGAACAGTATATGTTCATATAGTTAATGTGTGCTCGCATACAAAGTAAAAAGTTGTATTTCACAGAAAGAGTATTTTCATATACAACATAAAGAAAGTATTTTATTACTTTTAAAACTAGAGCTCACTTGGCAGCGCTGAATTTTATACATTTTCAGTTGGCAGGTAATTATTGTTGAGGATGACACGAGGGTGAAGCCACTCGGTAGGGAAAGACTGACATCCATTCGTATTTTATGTTGCCGTTGTTTTGTAATGCAGTAAAACAATTCTTTTGTAATTAGTTAAACGATGATGTATTGCTCAACAACAATCAACAACAATGTTTTAAATGAAATGAATGATTTTTGATAAATTATTTCCGCTGCTTAAGTTTGTATAATTATAATGTTTAATGTTTTAACTGCTGTGATTAACCAACTGTGAGGTCTCCGGGAATGGGGCTTTACATTTTGTTTATAAGCAAAATATTTGAATGATTTTTGTACTTATTACATCTGGCATTTAAGAAGAATCTTTTACTATTATGTGAAATTAAATTAAAAGAACCTTTATTTGCTTGTTGATTGATGTTGATGAATGCAAATTCTATTCATATGATTTGGCTTACCTCAAACATAACAAAATGGTTTATGATACACATTTTGCACTCATGTTTTTCCCTCGAACAATTTACGATAACCATCAAAGTTATCATAGAATCTAGCTTTAGTATTACTTTGGCCTTTTGATTCATTAACAGACTTGTATTTCTTTCTTTTATCAAGAACATTACTAACTAAATTTGAAAGATTTATGATTGATTCATTCTTGATGAGGTGTTCATAGTAGCTTTATCCTTTTGAGTCATAGGTATTGTAATAGGACCAATTATCATGATACTTGATCTACACACATCTTGTATCATAGGATTAGCAGTAATAGGAATTTTATTTTTAAAGAAGCGAGCATTCATTTCTTTAAAAATATTATATACATTATCTATATTACCTTTTGTAACAAATCAGTTCTTAAAATTAATTTTCTAAGTTAGATGCTAATGTTGTAATATGTTTTCTTTCATTTTGTTTATGAATGATCTTTGCTTTTAGTTTTTGTTGTTTGTTTGACACCTTTGGACAATCATCTGCAAAAATAGAAATATTAGACTTTTCATTAAAAACTAGTAATGATTTACAAGATGATTTTTCATTACAATTTCATTATTAGAAAAGCTATTTTATCATTACTTTCCCACTTTTCAACCAAACCTTCTATCTTCATACTTTTTGGAAAAAAAAGATCATTATTAATTTTAATTTCGGTTTTACGATAGGATCAACGGTCAATGAAATGTTGACTGAAGGTTATAAGTCAAAAGTTAGTTGAAAAACCAATCAATAGTTCAGCTCTTCATCTGTAGTAATATATGAAGGTGAACATGTATAATCATGATTGGTGTTGCAATATTGGAATATCCAACTCCACTTTTACTACAATTAATCTTCCAAGTCATTTGTAACTTGATTATTCCTTCAACTATGTTTGAAGATAACTCAAACTTCTCAACCGTTAGTTTCACAGACAAGAGTTCACTATTAAATTTGTTAATTTCCAAAGCCAGATCATTATTACATGTAGTTCAAATCATTGATTTTACGGTTTTTATCATGAAGATTTAATTTGATTGATAAATTCATTTGTTTAGACCATGTAACTTTCCTTTAAAAAAACTTCATTTGTTTTATATTTTTGAGCTTGATGTTGAAGTATTTTGACTTCTTAAATCAAGTGCTCCTTGTGAACTATATATCTTTGAACCTTTGCAACACAAGAATTAGTATACAGATTGATGTATACCTCATTTGTTTCTTCAGGCTTTGTAGATTCCCTGGTATTTCTTTCACAACAAATGGCTTCGAAACATTTATTTTCACTACTTCAGTTGCTTGAGTGATCTCGATAGCATTGATAACATTAGTTTGGGCATGTGTTGTAGTCTTCTCAACAACAATGACTTTATTCTCATTAGTAGCTGGAGTAGTCTCAACAACCTCTTCTTTGCTTCCTTCTTTACCATCTTTAGTTTTTATTTCTTGTATTGGAGTAATCTTAATAGTAGATTCAGTAAGCACATTCTCATCATTCTTGATTAAGTCTTCTCCAATAAACACACCCTTAAGTATATCTCCATATCAAACAAATTTTCTTCAACATCTTCTTCACCATCTTTTATCTCTACCAACAAAGCTATAGATAGCTTGATATCCAAGATCAACATTTAGCATGAACAATCATACTCTCTATTGGTCTGAGAAACTAAAGCTTTATTGTTTGAATAATGGTATTTTCTCCTTTTGCTTCAACCTCGACTATCACCATTTGTCTTGTCCAACCCGATCTTGCTTGAGTTATTTACTCCAATACATTTTTTATTCTCTTTGCAAAGTTTTTAGCCCTATACACCACCATAGCTATTTGGTATTTAATGTCAATCTTCTCAACATCGTCTAGGTTGATTTGTTGCAGTCATCAACCAAAATGTTCGCTGCACTCAATCTGCTGGCCATGAAAGCTTCGTAGCTAGACATGAATGTTATGAATATAGCAAGATGTTCTTCAGCAATTTGGATTGTTTGCTTGTTGAATGTGTTGTAAGGGTTGACTGTGTGGATAAGAGTGAGTTTATGGTTGAGATGGTATGTGTTGAGACTACATAGGAGAGAATTGGTTTGGATTAGTGACTTGAAATTAATGGACTCTTTGATAGTAGGAATGATAGGGTTTGGTGATTGTTGTTTCTAACACATTTGTGAGTAGATGACATAGTAATTAAGATTACTTTCCATCCTAGCATACTATGTAGTGGCTTAAGCTCCCATTGTGTTTAAGTGATTTGTAGCTCTTTGTCTATCATTCATCTCATATGATTTGATTGTAGAAATTACATCACTAAGAGACAAGGTAAATAGACATTTGGTTCTTTTGATTGTAGTGTAGTTGTTATTCCAACTGTAAGGTAATGAATTCAATAGCTTCTTGTTGATAACTATATTCTCCAAATATATCTTGCACTTTTCATATTAGTGATTACTTTTACAAATATTGACATTTATGCTTCCAATGTCTCACCCAGCACATAGTTGAACAACACATAGTTGAACATGTTGAACTCTTTATTCAGCATATTTTCAACTTTCTCTCATGTCTTTGTTTCCCCTGGTCCTCCATGGCATCCCATAAAACATTAGCTCCTCTAATCTCTCTAAGTTTCTATGATATCTCAATAGTTAAATCCATAATTATTATTTCATAAGCTTTGTCATCAAGTTGAAGCTTTTTCATAGCTTCTTCATCCCACAAGTGTTCGGTTTTGCAACCAGCTCTCCTTTTTCATTAGTATACATAGGAATATACAGTCCATATTTGATGGACTGCAACATCCTTAGTTCGGTGTATATGACATGGTTCTCAAGCCTGTAAACCCAATCCGGATAATAATATTCAATTGAGAAGCCTTGGAGGTTTTGTACCTGTACCAATATCACTATCAAGGTTTAGTGTAGTAGTAATGTTCTTCAGATTTGCCACTGTTGAAACCCGAAAGTCAAACTTTCTAGAAATTGTTAAAGAATGAAGTTCTCACATGAACAAAATCTTGAAAACCTTTTGCATAGACTTTTCACAACAACTTCTCATGTATAAAGATTTATAACTAACTTTTGTGAATTAATGAGGTTCTTGCGTAAATGGAATCTTTTTGTAACAAACTTTTATGATTTGTTGAGTTCTCGCGTGAATTAAAAAAATTTCATGCGTGAATGCTGAATTTTCGCACACTCAATTTAGTGGCAATTCGAAGTTTCCAACCTCAATCTTATAAACAATTTGTCCAAAATTAAGTGGTTAAGCTTTAAATTAATTATTTAGTTTTAGATTTGATCCTAATTGTCTCTAACTAATTTAGTTAAGTCCAATTAAACCATGTAATCACCTTCACTTTATCAAACAAACTTGTTTAAGATCTCGACATCTTCGAATTGATCACAAAGGCAGATCTCAATGCAATCTTTAATAGGAAATCGAATTTGTAGCTCAAGAACACTTCAAAACTCTTCAATCTTCAATTCAATCGAACTCGAGCACTCATGGCTCTTATACCAATTTTAAGGACCTTCAAAGACAATACAGGTCGATCTTGGAAGTAAAATACAAAATGTAATAGCTCACGAAATTATAGTTAGAAGATTAAACAACAAGATGAAGAAGACTCAAGCAACAAATGTAAATAAGTTTCAACTTCTATTGCTCTTTGATGATGAATATAAGTTTCACACGAAATTAGGAAATCTAATTATTACATCAAAAGAAAACTACTAATACTAAATACGATTTTTCGCGTGAGAAGTATGTTCTCATGCGGATCAAAAGTGCTCGCGTGACTTATTTGTCTTCAGTATCTTCACTTGATTTCGCAAGACTCTAAGTTAAATCCCTACGGTTAAAATTAGTTAATATAATTTAAACTCACTTTGTATGTAAACCTCTCACTTGTTCAAATATATCATAGCTGGAAACTCAAACTCACTTGATATTATTATTTTTCTTCCCACACTATTAATATGAAACTAGATTGTGAAATGATAAAAGATGTCTTGATAAAATTGTGTTTTAAAATTATATATACTAGCTTTAGTAATTATACAAGTTGAAAATATAAAATAATTAATATAATAAAATTTTATTATTTATAAAATAATAATGTAAAAATATATCCTTGAACTTATACATGATTAAGTGATATAAGTAATAAAACAATAATACTAATTTTTTTAAATTTTTTATTAAATAAACTAAATATTTTATTTTAAAACTAATAGTTTTTTTAAATTTATTATAAAAAATCCCAATTTTAGTTACTTTTTGTTTATAAGCATTATACATTTTAAAAATATCAAATTAAAATATTTTGTATTTTAAAAAATATTGTTTTATAAAATTTAGTTTCATTATAACAACATTAATAAAAACAAGCTCTTTGAAGTATTTTCAGTTTATAAGTTAATTAAATAATATTATTAGTAGTAATAATAAACTATTAAATCGAAGAATGAAGAAAGATAATTTTATTAAGCTAAAATATGATGTTGACACGTGTTATCAAGCGCAAGTTGTTATGATATGTCAAACGTATGAGTACCCACTATGAACTGCCCACAACATTATCTCTACGTCTAATTTAGTCTTATGATCTACTTATATTTGTCATAATACAAGTGTGTATGTTGTTTATGTATCATTTTTAATTTTTTTTCATGTGTATTATTACAAGGATCCTGCACTGCGATAGGTGCATAAAACCTTGAAACAATTAACTACGACACATCGTGGGAGCATAAAACCTAAGAAAATGACTTACCAATGAACCCCGAAATCCTCTTGGTGTAGTCGATTTAATTTGAGCAAGCTAGAAAAATACAAAGGTAATGACCATGTATTTATAGGTGGGATTTTGAGGGTTTAAGTATGGTATGTTCTGGGGATATGTTTTAAAATGGTTGAGTGTGGGGTGGGTGGGGGGGGGGGGGGGGGGGGGTTGGTTTACAAGGAGGTTTATCAAGCGCAAGCTGTGTAATATTATCATTTCTAGCATTTACAATATTTAGAGTTCTTCTGGAGAGTTGTTTGTTTTGTTATTACTAGAATATTAGGCATTCTTATGGAAAAGTAGTCTTACTTTAAACATATATGATTATCATCTACGTTTATGATTTAAGAGAAACTATACTGTCAAAAATTCACAAAATGAAAGCACCACATAAGCACGTTATGAGTACATTATGAAACAAGAAATATGCAATATGAATCTCTATATATTCTATCAAGTCATGACCAATAATAACAATCATAAATGTACAGACAAATCTGAAATGTTACAAGATGTTATTTAAACATTAATTCCATTATTCACACAACCGTAAATACTATGGGTTGTAGCAACAGTTTATAATTATTGCTCAATAGAATAATGACAAAAGTAATAGAATTACAAAGCCCCAGCTTGGCTTGATCGACTAGATCATGCTTTTTACCGATTGTTCGATATTGCAATGAAGCCCAATAATATTATCATCTTTGAACAAGGATATACTAAGAAACAACTACTGGCTAGAAACGAGGAGATGCCATAACTAGCAGTGGAGACTTTTTATGCAACGTGATGCTATTTGTCTCACTCATGTCCAAATCCTTTTCATTGATGCCATTTGGCAACGAAAGATTGAACTTGTGTACCACATTCGCCAAAGCAAGTTCGTACATAACTATCGCAAACTGAACTCCGGGGCAGCCTCTTCGTCCGGCACCAAATGGAAGTAGCTCAAAGTGAAGCCCTTTATAATCAATGGAGCTATTCAAGAACCTCTCTGGCCGAAATTCATTTGGTTCTTCCCAAAGGGTTGGATCTCTTCCTATGGCCCAAGCGTTGACAACTGTTTGTGTGCGTGCTGGAATATCATAACCCATTACTTTCACATCTTGCATTGATTCCCTAGGAATAAGTAGCGGGATTGGAGGATACAAGCGTAAGGTTTCTTTGATGGTGGCTTTAAGATACTCCATTTTTTCCAAATCATTTTCATAAATCATGGGCCGTCCCTGTGCTACTTCTGTTACTTCTTCTTGTAGCTTTTTCATTACTTTTGGGTGTTTTAATAGCTCGCTAATCGACCACACCAAACTCGCATGCGTAGTATCAGTTCCAGCAGCAAATACATCCTACAAGAGATCAGATTATCAATCTAAACCTCCTGAGACATGTGCACAACTAAGATTACAAGCCCTTTTGCAAAGTGTTCTGCATATCTTCTGTACTCGTTAGTAATTAATGTTGTTAATATGGTTCATGGTAGTATACACATAAATTACTAATCGAAATAAACATAAAACGCAACGTTCATAGTAGATCTGCATAACTTTTTGAACTCTTCTTCGTATAATATAATAATTTTCATATATGTGAGGTTCTATTGTTAAGTTTAAAAAATCTCTAATTCAAATAGACAATAAAATAATTCCTACCACAAACTTGTTTTCCGGATAGGTATTTCTCTTGTCCGGTTTTAGGACATGCAAATATATCAAGCATCACTTATGACCATATCTGCGGCGAAGTTTAATAGGGGCCGGGGGGTCGCCACCCTCCTATATTTTCGTTCGTAGTGTTAAATTTCAGTCCGATAGTATAAATTTTTATATAAATATCGAGTTCGCCCCCCCTAAATAAATAATTTCGCTCCCGCCCCCATACAAAATTAGTTAAGCTCCGTCACTGAACCATATATCGACATAAGTTATCCGTTGGTAATTATTACCGGTAACGAGCGACGGAAACCATCAAAACATATAAAAAATCATAACACAGAAAAGTAAATAATCTAGTGGAATTTGTCAGTGATTACCGACAGATTTCAAGAACCCGTGATGGTAGCATGGTTACCGAAAGATTACTGCAAAAATAATCTGTCGGTAATCTGTTAAAGAAACGTTTAGGTACAACCTTGGATCGTTAATCCGTCACTAAACAACTTGGTGGTAATCTCTAAGTACGTCCAACTTTTTTTAGCTATACTACCAACGGATTTTTGTCAATAACCAGCTTTTACCAACAGATTGTTTGTGAAACTCAGAGCATTCACAGTAGTTTTTTTAAAAGTTGAAAGTGAATTTATTAAATTATTTAAAATAATGCTAGTGATTATGAATGTAGCCGAAAAACCGTTAATATTGATCATATGTAAATTTAATAGAACGATGTTCATTCATTATAATTTTTTTAATATTTTTTAAGTGGTTGTGAGTGAAGTAAAGAAAAAAAGTAATGATAGAAATACTAAAAGTAATGTTTAATTGAAAATGAAAAAATATATATATAATGATTATTAATATAAATTATCAATACTAATAAAACAATGTTTTTTTATCGCTTGTTATTTTTTAATCCATTTTTTGCTACTTGTTATTTTTTAATCCATTTTTTGCCACTTGTCAAATTTATACATATTCACACATTTATTTTCACTCCAAAATGATATTATAGTAATTTAAATACAAATAAAAGTTTATCTCTCTTATTAAAAATTAATTTTTCTTAATTGTTATAATTCTCACTCTTATCTTGATTTTTGAAATCAAATGTATTTTTAAAATATATTTTATTAAGGAAGTTAAAAATCACATCTTTAATTAAAATCTAAATAATAAAAAACATAAATTTTATATAATATAAAATTTTATAAAACACTAAACCTTTTATAAGCAAAATATTTTAAGTCGTTTTGTTTCTAAAAAATTATAAAAGTGAAATTTTTTAAAAACAATCAAATAATTACAAATCAGAGTTTTCAAAATAAACAAGACTTTGATAAAAAAAAATAATAAGAAAATCATAAAAAAATGTCTAAAAATAAAACTATTTAAATAAGAGAGTTATAAATAGTATAATTATTTTATTTTTTAAACTATTACGTATATATAATTTTAATTATATTTAATATTAAAATATTATAATGTAACTCTTTGTGTTTATTATTAACTATAAATCGTTTAATTAATGGGTGTCTTTAGCCTATATATCTATCTATAAAAAAACCAAAATAAAGATGAAACAATTTTAAGTCTTAGCATACTAGTTGTCTCAATTTTCAATATTATTAATAATAATAGTGAATACTAATAATTTTACTTATACCATTTTTAAATCAAAAAATGTATAATTTAATAAATAAAAAATCCTATTTTTTATTAAAACACACTTTTTAAAAACAAAAATTTTATAAAATACATAACACAACAAAAAATTTTAAAAACAATAATTTTACTTATACCATCTTCAAAAAATCATTTTTTTTAAAATAAATTATTTAAAAATCACAAATTTTATAAAACAAAGTTTACGAAAAATACATTATTGTTTATTTACTTAAAGTATTTATTTATACGTAATTATAATCTTATTTTATCATCAAACATAATTTTATAATCCATAAATTTTGATTATTAATATTTAATATTTTATTTATTCATTTCATAATAAATGCTCTCGGTAGTTACATAGTGGTTATCATAAATATTATTAATATTAGAAGTGAATACGTGATCACATCACTTACATTGTTAGGTATTACCTATCTCTTAATTAAAAGATGGGATAAACGGAAATTCTTACCAAAATAATAGCTTTAATAGTATCTCTTTGAAGATCAAAGCCGATTGCATTCTCTCTTTGTATATCCAACAATATATCAACTAAATCTTGATCTTCACTTCCATGATCATCCCCTTTTGCTTTCTTATCTAAATGTTCTTTAACAACACCTTCAAGAAATTCATCAAATTCTTTAGCAACTTTACGTGCTTTCTCATCTAAGCCACTAAATCGATCAATCCAAGCCAACCATGGAATATAATTCCCGACACATAAAGCCCCGAGCACATGCACAAAATTTCCCAACAACTCGGTGAATTTTCGCCCTTGGTATGACCTCCCTAGGGCCACCTTACAAACTATGTTGTTCACAAGCCAAAAAGTTAACTCACTCAAGTCAAGTATAGAACCATGACTCTTTTTAATGGTATCAAGCATTAGAGCCATCTCTTTTTCCCTAACTTGGCGGAATGATTGGACTCGTGCGGTATTGAGAAGGTGGACTACTGCAATGCTCTTTACCTGTCTCCAAAACTCGCCATACGGGGAAAATGTTATGTCACTAGAGCCATAGATAAGTGTGTCTGGAATTTTCAACTTCGGGCGATTAGCAAACTTTAAATCATGAGTTTTCATGATCTCTCTAGCTACTTCAGCAGACGATGCTACAAGCATTGGTACACTGCCAAAATGCATCAATATGAGTGGACCATGTTTTTGGGACAACGCTTGGAGCGAGCGTTGAGGGCTCGATCCTAACTGGTGGAGGTTCCCGATGATCGGAAGTGTCGGTGGAGATGGTGGTAAGTTTTTCTTAATCTTCCATGGGGATGTAACCCATTTGTAAATAATGAAGCTTATGCAAATGATGATGAATGTAAACAAGAGGGCTTGTAGGTTTGTAACAAAGAAAACATTGTTTAGGGTATTGGTAACTACCTAGATTGACAGGATAATTATGTTGGTAGTGGATAGAATCAACTATATAACAATTGTCAACAGTTATCAAGGGCCTACCGTACTTTTTTTATTTTCTTTTAATCTATAAATATTAATGATCGAAGTATACGTTGACAATTTATGTGGTACCTATTTTTTTTTGGAACGGCGTTAATTTATGTGATAACCTATTTTTTTTGGAACGGCGTTAATTTATGCGGTACAAATATTCAAGATTCAAGATATCGTTTTTATCTATTTTCTATTCGCGATGTGACATTCGTTAAAATTTATTATTGTTTTACAATAATATGTTTGCAAAGACTGGGTATTCGTATATGTATTTTTGGTCGCAAGTCCGACGTTAATACCCTTTAAACTCTTTAACTCTTTAAGTAGGGTTGAAAACGAACCAAACATTTAGCGAACAATCCGTAAATTTTTTAGCAAGAATTTCGTTTAATAAATTAGCGAAAGCAAACAAGAAATTTTCACAGACTGTGTTTGTTGTTTGATAATGTGTTTGTGTTATTTGTGTTTGTTTATCTAAAGATTTTATAATTTATATTTTATATTTTGTATTTTTATTTTACTAGTTTTAAGCTTTTAGCATGGATATTGTCACAATTGATTTACAATATGGATTCGATTCTTCAATTACAGTTTTGGTTACGGCATGGTGTTAAAATCAAAGCACTCTTGAATCTTTACGAAGACTCATTGGAATATATACTAAAGACGAATATTCGAATCAAGTTTGGTACATAAATATTGCTTGTATTTATTTCTTCTAGTCGTATTTGTAAGCGGTATAGTACTAAAATATTTCACATGGCTAACGAGAGTATCGTTAGAATTAATATTTTTAATATAAAAGTGAACCTATTTCCTACAATCTTTAAACAGATTTCGTGATTGGATTTTTAAAAACCTATTATTATTTTTTTGGGTTCACGAAACGTTAAAGAAAATATTAGTTGAGATTTTTGTTGAAAATCAAATAATACTTTGGGAAATAACATAAATACAATACCATGTTTGGATTTTATTAAAGATTGGAGTACAATTTATAATCCAATATAAAGAGTTACCAAACAAATAATTTGATTCTATCATATGTTAAAATATTTATGTAAATGTTTAACAATCTAACGTGTGTGTTAAAGATGGTTTATTTACTAATAACCATTTAAAAATCATGGGTTTATAGATTCATAATTATTTATTATTATAATGATTTAAGCAAAACCAATTTTTGTTTTAGAAAGAAATTAAAACTAGTGTTTTGCAATAACAAAAGAGAAATAGTTTTTCTTATATGAGACGAGAAACTTACAAACGGTTTGTAATCGTTTAGTTTTAACGAGCATGTTAG
This sequence comes from Flaveria trinervia, assembly GCA_025506515.1. Classification (NCBI taxonomy): domain Eukaryota; kingdom Viridiplantae; phylum Streptophyta; class Magnoliopsida; order Asterales; family Asteraceae; genus Flaveria; species Flaveria trinervia. Next base: position 4,005,977 of record CM046445.1, read on the forward strand.
AAGCGGGTTTATTGTATATAAACCGATAAACTTAAAATGATATTTGTGATCATTTATTTTCTAACGAGCGTGTTAGAAACGGTTTATGTAATAAGAACCGTAATATTTAATGATTGTTGTAACCATTTGTTAAATACGATTTATCTAAATAAACCAAAATGTGTTTTAAAAATGTATTTATTATCATTTATTCTCTAATAAATGAGTTAGAAACGGTTTCTTCTATAAATCCAAAAGTATTAATCAAAATATTAAAAGATATTAATTAGTATAATAATACTATTTTGGATTTTATGGTCATGACTTTTGGAGACATAAAATAAATACGATATATGAAAGTGTTATAGATAATAACATTTTGAGATTTGATGTCTAGATGTAACTTTTATCCGTTTAAATTATTATTAAAAAGTGTTTTATAATTTACGTTTCATTTTCTGTTGTATTATTATTTGTGTTCAATATCTTAAGATAACATATGTAATATTTACAATGAAATAAATTAATTTCTATTATGATTTTCAAAATGATTTTGAGGGAAATAATTTAAACGGACATATATATAACTTTAAACGGATAGTGCAATAAGAGATTTGCATAAAAAACAACATGATAGTTGTTGAATTGTTTTAAATGTCGAATAGACATCAAATGTCATACAATATCATGAGATCGAAAATATGATAAGTGTATCATGAGATCAAAAATATGATAAATGTATTGAGATGAAATACACAAGTATGAAATATACCGATAAACTTCATTTGAAATTATAATAAAAATTAACAAGTAAGGATAAATTATATATGAAAACAATATATGTTATCTGTGGTCACCTTTTGCATGAAAACATTGTTTAGGGTATTAACAACTAGCTAGATAATTACGTTGGTAGTGGATAGAATCAAGTATATAACAATTGTCAACAGTTATCAAGGCCCTACCGTACTTTTTTTATTTGCTTTTAATATATAAATATTAATTATCGAAGTATACATTGACAATTTATGTGGTACCTATTTTTTTTGGGAACGGCGTTAATTTATGTGATACCTATTTTTTTTGGAACGGCGTTAATTTGTGTGGTACAAATATTTAAGATTCAAGATATCGTTTTTATCTATTTTCTATTCGCGATGTGACATTCATTAAAATTTATTACTGTTTTACAGTAATATGTTTGCAAAGACCGGGTATTCATACATGTATTTTTGGTCGCAAGTACGATGTTAATACCCTTTTAACTCTTTAAGTTCATATTTGTGATACAAAATGTGGTTATATGTAAGGTCCCGTTCCCGGAACGCTTGCCGCTGGTCAATAATTGCTCATAAAACTTATAATTAAATTTACTTTCATAAAACATCACAGTAGAATCATCAAAATAGACACCTCATTTCATTATAAAAGTTTTTGCAAAACAATACATCGTTATCAAGTTACAAAATACATATTGCATTACATCACAAAAACATTATAAAAATGGATGTCATCCAAAAGAGCTGAGTAGCCGCCCCGTGCCATCCTCAGCAACACTACCTGCCAACTGAAAACATACTTTTCAGAGTGATCCCTAATTTTATAATAAATCATACTTTTTTCATTAAAACTATTCTTTACTTTCATGCGATCATACATCATACGTACACATAGATAATATTATTATTATCTTATTAATCGTTCATTAACTTTCATTCATTCACCGTGCGTCATATCATTAACATTCGTTCAAACTTTCTTTCTTTCATTCCTACGCTCATTATTTTTGATGACATGTACATTACCCCGAACATTGTGCACAAAGCGGGTAACTGGGCCTGAGGTCTTTCATAGACCTCGAACATTGGACATAGAGCTTACTACAGTACCTAGGGCAAGTACATTCACCACTTATCTTTTCTCTTTCGTTCCGGATCAATGCCATATTGCAGGATCGTTGAAGGATTAAGAGTTACAACACAACAACATAAAGAGGAGATAAACTAAACTTAGATCAAATAGTAAACTGGATTAATCAAGTGGTGACACTAGGAACACAAGTAATATGAGACAGAATACAAAGAACACAAGTGTTTGGTTTTCAAGAATGCAGTATATTGCTTTCTCTATGTTCTATTACAAGTGTTACAAAAGCATATTCGAAAGATACAAGAACATGAGATACTTATACAACATCCTACAGCCGGCTATACTTTGAAAGCCAGCTGGATACAATTGACTAGACACACACAAAATCAATTGTAGAGTCAAAAGGCAGATTGCCTTTTGACCTGTGACTATGACATGCCATATCTCACTCCTTATCTATTATAAAAGGATAAAGTACATAACGTAGAAAGTTACAGACTCAAGACCTCAATGTATAGTTACCAAAAGCATGGACCTTTTCACCAAACCATGTTTTGGTGACTTGCAGAGTTGCAGCGGAAAGGTGTCCAGCTTTATGGAACAGTACATCAGATAAAGCATGTTACTAAAAGTCTTCGGAAGAAATCTGTCTTCATGAACTTGAAGCTTCGGAAGACTTTGTCTCTGAGGCTTTGGAAGACTTTATCTTTGGCTTCGAAAGATGTTGGTCTTGGCTTCGGAAGATTTCACACTTAGAGTATTTTTGTTGCACATGTGAAACTTCCGAAGCATTCCACTTCAATGCTCTTGTGCAGCATGCAGTAAAGACTAAAGATGTTTAGGTTGCATCAGCCTCTTCATTAATCTCTACAAACTCCCCCTAGGCTGATGCTACCAAAACATTTAGAAAACTTTAGATATTACAGTCCTTATTAGGATGATCACCATCCTTTCTTCATAAGATGATCAGGATCCTTCAGGCTGTTAAAGTGTCTTCTCATGTCAAAGAGATCATGCAGAGGCAACTGAAACATATCTTGCCATGTATAGATGTCTTCAATTCCTTGATCTCTAATAACATGCCACCTTTCTAGATTTGTGGTGTATGTCCAAGACAAGATGGGTCTTCCTGATGCTAGAGGAGCTACTGAAGTTGGAGTTGATTGAGCTTCCTCTGGCTACACATCCTCAGGCTGTTCTGATTCATCCTGAGGTTCAGAAGGGGATTCAGGCTTCTTCTTCTTCTTAGACTTTGGTTTAGAAGCCATCCTTTTCCTTCTTTTTCCAAATTTTAACTGAGAAGACTGGCCTGCAGCACCAGATTGATCTTCACTGTCTTTCTCAGTTGGGACTTCCTCTCTCTCAGGTTCAGATGGAGAAGGAGGTTGACCCTGCTGTGGATCAGAAGATGAAGCTTGTTGAGCACTAGCAGGAGGTCTAGGTTGTGTTGTGTCTATTTGTTCAACCTTAACCTCCACTTCAGGTGGGGCCTGACTTGAAGTGGAGTGTAAGTCAGTGAGCTCTCCACTCTTAATCTTCTGCTTGATTACCCTGATATGCTCATCCATAGTGGATAGAGACATGGGTCCAAGTTTCCTTCCGGAGAATCCATACAGCTTCAAGAAGCTCATCATCCTCTGCCTATCAGCAGATTTCTTCATGCTCTTTTGGATGATGGCTCTTGACTTTGCAGCTTCTTTCCTCAGCTTCTTCTTTGTTGTATTTCATTCTTTGACTAACTCAAGCTCAAGTTGTTTTAAGTACTCAAACTCAACATAGTCATAAGGTAAGGGAAGGAGTGCATCTGCCTGATAGAGGCCTGTGGCACTCAGGTAGTTAATCATCTTGATTCTGTCTTCTTCCTTATCTACCTGAGGTTCTTGTTGAACCACATCCTCTTGTTCAGGACTTTCTTGAACTGGTGAGAGGGTAGGTATACCTTTGTACAGTCTTTTTCTTCTTCTCTCTTCTTTGACTTGTACTAGGAGTTCTGCATCTTCTGCCTCCTTCTTCTCTCTTGATCTTTCCAGATCAACCAGCTCATTTAATTCATCCAAGGGGAGAGAAATGACACTATCTATGTCATAGTTCTTAGTCTGCAGATAGTTAATCCTGACTGCCCTTAACTCATCATTCTGAGTATATGGTCTGGGGGCAGCCCTGATTGCAGACCCCATGAGTCTTGGAGACTCAATAGAGGAACTTTCTCCCCTTAGCCTCCTTTTCCTCTCTCTCCTCCTCCTCAATCTCCTCAGATGTCATCTTTCTTTTCCCTTTGTCACTCACAGACCTTTATCACTCAGGGTGGAGAGAGCTTTGGCCTTCATTGCTCGTTGAAGCATCTGAGCTCAGGCTAGAGAGAGGTTGAGAAGCACCTTCACCAGCAGGTGTCTCAGAAGGAATATGGATCTCTGCAGCAGTTGGAGATGATGAGACAGGGCTCTCAGGTTCTGTCACTGGGCCTTCAGTCAAGGTTTCCCCTATTAGCTAATCTTAGGGTCTGCCTCAACATCCAGTTGACCGATGACATTGCCTGATTGCCTTAGCTCCTTCTTAGACTGAACTCTGCAATGATCCTATCTTGGATTCTTCTAGCCAGTCTGTCAGCTTGTCTTGATTGGCTTGGGTTGACAAGTGGCATGTTGACTAGATCCAGACCTTCATAGTAGTCCAAGTTTTGAAAATTAAAGACTTCTTGCTGTCCTTGAACTCTTATGATAATGAGGGCATTCCTGTTGTTGTCATACCTCCACCTAATAATGTGATTAAAGGATGATGAAGGTGACATAGCCCTTGGTATCCCATCCTCAAACAGACTTGTATGAAGGAGTCTGTGTAGTCCACATCAATGTGAACTAGAGGAGGTTGCTAAGAATGCATAGTTGAAAGTGAGGATGGTGAGTCCTCAATGTCCATTCTTCCGAGGAACTCCCAGGTTCTGTGGCTGGAGTGACTTTCTCCCCCTTTTTGGTAGCATCACCCACTTGCAGAGGTGAGCTGGAGGATAGGTCAATCACATCCACAGGTTCTTGTGTTCCTGGTTGAGCTCTCCTTAAGGGTCTCCCAGCTAGTTTTTCCTTAAGATATGAAATCTCAAGTAGCTGATCATTGATCCTATTTTGTAAGGTAGTCACCTAAGATTCAAGGTAACTGAACTTTGAGACTAGGTAAGTGCATGTTTTAGACAGTTTTTGCACTTTTAGTCTCAGATCCCCCTCATCTTCATCAGAAGAATCACTGGGGGTGGAGAAGATTGGACTAGAGTCCTTTCTCTCATGACCAGTTCTTAAGTTCTTAGCTACTGGATTTCCTCTGCTCACCGGCAGTCTCAGTTGAGATGTCAGTGGGCTGAGTTGCCATGGTTGAGGTCTTAATGATGTAATCACTTTTAGAAGTGAGAGCCTCTTCCATATGGACATCCTGAACAGGTTCAGTAGTGTCCACCTCAGTTATAGGTGACTGACGTGGGATAGATGTAGGAGACTCAGTAGTACTCATCTCTGTTTGAGTAGAGGGAAAGAAGAGAGATTCATTATACTCACTGAAACCTATATCTTCATCAGTACAGAAGTCAAGGTTGGGAATGGGTTGGTTGAGATCTATAGGCTGGGGATGGTAACTGTCCCCTGAAGGTTGATCACTTGAGTGTTGAGACTCAGAGTGATGGCTTAAGGCAGTAGGGCTAATGAGCTCATCAGGCTGAGCATGATGAACCTCAACACTGATTCTTGAAGAGATGGGAGTGGTTTGCTCCTCAGGAGAAGTGGGAGCTCCAGTGTCCACTTCTTCCTGTATGGGTGAGTGTATGGGGACCTCCACAGACTGAATAGTCTGAGCAGGGGTTCGTTTGTATTTTCTTTGGTAGGTGATGGAGATTTGAGGCTGTGTGGGTGGTTGGGAAGAAGCAGGTGTGGGTTCAACACTAGCTTGTGCTGCTAGGTTGTCACCTTGAGCAATGAGCTCTAACATTTTTGGGACTAGGGTTGTTTCTATCCTAGAGAATCCAACAGTGGACTTGCTCAATATTTTAAAGATGCCGGGCTTCATCTGTCCCAATTTAAGAATGTTACATGTTTCCCTTAACTATGAGCCCAGTTCACAGTTAAGAATGTACTGTACATATCTAGAAAACATGTAATATTCTAAGGAGTCTAAATTAGCAAGCACATTTGTATAAACAAACTGAGAGTACCTGAACTTGACCCCTTGAACCATTCCATGGACTATGAAGGAGAGATCTTCAAGAATCTGGTCCCATCCACCATGCTTGTTTGATAAGCTGTGGATGATCACATGGAGCAGGAATCTCCATTCGGATGAGACCTTCCCTTTCCTGAAGGTCTTTACAGAGAAATCTCCCTCATACCCCATCTGCTCAAAGGAATGATTAATAGCTTCCTTTGGAAAGAACACCTCACCTTCTTCATCATCCAGCTGAAGATGTCTGTTGATGATGGCGGAGTGATGAAGATTGTTCTCCCCTGCACTGTGGCAGACAGTGCCTTCTCCCCATCCATAATGACCTCTTAAAAGGTCTTCCAGAATTCAAGCAACTGATCCTCATAGAGTGGAGGATCAATGGTGAAGGAGTTGAAGTAGTTCGACAGAGACAAGAAACGACAAACCTCTGAGAAATGAGGATCTTTCTCAGGGCGTAACAGAGCAACTTGATTGTGTTGTCTGTGTAGTTGCATGGTAAAGTTGGGATCATTTCTGTGAGCAAGGTTGGCCATTTTGAAGTAGCTTAAGGACGAAGGAAGAAGAAAGAAAGAAATTTCAGAGGGAAATTTGGGTTTTTAGGTTTGGAGGAAGAATAGATGATAGAAAGAGGGGGAAATCGTTGGGTTTATATGTGAGAGGGATTTCAGATAAAGTTTAATGAAAGAGGATAAGCTTTGAAATCCGGATGTCGGTCCCACCTCTGAAAAAGTAGTTTACTTTTGCTCAAAAAGTAGTTTTCTTGGAAGTCAAAAAGCTTCCGAAGGTTAATTATCTTCGGAAGTTTTAATTAAAAAGCTTCCGAAGCTAAAATGACTTCGGAAGAATTTCCTGAGAGATTTGAAGATTTTGCTTCGGAAGAAAAATTAAAGCTTGAGTGCTTTGTGTGTAAACAAACAAAGCTTCCGAGAGTTAATTTTGCTTCGGAAGTAAATGGTCCTTAAAATTTAGTAAGTGTCTGAGACAAATATTTAAGCTTCGGGAGATAAATTTTGAAAACTCTTCCGAAGGTAAACTTCTTAGACAGTTATTTAATTTGAAGGCATGAATTACTTCCGAAGTTAAAAACAAAACTTCCTAAGTATCAGAAAATTTTAGAAAAATCTAAGGAAAGTCTTCAAAAAGAAATTTTCATCCAAAGAAAACATGAGCTTATGAAAGTGATGAACTAGACAACTTAGGACACACATATTTTAAGAAATAATAAGAATTAGTTTTAAGAAAAGCTTACTCAAGGTTTATCATCCCAATAGCTAATATAAGATATTTAAATCTCTGTTCTCAGATCAGCATATTGTTCATCTGTGTAAACCTTGACTAGTTTAATTAATCCATTTTCATAGTTATCTCTTATTAAATGATACCTGATATTGATGTACTTTGTCCTTGAGTGCTACACAGGGTTCTCTATGATTGAGATAGCACTATTGTCTATGTGAATGGGAGTCTCCTTGAAGTTTAACCCATAGTCCAGCATCTGATTTTGAATCCAAAGTACTTGAGCACAGCAGCTTGCAGCAGCAATGTATTCAGCTTCAGCAATTGATGTAGAGACACAGGATTGTTTCTTGCATTGCCATGAGACAACCCTTACACCAAAAAATTAACATCCCCCAGATGTAGACTTTGCAGTCATGTTGCAACCACCATAATCACTATCTGTATAGGCATACAGATTAAAGTCAGAATTCTTGGGATACCATAGGCCAAGTGTTGATGCACCCTTAAGGTATCTTAGAATCCTCTTGACAGTGATAGGTGAGACATCTTAGGGTTGGCTTGATATCTTGCACAAATACATGTGGCAAACATGATATCAGGCCTGCTAGCAATAAGATACATAAGAGACCCAATCATAGCCCTGTATAAATGCTCATCTACACACTCCCCTCAAGATCAGGACCAAGAGAGTGGTTTCTGGCTATGGGTGTCTTAGCAATCTTACAGTCAGTCATATTAAACCTTTTGAGTATGTCCTGAACATACTTCGACGGACTTATGAAGATGTCATCTTCAACTTGCTTCACTTGATTTCCTAGAAAGAAATTGAGTTCCCCCATGGCACTCATTTCAAATCTGTCTTTCATCAGCTTCTCAAAGTCTTTGCAGAGCTTTGGATTAGTTGAACCAAAGATGATGTCATCCACATATACTTGAACTAGCAATATGTCTTTCCCTTGTCCTTTGATGAAGAGAGTTCCATCTATAGTACCCCTTCTGTATCCATGTTTACAGAAATACTCAGACAATGTCTCATACCACTTCTTGGGTGCCTGATGCAGCCCATAGAGAGCTTTGTCAAGCTTGCAGACATGATCAGGGTGATCAAGATCTACAAAACCAGGTGACTGTTTGACATAAACCTCTTCATCTATCACTCCATACAAAAAGGCACACTTCACATCAAGTTGAAAAACCTTGAAGTTCTTGGATGCAGCAAATGCCAGGAATATTCTAACAGCTTCTAATCTTGCCACTGGAGCAAAGACATCAGTGTAGTCAATCCCTTCTTCTTGTGTGTATCCTTGAATAACCAGTCTAGCTTTGTTCTTGATGATGATGCCTCTATCATCCTTCTTGTTCCTAAACACCCATTTGGTTCCAATGGTAGTCTTTCCAGAAGGAAGAGGACGAAGGTTCCAAACTTTCTGCCTTTTGAATTGAAGCAGCTCTTGTTGCATAGCTTCAATCCAACTTCCATCCTTTAGAGCTTCATCAACTTTCTTGGCTCTATCTGGGACAGAAAACAAGTGTGAAGACAACATTTGCTTCATGGGTTTGTCCTCTTGTCTTTACCTTGAGATAACATCTCCAATGATGTTTGTGGTAGGGTGTTGGAGCATATATAGTCATATATAGTGTGTCCGTCGCTTGTCGAATAGTCTAGGCTTAATGTTATACACCTGATATGTGTAAAACATGAAACTGGGTCATTTGCAAGAGCATATGCGAATGAGACTCAGTCGTACGACTGAGCCATGCTAATGGACCAGCCGTGCGACTAAGAGATGCGATTGGGACATTCGTAAGACTGAACACAAGTATGGTCCAGTCGTACGATTGAACCATACGCATGGTCCAGTCGTACGATTGAACCATACGCATGGTCCAATCGCACGAATGGGCCTAGTCGCATCTAATATGGACCGAGGCCTATATATATACCAGTTTCAATGTGTAGAAGGGGGAATGGAGAGGAAGTCTGCCCGGAGCCTAGGGCTGCCGGATGAGAGGGGAGATCATGCTCGATCTTCCCCTTGCCAAGAGTCTTGATTCTTATGTTGTAACGAGCTTGTAATCGTTAGGTTTTATCAATGAAACCATTCAATTATAGTTCATATTATTGTTTGACTTTTGGGTGTGTTTATCCTTCCGTCAAGAACATGCTTGGATGTTTATCGATCCGGAGAAAAACGACCTAACAATTGGTATCAGAGCCGGTTACTGCTGGAATGATCTAACAATCATTCTAGCAACCCGAGCTCTTGATTTCTGGATTGAATTTCAGATCTTGACGTTAAACCCACTTCGTGTTCTTCGTGTTTTGCTCAGATCTTGTTACGTGTGTTGCTTCTATGTTGAAATCGAATTCGAAACCACGTTCCTGTCACCCTTTCGAATCTGATGATGTCTACTTTGTTTCGGTCATGTTGAATTCGTCAGATTAGGGTTGGGCAGCTCTGGCGGCTGCAGATCTGAAAATCTGCGTGCAGACCCGTTCATGCGACTGGGCCATGCGAATGGATCATTCGTACGACTGGGCATGCGAATGGACCATTCGTACGACTGGACCATGCGAATTAGCCATTCGTACGACTGAACCAGTCGTATGTTCAGTCGTGCGACTGGACTACTCGTATGTTCAATCGCACGAATGAGCCATCCGCATTGACTCATTTGCATTTGTTCCAGACTTAAAAAAAAAGAGTCTGGAACAGCTTCTTGCACGGATTTGAAGATGAGCAAAGCATATTCACCCAGAGGTTCGTTTGTCAAATAAGTTCGATGTGTACCCCATTATTCATCGGATTTCCAGAATAGGTGAATGTAATTGGAACACGAAAGAGAGAAGAGAAGATGTCAGCAGTTGTTGCTGATTTTGTGGGGTATTCAGGAGCATCTGACTACTTATGGGCCAATCAAGTTATATTTATCCGCACAGAATGGATTCTGCTTCTTAGGGGGAATCCTTGTATATAGAAAGTGAAGACGCAATCAGAAAGTGATGATATGAACCGGTTTCCGATGATGAATCTTCGTGCGTGCTGATTTGGTTGATATTGTCAGCTGTGGATTGGAACCTTCAACCTTTTGCCCAATACACCGTGTCAAGACGCAAGGAGAGCACAATGTCTATATATTGGGATATGCTGAATGTGAGGGGGATTTCTACAGGTGGTGATGTTAATCAGGTTAGCCTGTGTGAAGATTGAAGCAATGGAAAACTATTCGTATCATTATCTGGAAAAATCAGTCATATAGGGAATCTTGCTGCTGTGATGGTGTTCTGCAAAGTAAACGAAAGCTATTGTGCCTCAATTCATTTTCAGGGATGTGGTAGTAACCTGACGGATCGGCAACGTTGGCTAATATGGTTTTCGTTTGATTCTATTGGAAACCAGAGCAAAGATTGACTGAAGATTGTAAGAGGTGTTATCTACTATTCGTAAGCAACGTACAAGGGGGAATTTGTTGGAGCATATATAGTCATATATAGTGTGTCCGTCGCTTGTCGAATAGTCTAGGCTTAATGTTATACACCTGATATGTTGTAAACACATGAAACTGGGTCATTCGCAGGAGCATATGCGAATGAGACTCAGTCGTACGACTGAGCCATGCTAATGGACCAGCCGTGTGACTAAGAGATGCGATTGGGACATTCGTAAGACTGAACCATAAGTATGGTCCAGTCGTACGATTGAACCATACGCATGGTCCAGTCGTACGATTGAACCATACGCATGGTCCAATCGCACGAATGGGCCTAGTCGCATCTAATATGGGCCGAGGCCTATATATATACCAGTTTCAATGTGTAGAAGGAGGGAATGGAGAGGAAGTCTGCCCGGAGCCTAGGGCTGCCGAATGAGAGGGGAGATCATGCTCGATCTTCCCCTTGCCAAGAGTCTTGATTCTTATGTTGTAACGAGCTTGTAATCGTTAGGTTTTATCAATGAAACCATTCAATTATAGTTCGTATTATTGTTTGACTTTTGGTTTGATGTTTATCCTTCCGTCAAGAACATGCTTGAATGTTTATCGATCCGGAGAAAAACCGACTAAACATAGGGTGAGACTTGTGGATCCTAAGCTGAGGGATCACAACAAGTTGTTGAGAAAGATCTAAATTTGAGAAATTTAGATCTGGCATAGATGTTTCTCCCACCACATCAGCACACTTTTCAAGTGAAACTTGATCCAAGCAGTGTGGACATCATTGATATTCTCATCTGTGGTGTGGTTAGTGGCATCAAGAAATTCTTGGTCACTGTCACCATCACCATTGTTGTCTTCCACAGTTGAGGTATTCTTATCTGGTTGTAGAGCCTCTGAGCTAGAATTTGAAGGCATACCAGATGTATCAGCTGAATTTGTCATTGTAGGGCTGATAGAAACCTATTTGCAGAAGTGGTTCCAACTGGAGCTGAAGATATGTGTCTTGAAGGTCTTTCTAGCTTAAATCTTGGATCAGATCATTTGTATTCAAATTTTCTGCAGATCTTGAATCATTCTCACAAGATTTGTTAAAACAGTTGGTAACCAAATCAAGATCAAACAACCAATCTGGACCAGAACCAGTAACACAAGGTGTGTGTTCATTGAAAGTCACATTGGCTGACTCCTCAACAATTCTAGTTTTGAGATTGTACACTCTATAAGCCTTAGCTTGGGAAGAGTATCCAATAAAGTGTCCATCATCTGATTTCTCACAAACTTGGCAATTTGATCTTTTGTATTCAAGATGGTGCAAGGACATCCAAATGACCTAAGAAAACCAATGAAAGGTCTCCTCTTGTGCCAAAGTTCATAAGAGTCTTGCCATGACTCTTAACTACTAAAACTCTGTTCGGCACATAGCAGGCAGTGTTGACTGCCTCTGCCCAGAAGGTGATGGGCAGTTTAGAGTCAGACAACATGGTTCTTGCAGCTTCAATCAGTGTCCTGTTTCTCCTCTCAGCAACACCGTTTTGCTGAGGAGTCCTGGGAGCACTGAATTGTCTTGTAATACCTTTTTCATCACAAAATGTGTCAAGGATATGGTTCTTAAATTCAGTTCCTTGATCACATCTTATGATCTTGACCTTGTGATCAGATTGATTCTCAATCTTTAAGATGAAATTCTTTAGAATCTCAGGAGTCTCATCCTTAGTTCTAAGGAAAAAGACCCAAGTGAATCTTGTAAAGTCATCAGTGATCACTAGACAGTATAAGGTCCTTCCTAAACTCATTCATTGGTGGGGCCGAAGAGATCCATATGTAACAAGTGTAAGGGAGTAGTGATTGAGTTCTTTTCCTTAGGCTTGTGAGATACCTTATGTTGCTTCCCTTTCAGGCATGCAACACAGTGGTCATCACTTGTAAACTCTTTCTTTGGCATTCCAGTTACCAAGTCATGCTTAATTATCTTTACATTTTCTTAAAGTTTACATGGCATATTCTTTTATGCCATAGGAAAGACTCATCACTATTGGCTTTAGACAGAAAGCATGAAACTTCTCCAGAGGGAGAGGTTTCTTGCAAATCCATCTTGTACATGTTCCTTTCCTGGGGGCTCTAAGCAGGATATGCTCATGAGGAATGACCACACCAGGCTTAAGAACAATGCACTCATGCTCAATAAAGAGCATGTTATGACTCTGATCACAAAATTGAGATACGCTCAGAAGATTGTATCCAAGCTCTTTTACAAAGTTTACCTTTTCTATGCTGAGCTTACCATTTGTGACCTTGCCCCTACCAGAAATGTAACCACCTTCATCTCCTCCAAAAGCAACAGGTCCTCCATCAATCCTTTCAAAGTTCTGGAGTAGTGACCTATTACCAGTCATGTGCCTGGAGCGGCCACTATCTATGATCCAGACATTTCTGTCTGTCTTCAGCTGTTCCTGCACAAAAGAGAATGATTAGTTACATCTGGAAACCCAAGCCTTGCTTGTCTTGGGCTCATTTGCAGAAGGTAATTTAACAGTAATAGATCCTATGGTTGTACTAAGAGGATCTTGAGCTGTTTTTGATGGAGAAATCTCAGTCACTTGGTCTTTCTTAGACGTCCACACCACCTTTGGAGTCTTGGACTTGACCTTCAAAACTTTAGAAGCTTTTGGAGCTTCAGAAGTTTTGATGACTGAACCTTCGGAAGATTCTGCAAACACTGCAGCAGACTTCAGTGCTTCGGAAGAACTCCTTTCTTCCAAGACCAAATATTCTTCCGAAGAGAATTTTCCACTTCCTTTCTTGTTAGATTTGGAACTTCCGAAGGAAACTTGTTTTCCTTCCGAAGCCTGAATCTTCTTAGAACTCTTTGAAGCCTTTGTTTTGGCCGTATGGACAGTACCTTTAGGATTGAAGGGACAATCCTTTAGAATGTGAGTGGTGTTGTCACACATGACACAATTCATTTTCTTCTTCACAAGATCCTTGGCTTGAGAGTAAGACTGTCTTTGGTCACTTCCCTTCTCCACCTTCATCTTTGCAGATGCTGAGACAGTCCTTTTGGGCTGAGAACTATGCTTGGAGTTTGATGGACCAGGCTATGCAGCAGTGGTGCACAGCAGAACAGTCTTCTTCTTGTTGCTGAGATGAGTTGAGCAAGAACCAGAACTCTTAGCAGAGTTTTGGTTGATGTCTTCAGTCCCTACCATTTTAAACCCTGCAGAAATAAAAACTTGTTTCTGCTTAGAGTCGAAAGTAGCCTTGATCTCTTGAGCCTTCCTTGGCTTTCTTTTGCTCTTTCTGATCAAGTTCTTTCTCATGGACTTGGTCATCACAGTCTTCACTTTCTCCTCAGAAGGATAGTGGCCCTTCTTGGAATCCTCCTCTTCACTCTTTGTAGAGGGATTCTTCACTATCTCTTCTTCATCCTCCTCACTCATAGGATCTATGAGAGGAAGCTCATCTTCACAAGTTCCACACTTAGGAGATCTTATTGACAAGATTGTGTGTGGAGGAGCTATCTCATTGGATCCCAGTCCCTGTCTGTTTTGATAGCACACTTTGTTGTGCAGGATGAGGATATCATGTTCTGGAGGTCTCTTCTTCAAGAACACTCTTTTCTGCCCTGGCTTTGCTGATCACAAGCTCAGCCTGGCACTCAGTTAACTTGGTTATGAGATCTTTAATTTGAGTCCTAAAATCTGTGTGTTCATGTTTTAGAACTGAAATGGTTTTCTCTAAGTCCTCTATTTTTAGCTTATAATCATTTTCAGACTTTCTAAAATTAGATTTTAAAATGTTTAAGGACTCAATATCAGATCTCAGTTCCAAGTTATAGGACCCGTACCTGTAAATTTAGCAATGCATTCAGGAGTACAGAGATGTTCCAATACCTTGGCTTCATCATGATCTGCCATCAGTGCTTGGTTTGGAGAGGCATCTTCAACCTGAAAGCTCCAGTCAAATCCTCCTTCTTCAACAGCAACAGCAGCTTGCTGCTTTGACTTCTCATTATGGAGAGCTTTGTCACTGTAGTTTGGTCTGGATTATGTTTGGCCACTATTTGTTATAGGTGCCTTACACTCTCTGGCAAAGTGGCCCATTAGGTTACATTTGTAACATTTTACTTTACCTTTGTCCAGTCCAAACTTTCCACTGGTTGCATTTCTTGGAAACTTCCTTCCCGTCCTCTTGTAGAACTTCTTGGCTCTATGAGTGAGAAGAGCCATCTGCTGGACTATTTCCATGTATTCCAGATCATTTGGATGGATATAGTCCAGGTCTTCAAGAGTGAAAAGAGAGTTGCCACAGCTTTCATCAGAAGACACAAAAGCTTGAGAAGAGCTTGTCTCTTGGAATGGGCTTCCTTGAGTGTAGTTCTCCTTTGGTGTCTCTGGGAAGGTGATGAAAGGACCCTTGGGTGAGTTGTCAGGGTAGCATAAGAGATGATGTTTGGGTTCTATGCTATCCCTTTCAACCACATGTAGGCTGAACCATTTGATTGCGGGAGTTTCCAGATGAACCTTGCATGTTCATCTCCATCTGGTATCCACTGAGAATCCCATATAACTCTGTCAGAGTAAGAGTTTTGAGATTTTCAGTGCTCTTGATTACCACACAGTAGTGTGTCCACTGTCTAAGAAGTGAGGACATGAACTTCCTTACAATGTCTCTGTTTTCAAGAGAAACTCCTCCATCTACTAGCGTATCCATAATCTCAACATACATGAAGTACTGCTGAGTCATGGTTTCACCTGTTTGAAGGTGAAGTTTTCAAACTGCTGCTTTAGGAGATCCTTCTTGTTCTCATTGGCTTCAGAAGAACCCTCATACATCAGTTTCAGTGCATCCCACAGTTGCTTGGCTGTTTTGCACTTCTGGAAACCTTTGTACACAGAGTTGGAAGGGCAGTTTGAAGAGCTCTCATAGCTTTTTTTGTCTATCTCTACTCTCTTCCTATCTTCATCAGAGTAGTTAGCCACATCTTTGGGGATCATACCAGCACCAGTAGTAGAAGGTGTGCTGGGTATGAATGGTCCATTCTCAATAGACTCCCACATTCTTGAATCAAGAGACCTGATGAAAACTTCCATTCTTAAACACCAGGTGTCAAACTCATCAAGAGTGATCAGTGGGGACTTGTTCATGGTTCCAGTTTCCATATCAGTTTTGGAAATGGCTACCATTTGAAAAGGTTAGTATTTGTGTGTGTGAGGGATCTAAAGATGGTGAGATCTTATATCAAGAGCCTGGAATGTTCTGATACCAAATGCAGGATCGTTGAAGGGTAAGAGTTACAACACAAAGAGGAGATAACTAAACTTAGATCAAACAGTAAACTGGATTAATCAAATGGTGACACTAAGAACACAAGTAATATATAAGACAGAACACAAAGAACACAAGTGTTTGGTTTTCAAGAATGCAGTATATTGCTTTCTCTATGTTCTATTACAAGTGTTAGAAAAGCATATTCGAAAGATACAAGAACATGAGATACTTATACAACATCATACAGCCGGCTATACTTTGAAAGCCCGCTGGATACAATTGACTAGACACACACAAAATCAATTGTAGAGTCAAAAGGCAGATTGCCTTTTGACCTGTGACTATGACATGCCATAACTCACATCCTTATCTATTACAAAAAGGATAAAGTACATAAAGTAGAAAGTTAATGCAACTATACTTTGAAAGCCAGCTGGATACAATTGACTATGACATGCGATTGAATCTAATGCGGATGAAATTCATGCGAATGGACCTAATGCGGATGGATCTAGGCATATGGACCCTTAGTCGCATGACTCCCCATACGAATGGACTTCAGTCATACGACTCACAAGCGAATGGACCTTATTCGCATGACTCCTATGCGAATGGACCTCAGTCGCACGACTCCCGTGCGAATGGACCTCAGTCGCATGACTCACATGCGATTGAACCTCAGTCGCATGCCATTCGGTCGCCTGACCCTAGCTGATGCAGACTACAATTCATCCCGAACCCAATCTGCAATTTTCGGCCTCCAACCCTTCCAAACTCGTTCTAAGCCCAAATCAACCATCCTAAACCTTAGGAAACACATACCACAACACCATTCAAGCACACACAAGCCCATAAACAAACTCCACTTGCATCACACACAAACACACACATACGGGTTCAACACACACATTACAAAAACGAGTTTTACTATGTGTTCCAACCCCAAATAAGTTGAAAACGTGTCAAAGAGGGGTCCTAGAACTTACACAAACAATACCGTCGAGTAGAGCTTCAATATAACCCGCTACACTTCAACTTTTCTGCTCGAATTCAAGAAAACCAACGCTTTTGACCACTTTTCTTCCTCTTTTCTCCCTAGACCCCAAAATTTATAAGTGTGGGGGAGGATATCGGATGCCTTTCCCCCTCTCATACCCCTACTCTTCCAATCTTTCTCCCTTCTTGAAAGTTTGGTCCCTCGACTTTAGACTTTATTTCTTTTTCTTCTTTCGTCGGTTTCAAAGAAAATATCCGTGTGTTACAAGTCCACCCCCTTAAATAGGTTTCGTCCCCAAAACATGTTATTCCTCGAACAGACGTGGGTAATGTTGCCTCATTTCTTCTTCAGTCTCCCACGTAGACTCGAATCCTTTCTTGTGATTCCACTGTACATGCACAAGAGGAACCACTTTATTTCTCAGTCCCTTTTTCTTTTCGGTCGATGATTGCCACTGGCTGCTCCACATAATTGAGTTGTTCATCCACTTTGATATCCTTTAGTGGAACAATCATATCTTCATCCACTAAACATTTCCTCAGATGAGATACATGGAATGTCGGGTGAATTCCACTTAACTCATCTTGTAATTCTAGTCTATAGGCCACCTCTCCTACTCGAGCAACGATTCAGAAAGGCCCTATACACCTTGGGCTCAACTTGCCCTGCTTTCTGAATCAGATGATCCCCTTCCAAGGTTAAACCTTCAACATAACCCGGTCCCCCACCTTAAACTCAATCGGTCTGCGTTGTTTATCAGCATACGACTTCTGTCTATCTTTGGCTGCCTTCATGAAGGATTTGATCCTTTCAAGATTCTCAGTCGTAGCCTCGATTACCTTGACGCTCCTAAACTCTTTCTGGCCAATGTCGCCCCAACACACGGGTGTTCGGCATCTCCTACCGTATAGCATCTCATAAAGGGGCATACCAATACTGGCATGATAATTGTTGTTATATGAGAATCAGCTAATGGTAAGTGGTCATCCAAACTCCCTCAAAAATCGATAACACATGCCCGAAGCATGTCCTCCAATGTCTGAATGGTCCTCTCTGACTGACCATCAGTCTGGGGATGATAAGTCATGCTGATGTGTAACATCGTCCCTATAGCATTGTGGAATTTCTTCCAAAATTTGGATGTAAACCGGGTGTCATATTCTGACACAATAGACACCGGTACACCATGGCGAGCTACAATCACCTTAATGAAAAGATCCGCCAACCTCTCAAATGAATATGTCTTGCGGATTGGTAGGAAGTGATAATACATTTGTTTATGTCAGTTTGTATTTGTTTATCTAAATATTTTATAATTTATAGTTTATATTTGTATTTTTATTATATTAGTTTTAAGCTTTTAGCATGGATATTTGTCACAATTAATTTACAATATGGATTCGAGTATTCAATTACAGTTTTGGTTATGGCATGGTGTTAAAATCAAAGCACTCTTGAATCTTAGTGACCTGAAATCATGTTCATCTCATCGAATTGTTTCAACATCAGACCCAAATTAAGCCTAACTCCATTAATCGTGATTTCGATCAAGAACTGATATGAAGCCACATTATGATGTTGGAACTTTGACCATTTGATTCTCATAAGTTAATTTACAACATCACATGTAATCAATTCCAAATTCTAATCTGAAACAAATAAAGTTAAACCTCCTCTTAAGAACGTGAATGGGTGGAATTTGTCGCAAACAATGTGGCATTACACGAGAACACAAGCACGTGTAATCACCTATTGTACATTAATGCATAAATAGCTATACATTATTATGCAAGTGGATATTTAGACACTCCCATTTTTTAAATCAACACCCTCACACCCTATACGTCACATATGGGGTGCATACGTGGTGTATGTGACCAAAACATTCCCCGACAACCTCTTACATAAATGTCTCCATACATGCACGAAACCTCACATCTCTCTAAATGTGTCGAGCAAACGGTGGTTGAGGTGACGACTGATGTGGTGGTGGCAGTTGGTCATGCGGTCGCTGCTCATGCTGCCACTGATGTAGATGCTCCTGCTACTACGGATCATCAACGTCGACTGGCTGAATGAGTGCTAGATCTCTCCTTGTCGAATAGAGAATCGTACATCGCCTGAAAACCGGCGTATACTACACATGTTGAACAACATACCATGATCTAATATCACTGGCTCGATCGGTAGAGATATGTCACCATGATGTCAAGGAAGATAAGCAAAGGCTCGAGCAATCAACGTGATGTAAGCATCGTCGTACACCGGTCCTTGCTTCTTTTGATGATAATACAAAGCAAAAAACTCTTCCATACATCTCGTTAGGTTGCCCCTGGTTTCCGTGAGCAAAAATACAAGTAAAATAAGTTGGGAATGGTGTTACACCCTCAAAACCCATGTGCGAAGTTTTACCGCGAGGCATGTGAACAAATAAGGATTACAGTCACTAGTTACTCAGAATGACACTATATGCCATATTTAAAATAAAACCAACCAAAGTTCAAACATTAAAACCATGTGGAAACGTTTTGTAAATAAGACAAACCAAAAGTATATAAATGAAATATTTGGTAAAACAGAACCCAACCTAAATACTTAAAACCCATAAACAAAATTCAAGTGTTATGACTTGACATAAAGTCTTAGAATGCATGTTGGACCTGTGATGTGCTCCTAATGGCAACCTGAGTTAACAACTTGAGAATAGCATAAACAAAATGTCAACACAATGCTTGGTGAGTTCAAGAGTTTGCCTTTAACATAAACAATAAAACTTGTAAAACAGACGAAGTGAATTGAAATAAATAGCTAGTCTATATTCACAAGTAATAACAATAGTGATTTCACGATCGAAGCTGACTGTGTTGCGTTTGTTGCCTCCCGTCACAACTTACCAGGTTGTGATGATGTTTGTGTTTAGGACAATATTGCACCCGTTTGACCTCGAGTCACATTGGTGGGGCTTGTCAAACCCAGTAGTATTACCCAAGATTTCTCGCTAGTTACCATTATTAACGATCGGAAAGTGTGAGGACTTTCAAGGTATAATGCACTATGTTAAACTATACCCAACTTTTAATAATAAAGCGTTTGTAAACAAGCATGTTATCTCTCCTAAAAGAGAATGTATAAAAGTGTGTGGTATTAACTCACCTGGTGTGCAAAGATAATGATAAAAGAAACTGATGATGGATGCAAAGACAAGCCTTCAAAGGTTGCCTTTAGATGTGTAGAAATCACAAATTATGCTTGCAAACACCTTGAAACTAGTTGGAATTAATCAAATCCAAATTTTTCTTGTTGCTAATTCTTGAATTCACAAAGGGGAGGGGATGGGGAATGGGTTTACGACCTCAAGGGGTTAGGGGTGGCTAGGGTTGGGTTTTTGTTAAACTTAACTTATTTAGATTTTACCCTTAAACCATCATTTAATTATGTTTTATAGAATTTAGCCTTTGTAGCATTTTTGTAATAATTTCAACTACAAGTTATAAGTATTATTAGTCAATAATCATAATCATAGACATTTACTCACACAACACATGAAAATATATATATATAATATATATATTATATATATATATATATATATATATATATATATATATATATATTACACATAGTCGCATTATTGCGTAAAATTCAAAAAGTAAATATTAAAATTCTATAACTTCATGAATTACATAATCATAACTAATAACTACATTATTAATTAAATTATTATTTTTTCATATATTATTGTTATTAAGTCATAGACATTCAACAACAACTAGTGTGTGCTCACAACACGTGTATGCAAGACCTAACAAAACTAACGGAGTTTGGTAACGGAAAATTACCGGATGTCACATTATCCCCATGTTGAAAGAATTTTCTTCCCGAAAATTGTGTTACATGGTTGTGCTACATCCTGGTTTACTGCATCAGCGTAAAAAGATCGAGTGAGTTATCACAAATGGTGCATCACTCGGGATTCTTGCTACGTCACGTGATATATGTGGTGATTGTAACATCATGTATTTTCGGGTTAATTATAAGTTAACATTGTTAATACTAGTAAGGGTCAGTGTTGCCATACGTGAAACTTATGGGCCATTTATGCTTATTGTCTTAATTGTTTTAATTCTTTATTTTGAAATTTAATAATGTAATTATTACTTAAAACATAAATAATGATCCTAATAATAACTTATAATAATAAAAATAGTAATAATAATAATATATTATTATTAATATCATTAATAATAATAATAACAATAATAATAATATTGTTAATAATAATAATAATAATTTGTAAGAATTATTAAACTAATAAATATATAAAACTTTGATTCAAAAGTTAAGCGGGCCTATTTGATAATTTGAAACTTAAAACATTTAAGGTTCTTGCATAAATGTTAAAAGCTAAACTATAGGGACTGAGTGTGTAAATTTTAATAACCCAAACAAAAAAATTTTTCTTCCCCGCCTTTCCGGCTGGTCTCCGGCAAAGCCAAAAGCTGGGTTTTTAAGCTTCGATTTCAAACGCAAAACACACCAACCGTTCCACGAAACAAATTCGAACTTGAATGCATCAAATTCGAACTTTAATCGTCGGTTACTAGACTAATCGAAAGCAAAACCGAAGCATCTTCAAGCTCATAGTCGTTCGAGCATTAACACTTCATAATAGTCCAATTAATCTAACCTAATCGATCCTCTATCGGTCTTTAACCGTATACAATACTCAATTACACCTGAAACGACTCTAAACACTAAACTTGATCAATCTTTACATCGCGACCTGCGACCCATTTGAAAACCTCTGTCCGAGCTCTCTAACTTGCAATTGATGGAGGGCTTTTCATCATTGGATCCATTAGAAGCCTTCTGTAGAACAAATTCGAGTTTCATTGCTATTTGCAACCGGAACAAGCTACGACATTAGCCGCAACCGTTCTCATCTGTTCTTCAATGATTTGTCTTCGAAATGGGTAATTGAATACATGTATATGTTCGAAATTCAATAGAAATCAAAGCCCCATGTTTGTTACACTAAACGATTGTGATTTAGCCTTCAATTTGGACCAAATAGCAATTAGGGTTCTTGGGTTTGGGAGTTTCTTTGTGTGTGTGTTTTTAAGATTTAGGAACTGAGTGATACCAAGGCCACAGCCCTGGTTCACCCGTTAAGACACTTACCTCCTATACATGAGGTCCCGGGTTCGAACCCGGCAACCTCACGTATTTTTTAAAGGCTTTCAGCCTTAAATTAAATTCTAAAATATTTCTAATAAATATAAAAAAAGGATTTTGTAAACTTCAAATATTTTAAAAGCATCAAATCATTTTCTATATTGTTTTATAAAAAATTAAACAAATAAATATTTTTTAAATATATATATATATATATTAATAAATTTTATACTTGGTTATTTTTATGAATTTAAAATAGTTATTGGTTCAAACATTGCTTTTAAATTATTTCTTAAAAACGTGTTAATCACATTTGGTTATAAAACTTTATTTCAACTTTATATCTAAATTCTTTAAATTATTGTTTTAAATTATGGTTACTAAACTTTATTTAATCTTTATATATATATATATTCAAATTATTATAAATGTTATATTTTCTTATATATATATAACCTTCCACAAAATGTTGCAAATTTCTTTGAGTTTAATTAATATAATTGGTTAAATTTTGTTAAACATAATTATAAGACAAACCCCAAATGCCAAATTGGAACCCTTGTCCTCGTCAATTTGTTAACTTCTTATAATTAAAATTTAATTTTGTAAATATATTTATATACTTAGGTACCTTGTGAAGAACCACGTTGGAACGTTGCTTATTATATTTTCTTGTTAATCATCATTTTTCTATACTTCTTGCCAAGTGAGTATTTCTATAGCCCTTTTTATATTTTTACACTTTTGGGGTGAAACATGTTACATTATAAACTTTGCACTTGTAAACACGTTTGATTCTTGTAAACTTATGGCAATTTACTTGTATGTTGTGGTTAGTTGAACTTTGTGGCTACCATGTAATGTCGAATATATGTATAATCATTACTATTGCTAGCCTAGCAACGTCATAGATCTATGGGCCAGACAAGCCTGCTTGGTTGATCCAGTACACTTAGCTAATCGTATATACTTGTAAACGTTTGAGACTTGTAAAACTTTATCGAGGTTTGATTGTGCATTCTGTCTACATCCCTAGTTACTTTGTTCTCTAACTCACAACATGAATTGTCATCTTTTATATACTTATGTATCGAAAACTATGGAAATCTCACCAACATTATGTTGACCTTTTATTTTTTAACATGTTTCGGGAAATACTCAAGCTTGATCGCCATTTTTGAAGTTGTTCACACCTAGGAGTGGACCTAGTTAAATAAATAAACAAGCTTGTTATGTTTCCTTTATTTGAGACTTATGTTTGTAATATTACCTTTGAAACTTGTGAATATATTTTTGGATTTAATAATAGCATTATATGGCTATGTATGATCTTAACTCTCACTCCTCGACTTTTTCGCCTTCAAGGCTGGGGTGTGAGAGTGATTATCTGATGTAAATTATGGATGAGAGGATCTCTAATGCCATTGACCCTGCCACTAGTCCTCTGAAAAATGCCTTTGGTAATCTAAAGCCACCAATCTCTCAATTGACTCTCCTCCATCTCAGTAATACCCTCGGTAAATATCGGGGCAACAGTTTCCACATTATAGTAAAGTAATGAGATAACACCAAATTTCTCTATTGATATCTAATATGGATTTCCACATAACCTAAATGAAATATTAGGATGCTTGTCTTCCTCCTCCATCTCCTGAGGACGAATATAAATAATTGTGGTTAAAAACTCCGCTGCTGGCTCTTGGTAAGATGGTAAGAACGTGATCTTATTCAAATGACTCCATGGTGTATCGTTTCCGATCATATCGGCAATTCTATCGCGCTCTCTGAGCTAGACCATCACCTCCCAATCGAAGGTCATTTGACGGCCAATCTTTATCCATACAAATTGATGGTACCAAGCTCAAACTATAACCACATATGATTTGTCGTCACAACGATAGCCTTTATCTTTGAAATGAGATACAAATCTACATAACAAAACGAATATACAAAATTAAAATAAAAAATAATATAACATGTATAACACAAAAGTGTACGACACAAAATGAAGACACCCACCCCTCTATACGTCACATATAGTGCTATACGTCGCGTATAGGTCCCATGCGTATGAGTGTCGTATGACACAAAAGCTAGTTGCCCACACCCTATACGTCGTGTATAGCCTTATACGCCATGTACCCGCGTATGAGTTTCGTATGATACAAAGGCTCGTCGCCTCCTATACCTCGTGTATAGCACTCTACACGACTTATAGGTGTCTCGCGTATGATCTGTGTAGCATGACCCCGCATATGACCCCCTAGTCTTTTCATATTCTTAGGTTGAAGTTATACAATGCATATAGGTCTATACATGGGATATAGCTCATCGATTTTAGACATATACATCGCGTATAGGCCTATATGCAAGTCTATAGTGGCATATAGTTCTACCCAGAAATTATAAACCAACACTTAAAATGCACAAAATGCTACACTTATCTTAAACTAGTAAACGATTAGCACAATAATGATGTAGGAACAATAATACATACATGGATGAAAAAATCGAGTAGTATGATATGATACGGAGAGCTTTGGTGTTTATAAAAGTGTGTGGTTGTGTGAAAATGAGAAAAAAAAAGAGAAAATATAGAGTTGATGAAAAGTTATAAGCCGTGTGTGGAACCATACGTGGAGTATAGCTTATAATTCAAAACAAATTGTTTTTCTAATTATTTGAATTTTAGAAATAATTGAATATTTAGTTTACTAGTGCTAAACCATTTTAAATAAAAATTTAGAAACCAACTACTAAATTTCGAGATATAAAGCCAATGTATAAGATATTAAATAAACGTATGAAATATGTAATGTAATTCAAATATTACAAAATTTTAATTAAAACAAATTTCTATAAGTTGGGATTTCACGTTTATTATCTATTATTGCATTATATTCAGAGATACGAAGCCTATACATAATCTCCTATTCTGCTATGTATGTTTCGTTTAAGAAGCCAAATATTACTTAATATAGGCATTGGATAATCTTCTTCTAACTTAACATGAACGAAATAGTTATTGTTTAAATGAACAATTGAAATGACATGATTAGGTATCATACTTCTCGCATCAACCCATTAGTGGAAAACTATTTGACCACCGTTATTGCTTAATAAGTAAAGAATGACACCAAAATTTTAAGCAATCACTATTCTCTTATACAACATTATCTAATGTTCTTCTGGGTGTAAGTTCCATACATTGCCAATTTATATTGTGACATAAGTCGTTATACTGTCCGGGGTACAAAATATCCAAAAACTTCTTTGTTTTCTAGTCCGTGTGTGTCTAGTTCTTCAAATATTTGTTGCCGCATATAAACCTACTTATTTTCGTTAAACCATAAGCAAAATTGATGAAAGATCACGTGTGTGTCTAGTTCTTCAAAATTGATGAAAAGGACAATTTCCGTCAGGTTGGACATCTTATATATGTGAGATATATTGATTAAAGATGGACGGGATCCAATTCTTTGACCTGTTTATATTATTTAATTGTTGATATCCGAAAATTGATGAAAAACTTATTTGTATTTTGTGATACTCCGAGACTATTAGATGTTCTTTTCACTTTAGAAGACATTACATGATTCCGTTGCGTGGCGGGCTTCTGAGGCTTAACCACTAAACTTGTTCTTACGGTAACGTGAGATGCAATGAAGGAGCTATGTCTCGAGGCATGTCACACATACTTGTTGAATGTTGTGTTTTTGCTGTTGAACCTTTAGCGTTGGACGGCTGCGAATATCCGTATGAACAACAGATATTTGAATTACATTACATATTTCGAGGCATGTCACACAACTTTCTTATTAGTTTTCCATGAATACACAATTACTTTTATATTTTCTATAAAACTATATTTTACAGCGATAGGTTGCGTCATTATATGTTTTTTAACACGTTACATTTGTTCTTAAATATTGAAATTTTCATCTGCTATAAATGGCGGTTTAGATTTATCATGTTTTGTCCGCTATGAAGGAGCTCTATCACTCTATATATCTATATGTATGTAAAGAAATATATAAAAAGTATAAAATAAATTAAGTGTATTAATAACATACCCATAAATAAAAAAATTAAGTAAAAAATGATGTGTTGATATTGATGGGTACTAACATGTGCTATTACAAGTTTCAACGAAGTGGTACCCACAACATAAGAGGTGTTTGAGATATCTAAATCATTTTTAGCATAATTGAATATTGTATTAAGGGTAGGAATTTTACAAATACTCATTTTGATTTTGATTGGATCCTTTAGATCAAAGTTTGAACATAGCAAAATTTATAATGTCACTAGCAATCATCCCGTTTTTCTAGTTTTTTATATTAAATAAGTTATCTTGAGTAATATGATATTAAAAGAGAGTTATTAAGAAACTAAAACCTTTTAATCAATATTGTAATTTATCATACTAGGGACACATGAAGAATCCTAGGTGGCGATGACTTGTCGTACTAGGGACACATGAAGAATCCTAGGTGGCGATGACTTATCGTACTAGGGACACATGAAAAATCCTAGGTGGCGATGACATGAACATGCTAGAAAATAGTCATATGACTAATAGTTATTTTGATTTATTAGAATACATTTGGTTAATACCACTTGTATTATACGTGTTGAATAAATAAAATATTAAAAAGTCATTAACAAACATAATGAACTATAAAGTGAATTTTTTTAAATTTCATATTCTATAAAAGTTATTTCTCTAGAAATTATATTTGTAGAAAGATTTTTTTTAATTTAAAAAAAATGATATGAAAAAGAATTAAGAGTTAATCTCTGTTTTCCTCCCTAGGTTTTGTAAATTGTCTCCACTTAAGTACCAATATTTATTTTGTCTCCATTATTCGCCTGTGTTTTGTGAATCGTTTCTACTTTCGTTCTTTTGACTAACGGTGTTAACATTTTCTATTAACTAAGTGTCAAAAATACCAGAATACACCTCCACCTCCAAAACCAGCTCGACCCCACCACCTCCCTCCTCTCCGACCCCACCACCACCGCCTCTTCTGCCACCGCCTTTCCCTGCCTCAGCTCCAACTCCACCAACCCCTCCTCTTCTTCACCGTCGCCTCCGACCTCTCCTACATCTCCACCGCCCGAAAACCCCCTTCCTCCGCCTCACCACCATCTTCCCCCTCCACCACCGCCGGTTCAACATTCCGAACCGCCTCCCAAACCACATTATTACACTTGATTCTACTCCCAAACACAATCTGCCAAACTCGGTCCCCTCTCTTCACCCGCCCTTTGCACATCAATCTCAACATGCTTCATTTCCCCCAAATCATTCGATCTCCTCTAATTGCTCTGTTTCCTCCTCTTACAACCCAAAAGAACAAAATCAACAACAGACCCACTATAGATCCCATCACAATTCCAGCAATCGCCCCACCACAAAGCCCATCCGACAAGTCCGACCCCGATCGGATTTCGACCCATTGCACAGTGTAAGCGGACACCCACATAGCGAGTTCCCAGCTAAATCTAAATCCGAAAAGCCCGAAACCGGGGAGGTATCTCTCTGGGGAAGTGGAGATCGACAACGCTGTTGGTTTGGTTGTCGTAGACAACGTCGGGCCAGGTGCAGGGGGTGGGGTGCTATGGAGATGTAGGAGATGACGGAGGTGATGGTGAAGAAGGGGAGGGGGTGGCGGTGGTGGAGTCGAAGAGGAGGGAGGTTGTGGGGTTGAGCTGGTTTTGAAGGTGGAGGAGGTGAATGGGTATTTTGGTCTTCTTAACACTCAATTAACAGAAAATGTTAACACCATTAGTTAAAAGAAAGAAAATAGAAACAATTTGCAAAACTCAGGCCAATAATGGGGACAAAATAAATATTGGTACTCACCTGGAGACAATTTACAAAACAGAGGGACGAAACCATGATTAAGTCAAGAATCAAATAATAGAGTTAATTACATAAATAGTTCCTCTGGTTTATACAAAATAACAAGTTTGGGTACTAAGCAAAAAAAATAACAGTTTGAGTACTCACTTTTAATTTTGTAATAAGGTTGAGTATTAACACTAATAGACGTTAGATTTTTTATTAAGTTCAAGGGTTTTTTAGTCTTTTCATATTATAAAAGACTATTTGTGTAACTAGAGGGACTATTTATGTAATTTAATTAAAATAATATATTTATTTCATTCTTTCTAAGCACACACATTATTAAGTTCAAAGGGTTTTTTAGTCTTTTCACATTATAAAAGACTATTTGTGTAACTAGAGGGACTATTTATGTAATTTAATTAAAATAATATATTTATTTCATTCTTTCTAAGAACACACATATATATACACACACATATATATTGAATTACAACACCTCCTACCATCACCGCCAGTCACCACCGGCCACCGCCGCTGACCATCACCACCGGCCACCGTTGCCGACCATCAACACCAGCCATGTCCACCAGTTATCAACGCATCACATATTTTGTAATCCCATCATTATCACTATCGACCCTTCATCCCTTGTAAAACCTTAATCTTCAACAGACCATCCACCACCTACCAACAGTCGCCACCACCACCATCTGCAACTACTGAACCCTCATCAGCATCGTAGGCCATCATCACCAAATCCCAATTTCCTTTTCAAATGTTAACCTTAATCTCCAACCGATCACCCACCACCCACAAGATCTGTCAACTGAGCCACCATAACTAGAAACAATCAACCATTGTCGCCTTAAACCATCCATTCTTTAATCTACCTCTACATTTACAAAAACAAACACCAAGAACCCTAGTTTACAAAAACCCTAATTTCAATCTTGAAATCCCATCCATACATTTTCTTCAACAATAGGACCAGGTGGTAGGTGTCGATGACTAGATTTTGAAAGAGATGCATGGTTGTGGTCGGCGGCAACAACGCACGGTGGGTGGTGATGGTGAATAAGTTGTGGTGGTGGTGTGATATTTTGAAAGACATGGGCGGGGTGGGTGGGTGGGGTTGTTTTTTTTCAACTTATAGGTAATTACAAAAATGGTCCCCGGATAAAAGAAGTTATGAAAGTACAAAAGTAGTCCCTAAAAAGATATTTTAGTCATTTTATCTGAATTTAACGAAAAAATAAACATCAGTTAGTCTTGATACCCATTCTTGTTATTAATTTGAAAACATAATACCCTAACCTGTTACAAAAAAACCTCGGTACCCAAACCTATTATTTTGTATAAACCAGAGCAACCATTTATGTAATTAACTCTAAATTATATAACTAGTAGTTATTGTGATATTTATTAGAAGAGAGAGAAAGAAAATAAAATTTAGGAAGCATAGAATTATGTAATGTGGCTTTCAAAAATCTTATTTTATTAGTTTAGATTTAATAGCTTTAGTTAACTTATATATTACATGAATTTAATAAATAAAGTATTAATAAAATTAAAATTTTGCTAATAATAAAAAATATTTTAATATATATGATTGAAATCTTGCTTAATATTTGTTTCAAAAAGAACATTTAAAAGAAAATATCAGTTTTTAAAACTTTATTATTATACTCCTTAATTAAATTATTTTTTGTTTATAAAAGATTTACTTTTCAGAAAACACCAGTTTTCAATATTTCATATTTTAATAAAAGTTTTATATTTTAGAAAAAATTCTTATTTATAAAAAATTGTTTCATTAGAAATAACATTAGTAAAATGGTACTTTATTAATTTTTTAAAAAACCAATACAATATAACATAAATAATATTATTAGTAATAAATATGATCATTTAATAAGAGAGTGAGAGGCGGGAAAAATCAATGAGGATGAATGTGATGATGCCACATGTCCTCTCTAGTATCTTTTATTTAGTAGAAAGATTAAGATATGTAAATACTAGGTTAATACCCCATGTATTACACATGTTAAATAAAAAAATATTAAACAATTAGTAAAAATAGTTAGGAATTATAAAACAATGCTTGAGGATAAAATATATTATAATTACTTGCAAATATCTACTTTAAGTAAACAAAAAATAATATATTTTTCTAAAACTTTTCTTAATAACACTTATTGTTTTTAAATATTTTGTTTTAAGTAAAATGAATTTCACTATAAAGCTTGTTGCTTTTTTTAAATGTGTTTTTAATTTAAAAAAATAGATTTACAATTTATTAAATTATATAATTTTTTAATTTGAAAATGGTATGAATTATATTAGTTCTATTAATAGAAAGAATAAGAAAGTTAGTATGAGGAGGCTTACGACTACGTTACATCTTTATTTTTTTATAAATAAATAGATAGATAGGAAGACAGATACATAGATAGGCTAGAAACTTATTCATTTAACAAATTATAGTTAGTAATAAACATACAGATTTACAATACGATATTTTAATATAGGATATGAATTATATATACGTAATAGTTCAAGAAAATAAAAAAATTATATTATTCTTTTTAACTCTCTTATCTAAATAGTTTTATTTTTAAACATTTATTTTACGATTTTTTATAAACTTTTTTTTATAAAAATCTTATTTATTAAAAACTCTGACTTGTAATTATTCTTGTTGTTCAATAAAATTGTTTTTAGAAAAGTTCACCTTTTTATAATATTTTTAAATAATGACCGGTTTAAAATATTTTGTGTAAAAATGTTTAGTGTTTTAGAAAATTTTATATTATATAAAAAAATTAATTATTAGTTCTATTTTAATAAAAAGATATGATTTTTGATTCTTTTAATAAAATATAAATTTAAAAGATGTCTTGATTTTACAAAATCTTGATGAGAAAGAAAATATAGCAATTAATAAAAATGATGTTTAATAAGAAAACAAAATTAATTTTAGTATTTAAATTATTATATGTAACACCTGAATATTTATTAATTTGAAGCCGGTGAAGAAAGAAAAGAAAATAAAGTCCAAAAATCGAGGGACCAACTCGCCAACGAAGAAAAGTTGGGAAATGTGGTGATATTAGTAGGGAGAGGGCAGCCCACTCTCCCCACACACCCCACATTTCAGTTTCATAAAAAGAAGAAGAGAGAAAGAAGAGAAAAAGAGGAAAAGTGCCGGTTCGGGTCGCCAAAATCGTCGTGAAGCAAGCCAAATCGAAGCTCTTGTCGTTGTGCTCGTTTATGTGAGTTCTAAGACCCCTCTTTTACTGTTTCAAACGATTTGGGGCTGGAAAACATCTGAAATCGGGTTTTTCGTATGTGTGTAAGTTGACCCGTTTGTGTATGTGTATGTGTATGTATGATGCGTTTGTGACTTGATTGTGAGCTTGTGTGTGCTTGAATGGTGTCGTGGTATGCATCCCTAAGGTTTAGACTGGTCGATTAGGCTTAAAATGGGTTTAGATGAGTTTGGAGACCGAAAACCCTCGGCTGCAGTCGGGATGAACTGCATTCTGCATCAGTTAGGGCTAGGCGACCGACTGGAGGCCGAATGGAGGCCATACGGCCGATTAGGGTGCGATTAGGGTCCATTCACATGATTGAATGTCCATTCGCACGATTGAATGTCCATTCGCACGATTGAAGGTCTATTCGCATGATTGAAAGGCCAGTCGCATGGAGGTCATGCGACTGAAGGTCTAGTCGCATAAGTGCTCATTCGCATTAATCCCATTCACATGAGGTCCATCCGCATTGTCCATTCGCACGACTGGATGTTCATTCGCATAGGTGTTCATCCGCATCAGTTCAATCGCATGATGTTCAGTCGCATGGAGGCCATGCAACAGAAGGGTGTCCATACGCTCGAGTAGGGCTGTCACACCCGAGGAAAGTGGAGTTTGACTTCTGACTTTCGGGGAAAAGTGCACATGTAAGTTTTGACGTAAGGGTTCCTGTAAGAGCATGTAAGATGACGATTGGGGCCTTAGAAAGCATGTTGGGCATGACGATGATGTTGCATGTTTATGCATGTTATATATATGTATGGTGTTGCCCTGTATGATGATGATGAATGTGTATGATGTGTTCCTTATTACGATGTATGTTTGTCTTTCTTGTGACTTTACGTGTTATCTTAATGAATGAATGAAGTATTATGTAACGTAAAGTGAAAGATAATGAAAGAGGAACATAAAGTAAGAATGCATGCATTATTGAATGACGAATGAATGAAGGAAAGGCTTGCAAGCATACAATGAGGTGAGCAACGTGTGGTTGCAAAAGACTCGGATCACAGGCAATCATGGATATTGTCAGTGGGGTGAGCAGCGTATGGTTGCAAAAGACTCGGATCACAGACAATCATGGAGATTGTCAATGGAGTGAGCAACGTGTGGTTGCAAAAGACTCGGATCACAGGCAATCATGGAGATTGCCAATGGGGTGAGCAACGTGTGGTTGCAAAAGACTCGGATCATAGGCATCATTAAGATGGCCAGAGAAAGGAGGTGAGCAACTCAGTTGTTGCAACAGACTCGGACAACGCGTTATTGTGAAGTTGCCATGAGGTGAGCAACCCTATGGTTGCAAGAGACTCGGAAAGCATGCTATCGTTGAGATTGGCAATTGGGGTGAGCAACTATATGGTTGCAACAGACTCGGATCGCGCGAAGCCGTTGGGATTGTTAATGAGGTGAGCGACCCTGTTGTCGCAACAGACTCGAAGGAACGAACGTATAAAGGAACAAAAGATTATGTATGAAAGAACGAAGTATGAATGAACGTAAATGAATGATCGGAATAATGTACAGAATAAGATCCTTGTCAGTCGACCTCAGTAATCGTGGCTGAGTACCACGAAGAGGGTAAAGTCTAACTGGATCTAGATAGAGAAACGAACGATAATGTAACATGTGAATGAGTAAGTTAATGAACGGAATGATGAGGATAATACTGATATTATCTGTATGTACGTATGATGTATGATCGTGAACAAATGTAAAGTATGTTTTATTTATAAAACTAGAACTCACTCAGCAACGCTGACTTTGATATGTTTTCAGTTGGCAGGTAATGATTGCTGAGGATGACACGGACGACTACTCAGCTCTTTTGGGATGGCATTCTTTTGATTAATGTTTTTGCATTGTAATGCGAACAAGTTATTTTGTAATGAATGCTGTATTAATTTGCAAAAACATTTACATGGAAATGAAAGATTGTTTTAGTTTTCCGCTGCGATTTTATAAAATACAAATGTAATTATACGTTTTATGTGCGATGAGAACCCAGCTGTAAGCGTCCCGGGAACGGGGCCTTACATTATAATACCCTTTTGAAGAGAAAAATGATACGAGGATGTATAAAAAAATGAAAGTGATAAAAATATGAGTTAAGAGAATGTTAAGTGATAAAATAAACTTTTTTATTAGATATTATAGATTAATCATTTATTGTTAAAACTGATTGTATATTTATATAAGTAAATCTTAAACAATTATTGTTCAAACCAATAGTGTAGTTACATATATGTAAATCTTTAATGGGATGTTCACTTTGTATACATGTAAATAATTTACAACTATGTGAGATCTTTTATATCATTTATTAATGAACTGATAATCTATTTACATATATAAATTTAAATATAACTGTTATAATTTATTAAATTAGTTGATGTTCACTTGACAATATTCAAACTCATCAGAAGTATCTTGATCAAATACGAATACATAAAAGTAGTTTTATTAAAATAGTTTTTAAAATAACAATTCCATGATCTTTTGCATAAATATAAATTGCATAACCGATAAAACAGAATTAAATAAATTCCTTAACTATTGGTCATTGTGTAAAAAATATTACCTGCTACTTTTGAATACAAATAACATTGAAATAAATATTGCACGGATCCAATCCTTGGTGTCTTTTCTAATAATTAATTTCGTCTTCCTTCTTTGATAGCACAGTAGCAAGCAGAGACAATAGCAGATGTATGATACAATACATATTCAACAAGTGTAAGAAAGAGCTTTGGGTGACATAATAAATTCAACCCCGTCTCGTTGATTTCTCTTTTTCATGCTTGTCATTGGATTGAACCAGCAACAACTCAGCAACCGTAAGACCATCTTTGAACCATATATACGAACATTATTAATTGTAACTTGACAAAACATTATTAATTGTAATCATATTCTCTCTTTTTGAGGGATAGTTAAAAATATATATATATATATATATATTATATATATATATATATATACAAACACAAATTTGGAAAGAATTACAGAGGAAATCATATATATATATATATATATATAATATATATATATATATATATATATATATATATATATATCTTTTTTCCCATCTTCAATTGCAAGTCACGATTTGATTTGGAATGTCCATGGAGAAAAATCAGTGTCATTTATGGGAAGATTTTAATTTCCAAATGTATCCTTGTCTTATTTAATTAACACTTTCAATCTTTTTTATTCATTCAATATCACAATTTATTTGAACCATAATTAAATTATTTAATCGATTAAATAAGTCACGTAGTTTTGAAATTATTTCTAAGTTCTGAAATGATTTCATCCACACATACGATGACTATATCTTACATCAGTCATTTTATTAGAATGGACGGGGGACTCATTAATTTTCGTTACATATGTACTCTTTTGAGATAGAAGGAAATCTAGTAGTTGATTAAGTGCCCTACTCTATTTTAGAAGCGGGTGCGGCTTAATGTTTTTTGACGCTCCAATCAAACCAAAAATATGAGACTCTTTTGTAAATCATAACCTAAACAAAAACAAACTAATCTAAATTCTTTTAACAAAAGCAAAAAATTAAAGAAAATTTAGTATATCAACTTATTTCTTTTATAGTTGATTTCTTTAAATAAAAATGGGCTAGACGAAGTCGACCAAATCAATTAGAGAAGGAACTTAGGAATAGTTGTTAGCTTCGTGAATTGCGTAACTATGCTTATTCAATAACCTATCAAATAATCAAAATTCTCATTGAGACTCTACTATCAAATGTTTAATTTTCGCTTCGAATTTTCATGAGCCATATAATACCAAAACTCATTATAATATTTTTTTATGAACGAAGGCTCTTATTTTTCTGAGGTCCCGAACTCAATGTATCACAACATACATTATAGAGCGGGTCATATTTACAAGTAGACTCTACATTACTGGAATGTTACCATAGTCCCAAAATTCTAATTACACCCTACCAATTATATATATAGACGTGGCATGCTTCGAATATGCGTGTAGATTCTAATCTTTTTTCAATGGCATAAATTAATAATAAACAAACAAGTTAATTATTGCTACTGCTCAAATGATTTTAACCCCTTTGAACATTAATCGAAACGGGTCTAACCGAAGCGGGCGGGCCTTAAGACTAATTCACACAAAAAAATAACTTGTTTTGTTACAATAAGAGACAGACAAACAAACAAATATTAAATAGATAAATTACAAACTATTGTAATACATAATATACAAACATACTGCCAATACAACATGGGAAACTAAAATTACACCCTATAGTGAAAGAAATGAAAGCTCAAAGATCTCACACTTTTTTCTAAAAGTTCCTAGATCTCATACTTAACAATTATATATTATACGTAGATGATAACTAAAAGTACTTGTTTAATAGATAACTAGGATTGACTCTCATGTGTTACGGCGGGCACTATTATGAAGACCGGATCGGACCGACCGGTCCACTGGTTCGACGGGCATCGGAGGTGTGGCCGAACTAGTTCGCATCAATTCATTTTGGAGGGGTTCGACCTACTGTGTCAAAACTGTAAAGGAAAATTCCACGTGACCGTTTTGTATTTTTTAATTATGAATAAGAGTTAATTAAATTATGAAATAAATTCAAATATAAAGACTAATTTCAACACTAAGGTAATTTCTTGACTCGATTTGGCTTACGATTATTAATGATTATGGTGCAATTACAATTTTTACTTAATGATTTGTAAGGCCCCGTACTCGGGACGCTTACAGTTGGGTTCTCATTGCAAATAAAACCTATAATTACATTTGTGTCTCATCAAATCGTAGCGGAAAACTAAACAATCTTTCATTTCCATGTAAATGCTTTTGCAAATTAATACAACATTCATTACAAAATAGCTTGTTCGCATTACAATGCAAAAACATTAATCAAAAAAATGCCATCCCAAAATGGCTGAGTAGGCGCCCGTGCCATCCTCAGCAATCATTACCTGCCAACTGGAAACACATCAAAGTCAGCGTTGCTGAGTGAGTTCTAGTTTTATAAATAAAACATACTTTACTTTACATTCGTTCACGATCATACATCATACGTACATACAGATAATATCAGTATTATCCTGATCATTCCGTTCATTAACTTTGCTCATTCAACGTGTTACATTATCGTTCACTTCTCTATCTAGATCCGGTCATACTTTACCCTCTTCGTGACACTCAGCCACGATTACTGAGGTCGAATGACCAAGATCATGTTCTGTACATTATTCTGATAATTCATTTACGTTCGTTCATACTTCGTTCTTTCATACAAAATCTTTCATTCATTTATACTTTCGTTCCTTCGAGTCTGTTGCGACAACAGGTCGCTCACCTCATTAACAATCCCAACGACTTCGCGCCATTCGAGTCTGTTGCAACCATAGAGTTGCTCACCCCACTTGCCAATCTCAACATAGCATGCTATCCGAGTCTCTTGCAACCATAGGGTGGCTCACCTCATGGCAACTACACAATAACGCGTTGTACGAGTCTGTTGCAACCGTAGGGGTGCTCACCTCATAGCAATCTCAAGGATTGCATACCATCCGAGTCTATTGCAACAACAGGGTTGCTCACCTCATTGCCATTCTCATCGATGGCACGCTATCCGAGTCTCTTGCAACCATCGAGTTGCTCACCTCATATATGTGCTTGCAAGCCTTTCCTTCTTTCGTTCATCATTCAATAATGCATGCATTCTTACTTTATGTTCCCCTTTCATTATCTTTCACTTTACGTTACATAATACATCATTCATTCATTAACATGACACATAAGGCCACAAGAAAGATAACATATATCATATTAAGGAACATATCATACACATTCATCATCATCATACAGGGCAACATCATGCATACATAACAAGCCCTAACATGCAACATCATCATCATCATGCCCAACATGCTCTCTAAGGCCCCAATCGTCATCTTACATGCTCTTACAGGAACCTTTACGTCAAAACTTACATCTGCACTTTTCCCCGAAAGTCAGAAGTCAAACTATACTTTCCTCGGGTGTGACAGCCCTACTCAGGCATATGGACACCCTTCAGTCGCATGGCCTCCATGCGACTGAACATCATGCGATTGAACTAATACGGATGAACACCTATGCGAATGAACACCAGTCGTGCGAATGGACAATGCGGATGGACCGCACGCGAATAGGATTAATGCGGATGAGCACTTATGCGACTGGACCTTCAGTCGCATGACCCATACGACTGGCCCTTCAGTCATGCGAATGGACATTCAATCGTGCGAATGGACCCCAATCGTACCCTAATCGGCCGTATGGCCTCCATTCGGCCTCCAGTCGGTCGCCTAGCCCTAACTGATACAGAATGCAGTTCATCCCGACTGCAGCCGAGGGTTTTCGGCCTCCAAACTCCTCTAAACCCATTTTAAGCCCAAATCGACCATCCTAAACTTTAGGGATGCATACCACGACACCATTCAAGCACATACAAGCTCACAATCAAGCCACAAACGCATCATACATACACATACACATACACAAACGGTCAACATACACATACTAAAAAAACCGATTTCAGATGTTTTCCAGCCCCAAAATCGTTTGAAAACAAGTAAAAGTGGGGTTCTAGAACTCACACAAACGAGCACAACGACAAGAGCTTCGATTTGGCTTGCTACACGATGATTTTGGCGACCCGAACTAACTCGAACCAACTTTTTCTCCTTTCTCTCTTCTTCTCTCTATGAAATCTGAAATGTGGGGTGTGTGGGGAGAGTGGGCTGCACTCTCCCTACTAATATCACCACATTTCCCAACTTTTCTTCGTTGGCGAGTTTGGTCCCTCGACATTGAACTTTATTTTCTTTTCTTTCTTCACCGGCTTCAAAATAATAAATATCGGGTGTTACAAGTCCACCCCCCTTTAATAGGTTTCGTCCCCGAAACCTGTTATTCGTCGAACAAACGTGGGTAATGCTGTCTCATTTCTTCCTCAGTCTCCCACGTTGACTCGGATCCCTTCCTGTGCTTGCACTGTACACGCACAAGAGGAATCACTTTGTTCCTTAGCCTTTTCTCCTTTCGGTCGATGATTGCCACTGGTTGCTCCACATAATTGAGCCGTTCATCTACTCGATATCTTCCAATGGGGCAATCGTATCTTCATCTGCTAGGCACTTCCTTAGATGAGATACATGGAATGTCGGGTGAATTCCATTTAACTCATCCGGTAACTCCAGTCTATAGGCCACCTCTCCTACTCGAGCAATGATTCGGAAAGGGCCTATATACCTTGGGCTTAACTTGTCCCGCTTTCTGAATCGGATAATACCCTTCCAAGGTGAGACCTTCAGCATAACCCGGTCACCCACCTGGAACTCAATCGGCCTACGTCGTTTATCAGCATACGACTTCTGTCTGTCTTTGGATGCCTTCATAAAGGCTTTGATCTTTTCAAGCTTCTCAGTCGTAGCCTCGATTACCTCGACGCTCCCCAATTCCTTCTGACCAATATCACCCCAACAAACGGGTGTTCTGCATCTCCTACCGTGTAGCATCTCATATGGCGGCATACCAATGCTGGCATGATAGCTGTTGTTGTAGGAGAATTCAGCTAACGGTAGGTGGTCATCCCAACTTCCACAAAAATCAATCACACATGCTCGAAGCATGTCTTCCAATGTCTGAATGGTCCTTTCTGACTGACCATCGGTTTGGGGATGATAAGCCGTGCTAATATGTAACCTTGTCCCCATAGTGTCGTGGAATTTCTTCCAAAATTTAGATGTAAACCGAGTGTCACGATCAGACACAATAGACACCGACACACCATGACGAGTTACAATTTCCTTGATGAACAGATCGGCCAACCTCTCAGATGAATACGTCTCGCGGATCGGTAGAAAGTGAGCACTCTTCGTCAAACGATCAACTATCACCCATATGGCATCGTACCCTTTCGGAGTACGTGGCAGCTTCGTAATGAAGTCCATGGTGATGTGCTCCCACTTCCATTCCGGTATATCCAAAGGTTGGATCTTCCCATACGACTTTTGATGCTCTGCCTTCACCTGTAAGCAAGTAAGACACTTACTCACATACTCCACCACGTCACGCTTCACACCCGGCCACCAATAATCTTTCTTCATGTCATGGTACATTTTCGTGGCACCAGGATGAATGGAGTATCGAGTCTTGTGAGCTTCATCCATTATCTTCACCCGTAGATCCCCAAAACGAGGAATCCACACACGACCGAATCGAGTTCTTACACCGAGTGTGTTTTCACCCAATTCCCCAACCAGACCTCTCATTCTTTCTGAGTTAAGGTGATCTTCTTTCAATGCTTTATCTTGAAACTCCTTGATTTGCTTCATCACATCAGAGGTCATGATTAGTTGATAAGCTTTCACCCGAATCGGTTCGGGCCTTTCCTTTCGGCTAAGGGCATCCGCCACCACATTAGCTTTGCCCGGATGGTAATGGATCTCGCAATCATAATCCTTTATAAGCTCCAACCATCGCCTCTGCCTCATGTTCAGGTCTTTTTGCTCGAAGAAGTACTTCAGACTCTTATGGTCAGTGAATATGGTGCACTTCGTCCCGTAGAGATAGTGCCTCCAAATCTTTAACGCAAAGACCACGGCTGCTAGCTCCAAGTCATGATTGGGATAATTAACCTCATGAACTTTCAACTGTCGGGATGCGTAGGCTATAACCTTCCCTCTCTGCATTAACACACCCCAACCCTGAGTAGGAAGCATCAGAATAAACCACCAGATCTTCGCTTCCATCGGGTAATGACAGAACAGGAGCTTGAGTCAGTCTTGCCTTCAGCTCTTCGAACGCCTTCTCTTGAGCTTGACCCCATACAAACTTCACATCCTTTCGGGTCAACTTAGTTAGTGGAGAAGCAATCTTAGAGAAGTCTTGGATGAATCTTCTATAGTAGCCCGCCAAGCCCAAGAAACTACGGATCTAGGATAGCGTCTTTGGTGACCTCCATTGCATAACCGCCTCCACCTTCGTCGGGTCCACCATAATCCCGTCAGGATTCACCACATGACCTAAAAACTGAACTTCGCGCAACCAAAATGCGCACTTGGAGAATTTAGCATACAATTTCTCCCTTCTCAACGTCTCTAGAACCTCTCGAATGTGACCGGCATGCTCTACTTCACTCCTTGAGTAAATCAGGATATCATCAATAAACACAATCACTGATTTATCCAGCATTGGTCGACACACACGGTTCATCAAATAAAAGCAGCTGGCGCGTGGTCAAACCAAAGGACATAACAAGAAACTCGTAATGACCATAGCGCGTGCGGAAAGCTGTTTTAGGGATATCTTGTTCCTTCACCTTCAACTGATGATAGCCAGACCGAAGATCTATTCTTGAAAACCAACTGGCACCCTGAAGCTGATCGAACAGATCATCTATTCTCGGTAAGGGGTATCGGTTCTACACTGTCAACTTGTTCAGCTCGCGGTAGTCAATGCACATCCTCATACTACCATCCTTCTTCTTTACGAACAGGACCAGAGCACCCCAAGGAGAGATACTCGGTCTAATGAACCCCTTATCAAGCAACTCTTGCAACTGTTCCATCAACTCTTTCATCTCCGTCGGAGCTAACCGATATGGTGCCTTGGCAACAGGTTGGGCACCTGATATCAGATCAATCTGAAATTCAATTTCTCTGTCAGGTGGTACCCCTGGTAAATCTTCTGGGAACACGTCTGGAAAGTCACACACAACTGGTACATCAGGCAGTTGTGGTGTTGGTGCATCTACATCCTTTACATAAGCCAAGTAGGTGCTACATCCACGCCTCATACACTTTCCCGCCACAGCCATTGAGATCACCTTCGGGATCGTAGTAACCCGATCACCATAAACCGTTACCAAACTTCCGACAGGTGCTGTCAACCGAATCATCTTCTTGCGACACACAATGTTCGCCTTGAAGTCTGCTAGCCAATCCATCCCAAGAACCAAATCAAAACCACCCAAGGTCATCACGAACGGTCTAACAAGAAACTTGTGACCTTCTAATTCCACCTCACAGTTTTCTATCATCTTCGAAATCCTGGTAGACTTACCTATGGTAGTTTCTACATCAAAGGGCGCATCAACACGTCTACTACTAATAGGCAGCTTAGCACAGAAAGCAGCAGAAATAAAACTCCTACTAGCACCAGAATCAAATAGCACAGAAGCTAAAGTTCGGTTCACCAGAAACGTACCGGACACGACATCAGGGTCTGTCCTAGCTTCCTCCTGTGTCATGGTAAATGCCCTGGCGCTCGCCCTCGGTCCTTCACCTCCAGTTCTCTTCATCCCAGAACTCTCAGCCCTCGACTTCTTACAATCCTTACTTACGTGACCCTCTTCACCACAGTTATAGCACCGGACTATACGACAGTCCCTTGCCAGGTGCCTCGCCTTCCCACATTTGAAGCATAAGTTTGACCCAAACCTACATTCCCCGCCGTGGTCCCTTCCACACTTGCCACACCTTTTCGACCCCGCACTTGATGTGACCACACGGCGATCATCCGCTCGTGCCTTCTTATTACCCGTCGAGGCATCACCCCGACCAAACCTCTTCCCCCGCCAGTTTCGATCACCACCGCTCTTCTTGCCACCCTCAGTCACCACCATTGTTCTCTCATCGTACAATCTCCCTGCCAAATCCACCGCCGACCTAAACGTACTCGGCCGGGCAGCTATCATGTGACTGCGAATATCCGCTGGCAACCCTGAATATATCTTTTAATCTTTCGTGACAAAGGTGTCACCTGATCCGGCACCAGACGTGCCATCTCGTTGAATTTAGTGGTGTACTGCTGGTGCGTCATAGTTCCCGCCTCCAGTTGCAAGAACTCCCTTTCGACCTTGTCCATTTCCCGATGAGGACAAAATTCCTCAATCACCAACCTTCTCAGCTCAGGCCATTTCATTTTCCCAATGGCCCTACTACCCTCAGCTTGGACAATGTTGTCCCACCAGCACAAAGCTGAATCCACAAAAGAGTGGGTAGCAAACTTCACCTTTTGGTCCTCTCGGCACTCGCTGATATCGAGAACAGCTTTCATTTCCCTCACCCACCGGTGAGCAGCTGCAGCTGTGCCGTTTCCATCAAAAGTAGGGGGCTTGCATCTCATAAAAGCCCCATAATTACATCCGCGTGCCGTCTCCGGTGCAGGCTCTTCTTCTTCCTCTTCGTCATCAGATAGAACCGTTTCCGGCTCTGGTTGTTCCCGTTCTCCAGAGGATCTGTTTCTTTCTTTTCTTTCCCCTTCTTGTACAGCCTTAATAACTTCAGTCACCACAGACAGTAAGATTGTCTGCATGAGCTGATGGACTTCTTCTACAATAACCTCCTTTACTGAGGCTCTCAGATTGGCGCTTTCGTCGCCACCCTCCGGATGAGGGGTCTCTGGTTCTTCATGAACCACCCTCTCAACTCTGGGTCTCCCTCTTTTGGGTCGTGGTTCAGCACCGTGACCTCCACCCCGTGAAGCTTTCGAAGATCTACCTCCGGCCATCACACGCACACTGAAAGATTCAAACACCAACACAGTCATTCAAGGGAACAACTTAGTTTATGTTAAGTATAGTAAGTCCCTAATTACAGTGGCCAGTTGTGATTAGCCACTTACTTTACTCTTCACACCCCAAGCATTACCTGTCCTGACTACATCAGTATTTAAATCCACATACAACACATAACACATACCATGCGCACATAAAACCGGTTAACTTTACGAAAATACCTGATGGCACGTAGCTACTCAGATGGGCATCCATTCCCTTTCCATCCCATTCTCAGTTTAAGATTAGGTTTATTTTGAAATTACCCATTTCACTAAAATTTGGCTCTGATACCAACTTGTAAGGCCCTGTACCCGGGACGCTTACAGTTGGATTCTCATTGCACATAAAACCTCTAATTACATTTGTGTCTCATAAAATCGCAGCGGAAAACTAAACAATCTTTCATTTCCATGTAAATGCTTTTGCAAATTAATACAACATTCATTACAAAATAGCTTGTTCGCATTACAATGCAAAAACATTAATCAAAAAATGCCATCCCAAAAGAGCTGAGTAGGCGCCCGTGCCATCCTCAGCAATCATTACCTGCCAACTGGAAACACATCAAAGTCAGCGTTGCTGAGTGAGTTCTAGTTTTATAATAAAACATACTTTACTTTACATTCGTTCACGATCATACATCATACGTACATACAGATAATATCAGTATTATCCTGATCATTCCGTTCATTAACTTTGCTCATTCAATGTGTTACATTATCGTTCACTTCTCTATCAAGATCCGGTCAGACTTTACCCTCTTCGTGACACTCAGCCACGATTACTGAGGTCGAATGACCAAGATCATGTCTGTACATTATTCTGATAATTCATTTACGTTCATTCATACTTCGTTCTTTCATACAAAATCTTTCATTCATTTATACTTTCGTTCCTTCGAGTCTGTTGCGACAACAGGGTCGCTCACCTCATTAACAATCCCAACGACTTCGCGCCATTCGAGTCTGTTGCAACCATAGAGTTGCTCACCCCACTTGCCAATCTCAACAATAGCATGCTATCTGAGTCTCTTGCAACCATAGGGTGGCTCACCTCATGGCAACTACACAATAACGCGTTGTCCGAGTCTGTTGCAACCGTAGGGGTGCTCACCTCATAGCAATCTCAAGGATTGCATACCATCCGAGTCTATTGCAACAACAGGTTGCTCACCTCATTGCCATTCTCATCGATGGCACGCTATCCGAGTCTCTTGCAACCATCGAGTTGCTCACCTCAATATGTGCTTGCAAGCCTTTCCTTCTTCGTTCATCATTCAATAATGCATGCATTCTTACTTTATGTTCCCCTTTCATTATCTTTCACTTTACGTTACATAATACATCATTCATTCATTAACATGACACATAAGGCCACAAGAAAGATAACATATATCATATTAAGGAACATATCATACACATTCATCATCATCATACAAGGCAACATCATGCATACATAACAAGCCCTAACATGCAACATCATCATCATCATGCCCACATGCTCTCTAAGGCCCCAATCGTCATCTTACATGCTCTT
Organism: Flaveria trinervia; assembly: GCA_025506515.1. Classification (NCBI taxonomy): domain Eukaryota; kingdom Viridiplantae; phylum Streptophyta; class Magnoliopsida; order Asterales; family Asteraceae; genus Flaveria; species Flaveria trinervia. The sequence goes on from CM046445.1 coordinate 4,050,463, forward strand.
ACAGGAACCTTTACGTCAAAACTTACATCTGCACTTTTCCCCGAAAGTCAGAAGTCAAACTATACTTTCCTCGGGTGTGACAGCCCTACTCAGGCATATGGACACCCTTCAGTCGCATGGCCTCCATGCGACTGAACATCATGCGATTGAACTAATACGGATGAACACCTATGCGAATGAACACCCAGTCGTGCGAATGGACAATGCGGATGGACCGCACGCGAATAGGATTAATGCGGATGAGCACTTATGCAACTGGACCTTCAGTCGCATGACCCCCGTACGACTGGCCCTTCAGTCATGCGAATGGACATTCAATCGTGCGAATAGACCCCAATCGTACCCTAATCGGCCGTATGGCCTCCATTCGGCCTCCAGTCGGTCGCCTAGCCCTAACTGATGCAGAATGCAGTTCATCCCGACTGCAGCCGAGGGTTTTCGGCCTCCAAACTCCTCTAAACCCATTTTAAGCCCAAATCGACCATCCTAAACTTTAGGGATGCATACCACGACACCATTCAAGCACATACAAGCTCACAATCAAGCCACAAACGCATCATACATAGACATACACATACACAAACGGGTCAACATACACATACTCAAAAAAAACCGATTTCAGATGTTTTCCAGCCCCAAAATCGTTTGAAAACAAGTAAAAGTGGGGTTCTAGAACTCACACAAACGAGCACAACGACAAGAGCTTCGATTTGGCTTGCTACACGATGATTTTGGCGACCCGAACTAACTCGAACCAACTTTTTCTCCTTTCTCTCTTCTTCTCTCTATGAAATCTGAAATGTGGGGTGTGTGGGGAGAGTGGGCTGCCCTCTCCCTACTAATATCACCACATTTCCCAACTTTTCTTCATTGGCGAGTTTGGTCCCTCGACTTTGAACTTTTTTTTCTTTTCTTTCTTCACCGGCTTCAAAATAATAAATATCCGGTGTTACATGATTCGTATCGATACTAAACATCACGTTGTTTGGATATCCACTCTACCTAATGTCCAATCAATCGCAGTTCGTTGATTGGAGCCAACCCGCTACTCTAAGCTTACGTCGTTCGGATCTTAGTGTGCGGGTTGCAACAATAGAAGTATCAATTATAATTAAACACACACCCCGTTCGATATGCTTAACTAGATTCTGTGATTCTATAATGAGAGTGAATTCGTAGACAAACTCAAACCGTTAATCGTTCCTTATATCAAAAATCAAAACTTGATTCAGATTTTATTATTAAAGAACTTTATTAGAAAATTAATAAAGTGGCCAATTTTATTTATAATCTAATATATGTCGGATTAAATCCGGGTTTAAGATCAAAATAAAACAAACAAACAAATCAAAATAAAAACATCTTACAATTGTTCACGTAAGTTCAAACCAAAATCACAGAAATTTAATCCTAATGTTGAAACTAAATTGTTCTAGCCGAACATGATAGCTAGATCAATCAAAGCTGAAATAAAAATAAACATACCAAACAAAAATACGAATGATTAAGTATCTTCAATCAAAAGAATTCAACTAAAAGAACCATTTTGCTATAGGTCTTCTTGCTTGATGAATTTGATTCTTCAATGGAATCCCTTCAAGATGCTTCCTTTAATCCTCATCAACTATTATATTTATAATCATGTTTTGATTTTTAGATCCCCTTTCTAGGATATAAGTTTTTGTAATTTTATTCAGGAAAATCTGGTGGTAACTATCAAAAACAAAACTTCCCAAATTTTAGGAATTTATCTATCAAACTTGCACAACCGTGTAAAATTTATCACTAACTTCCGCGCGGCCATGTGAAGTTTCTGTTGTGTAGATTTCTTCAAGCTCAAACATCTTTTCAGCAATGCTTTTTCTGCTACTCCAACTCTTCCATCCTTCTAACGAACTCATCAACCCTACAAAATCACCTTAAACAAACCAAAGCAGATTCCGTTCCACCCAAACAAGTGTTGTATAAAATAAAAAAAATGCATGCAATATTTACAAAATATGCAACAAAATATACTTTACAACTATGAAAAATAATGCTTAAAACTATGACTAACAAAAATACACACATAAATACTTGTATTAAATTATATGTACAATTATATATATATATATATATATATATAAAGTTAAAACCGGCGATATTTAGTTGTTTTACATAGTTTATTGTTCATGTCTGATATACAAATATGTAAAACAACTCATGTAACATCAGACTTAATTTATGTTTATGTAAATCAATGGTTTCGTGGTTCTAAAAATAAAAAGTGGAATCGTAATGGTCATAACCATATATATACATATATATATATATATAATTATGACATTATTTGGTTCTTAAATCTTGTCCGACCACCAAACCAATAATTCGTCCGGTTCGACGTCTGATCCATTTCTAAAAGCATTGGCCATGGGGTCTCCTTGCCATGTCATAAAAAATAATTAAGATGGTGTTTGCTTCGTGGAATTTGTTGGAATTAGAATTGGAATTAGATTTGAATTTGAATTAGAATTTAAAAAAAAATGTATTTATAATTCAAAAGAATTGAAACCTACAGATGGGAGGGGATGGGGAATGGGTTTACGACCGCAAGGGGTTAGGGGTGGCTAGGGTTGGGTTTTTTTGTTAAACTTAACTTATTTAGATTTTACCCTTAAACCCTCCATTAATTATGTTTTATAGAATTTAGCCTTTGTAGCATTTTTGTAATAATTTCAACTACAAGTTACAAGTATTATTAGTCAATAATCATAATGATAGACATTTACAATAAGTCACACAACACATGAAAATAAATATATATTACACATAATCGCATTATCGCGTAAAATTCTAAAAGTAAATATTTAAAATTCTATAACTTCATGAATCACATAATCACAACTAATAACTACATTATTAATTAAATTATTATTTTTTCATATATTATTGTTATTAAGTCATAGACGTTCAACGACAACTAATGTGTGCTCACAACACGTGTATGCAAGACCTAACAAAACTAACGGAGTTTGGTAACGGAAAATTACCAGATGTCACATTATCCCCATGTTGAAAGAATTTTCTTCCGAAAATTATGTTACATGGTCGTGCTACATCCCTGGTTTACTGCATCCGTAAACAAAATCGAGTGAGTTATCACAAATGGTGCATCACTCGGATTCTTGTTACATCCCGTGATGGATGTGGTGATTATCTGATGTAAATTATGGATGAGAGGATCTCTAATACCAGTGACCCTGTCCTTAGTCCTCTGAAAAAAGCCTTTGGTAATCTAAAGCCACCAATCTCTCAATCGATTCTTCTCCATCTCAGTAATACCCTCGGTAAATATCGAGGCAACAGTTTCCACATCATAGTAAAGTAATGAGATAACGCCAAATTTCTCTATTGATATCTAATGTGGATTTCCACATAACCTAAATGAAATATTAGGATGCTTGTCATCCTCCTCCGTCTCATAAGGATGAATATAAATAATTGTGGTTAAAAAATCCACCGCCGGCTCTTGGAAAGATGGTAAGAACGTGATCTCATTCAAATGATTCCATGGTGTATTGTTTTCGATCATATCAGCAATTCTATCGCACTCTCCAAGCTAGACCATCACCTCCCAATCGAAGGCCATTTGACGACCAATCTTTATCCATACAAATTGATGGTACCAAGCTCAAACTTTAACCACGTATGATCTGTCGTCAACAACGATAGCCTTAATCTTTGAAATGAGAGACAAATCCACATAACAAAACGAATATACAAAATTAAAATAAAAAGATACATATAACAGGTATAACACAAAAGTGTATGACACAAAATGAAGACACCCACCCCTCTATACGTCACATATAGTGTTGTAAGCCGCGTATAGATCCCCTGTGTATGAGTGTCGTATGACACAAAAGCTAGTTGCCCACACCCTATACGACGTGTATAGCCTTATACGTCATGTATAGGCCACCTGCATATGAGTGTCATATGATACAAAGGCTCGTCGCCTCCTATGCCTCGTGTATAGCTCTCTACACGACTTATAGGTGTCTTGCGTATGATCTGTGTAGCATGACCCCACATATGACCCCCTAGTCTTTTCATATTCTTAGGTTGAAGTTATACAATGCATATAGGTCTATACATGGGATATAAGTCATTGATTTTAGACATATACATCGCGTATAGGCATATATGCGGGTCTATAGAGGCATATAGCTCTACCCAGAAGTTTATAAACGAATATTTAAAATGCACAAAATGCTACACTTATCTTAAACTAGTAAACGATTAGCACAATAATGATGTAGGAACAATAATACATACATGGATGAAAAAATCGAGTAGTATGATAAGATACGAGAGAGTTTTGGTGTTTATAAAAGTGTGTGGTTGTGTGAAAATGAGAAAAAAAGAGAAAATATAGAGTTGATGAAAAGTTATACGCCGTGTGTGGAACCATACGTGGAGTATAGCTTATAATTTTAAAAAATTGTTTTTCTAATTATTTGAATTTTAGAAATAATTGAATATTTGGTTTAGTAGTGCTAAACCATTTTAAATAAAAATTTAGAAACCAACTACAAAATTTCGAGATATGAAGCCAAAGTATAAGATATTAAATAAACGTATGAAATATGTAATGTAATTCAAATATTACAATTCTTTAATTAAAACAAATTTCTATAAGTTGGGATTTCACGTTTATTATCTATTATTGCATTATATTCCGAGATACGAAGCCTATACATAATCTCCTATTCTGCTATGTATGTTTCGTTTAAGAAGCCAAATATTACTTAATATAGGCATTGGATAATCTTCTTCTAACTTAACATGAACGAAATGGTTATTGTTTAAATGAACAATCGAAACAACATGATTAGGTATCATACTTCTCGCATAAACCCATTAGTGGAATACGGTTTGACCACCGTTATTGCTTAATAAGTGAAGAATGACACCAAACTTTTAAGCAATCACTATTCTCCTATACAGCATTATCATCTAATGTTCTTCTGGGTGTAAGTTCCATACATTGCCAATTTATATTGTGACATAAGTCGTTATACTGTCCGGGGTACAAAATATCCAAAAACTTTTTTGTATTCTAGTCCGTGTGTGTCTAGTTCTTCAAATATTTGTTGCCGCATATAAACCTACTTATTTTCGTTAAACCATAAGCAAAAGCTAAAGATCGAAAAGGACAATTTCCGTCAGGTTGGACATGTTATATATGTGAGATATATTGATGAAATATGGTTGGGATCCAATTCTTTAACCTGTTTATATTATTTAATTGTTGATATCAGAAAATTGATGAAAAACTCATTTGTATTTTGTGATACTCCGAGACTATTAGATGTTCTTTTCACTTTAGAAGACGTTACATGACTGCGTTGCGTGGCGGGCTTCTGAGGCTTAACCACTAAACTTGTTCTTACGGTAATGTGAGATGCAATGAAGGAGCTATGTCTCGGGGCATGTCACACATACTTTGTTGAATGTTGTGTTTTTGCTGTTGAACCTTTAGCGTTGGACGGCTGCGAATATATGTACGAACAATAGACACTTTCTTATTAGTTTTCCATGAATACACAATTACTTTTATTTTTTCTATAAAACTATATTTTACAACGATAGGTTGTGTCATTATATGTTTTTTAACACGTTAGATTTTGTAAGGCCCAGTTCAAACTAATAAATCGCAGCGGAAAACTAAAACAAACTTTCATTTCCATGTAAATGCTTTTGCAAACTAATACAACATTCATTACAAAAATTGTTTGTTCGCATTACAATGCAAAAACATTAATCAAAAGAATGCCATCCCAAAAGGGCTGAGTAGTCGCCCGTGCCATCCTCAGCAATCATTACCTGCCAACTGGAAACACATCAAAGTCAGCGTTGCTGAGTGAGTTCTAGTTTTATAAATAAAACATACTTTACTTCCAAATAAAACCGTTCGTACTTTTACATGATCACACATATACGTACACATAGATAATATCATTATTATCTTCTTCATTCGTTCATTCGTTCTTTCATTACCTTACTTGCGCATCGGACATCATCCAAACCAATACCATGTGCTACACCCCGGTTAGTCGTAGCTACCGGGCCGAAGTCAACAATGACAGCTAAACGTATGCCACGGTACTAGGAGTAACCATCAGTCTTAGCTACTGGGCCGAAGTCAACGAATGACAGCTAAACGTATGCCACAGTACTAGGGGTGAGCGGTAGAGGTTCTACATTAGGGTCAATCACCAAGAAGGACCCCGTATCCGATGTGTGCAAGACGTTTCATTCGTTCATTAATACATGCATTCATTCATCATGTTCCTCTTTCTTTATCTTTCACTTTACGTTACATAATACTTCGTTCATTCATCATAACAAGTAAAGCCACAGGAAAGATATTATACATCACATTAAGGAACATAAACATGCATCAACATCACATCATACATGGCAACATCATACATACATAACGTACAACATCATCACCCTCATCATGCCCAACATGCTTCTAAGACCTCGATCGTCATCTTAAAAACTCTTATGGGAACCTTTACATCAACACTTACATCTGCACTTTCCCCCGAAAGTCAGAAGTCAATCTACACCTTCCTCGGGTTCAACAGCCCTATTCGGGCGTATGGACACCCTTCAGTCGCATTGCCTCCATGCGACTGAACATCATGCGATTGAACTAATACGGATGAACACCTATGCGAATGAACATCCAGTCGTGCGAATGGACCCTCAGTCGCATGACCCCCATGCGACTGGCCCTCCAGTCATGCGAATGAACCCCAATCGTGCGAATGGACCCCAATCGCACCCTAATCGGCCGTATGGCCTCCATTCGGCCTCCAGTCGGTCGCCTAGCCCTAACTGATGCAGAATGCAGTTCAACCCGACTGCAGCCGAGGGTTTTCGGCCCCCAAACTCATCTAAACCCATTTTAAGCATAAATCGACCATCCTAAATCTTAGGGATGCATACCATAACATCATTCAAGCACAACCAAGCAAGAAATCAAGTCACAATCGCGTCATACATATACATACACATACACAAACGGGTCAACTTACACACATACGAAAAACTCGATTTTAGATGTTTTCCAGCCCCAAATCATTTGAAAACAAGTAAAAGAGGGGTCCTAGAACTCACCTAAACGAGCACAATGACAAGAGCTTCGATTCGGCTTGCTTCACGACGATTTTGGCGACCCGAACCGACCCGAACCAACACTTTTTCCTCTTTTTCCCTTCTTTCTCTCTATTCTCCTCTTCATGAGCTGAAATGTGAGTGTGGGGAGAGTGGGCTGCCCTCTCCCTACATATGTCACCACATTTCCCAACTTTTCTTCGTTGGCGGGTTTGGTCCCTCGACTTTTGGACTTTATTTTCTTTTCTTTCGCCACCGGCTTCAAAATAATAAATATTCGGGTGTTACAAGTCGACGAAACCTGTTATTCATCGAACAAACACGGATAATGCTGTCTCATTTCTTCTTCAGTCTCCCACGTTGACTCGGATCCCTTCCTGTGCTTCCACTGTACACGCACAAGAGGAACCACTTTATTCCTTAGCCTCTTTTCTTTACGATCGATGATTGCCACTGGTTGCTCCACATAGTTGAGCCGTTCGTCTACTTCAATATCTTCCAATGGGACAATCATATCTTCATCTGCTAAGCACTTCTTAAATGAGATACATGGAATGTCGGGTGAATTCCATTTAACTCATCCGGCAACTCCAATCTATAGGCCACCTCTCCTACTCGAGCAATGATTCGGAAAGGGCCTATATATCTTGGGCTCAACTTGCCCCGCTTTCTGAATCTGATAATACCCTTCCAAGGTGAGACCTTCAGCATAACCCGTCACCCACCTGGAACTCAATTGGCCTACGTCGCTTATCGGCATACGACTTCTGTCTATCCTTGGCTGCCTTCATGAAGGGTTTAATCTTTTCAAGCTTCTCTGTCGTAGCCTCGATTACCTCGACGCTCCCCAATTCCTTCTGACAAATATCACCCCAACAAACGGGTGTTCTGCATCTCCTACCGTATAGCATCTCATATGGTGGCATACCAATACTGGCATGATAGCTGTTGTTGTATGAGAATTCAGCTAACGGCAGGTGGTCATCCCAACTTCCACCAAAATCGATCACACATGCCCGGAGCATGTCTTCCGGTGTCTGAATGGTCCTTTCTGACTGACCATCAGTCAGGGGATGATAAGCCGTGCTAATATGTAACCTCGTCCCCATAGCGTCGTGGAATTTCTTCCAAAATTTAGATGTAAACCGAGTGTCACGATCAGACACAATAGACACCGGCACACCATGACGAGTTACAATTTCCTTGATGAACAAATCGGCCAACCTCTCAGATGAATACGTCTCGCGGATCGGTAGAAAATGAGCGCTCTTCGTCAGACGATCAACTATCACCCATATGGCATCATACCCCTTTGGGGTACGTGGCAGCTTCGTAATGAAGTCCATGGTGATGTGCTCCCATTTCCATTCCGGTATATCCAAAGGTTGTATCTTCCCATACGGCTTTTGATGCTCTGCCTTCACCTGTAAGCAAGTAAGGCACTTACTCACATACTCCACCACGTCACGTTTCATACCCGGCCACCAATAATCTTTCTTCATGTCATGGTACATTTTCGTGGCACCAGGATAGAATGGAGTATCGAGTCTTGTGGGCTTCATCCATTATCTTCACCGTAGATCCCCAAAACGAGGAATCCACACACGACCGAATCGAGTTCTAACACCGAGTGTGTTTTCACCCAATTCCCCAACCAGACCTCTCATTCTTTCCGAGTTAAGGTGATCTTTTTTCAATGCCTCATCTTGAAACTCTTAACTTGCTTCATCACATCGGAGGTCATGATTAATTGATAAGCTTTCACCCGAATCGGTTCGGGCCTCTCTTTTCGGCTAAGGGCATCCGCCACCACATTAGCTTTGCCCGGATGGTAATGGATCTCGCAATCATAATCCTTTATAAGTTCCAACCATCTCCTCTACCTCATGTTCAGATCCTTTTGCTCGAAGAAATACTTCAAGCTTTTATGATCGGTGAATATGGTGCACTTCGTCCCGTAGAGATAGTGCCTCCAGATCTTCAATGCAAAGACCACGGCTGCTAGCTCCAAGTCATGAGTAGGATAATTGACCTCATGAACCTTTAACTGTCGAGATGCATAGGCTATAACCTTCCCTCTCTGCATTAACACACACCCCAACCCTGAGTAGGAAGCATCAGAATAAACCACCAAATCTTCGCTTCCATCGGGTAATGACAGAACAGGAGCTTGAGTCAGTCTTGCTTTCAGCTCTTCGAACGCCTTCTCTTGAGCTTGACCCCATACAATTTCACATCCTTTCGGGTCAACTTAGTTAGTGGAGAAGCAATCTTAAGAAGTCTTGGATGAATCTTCTATAGTAGCCCGCCAAGCCCAAGAAACTACGGATCTCGGATGGCGTCTTTGGTGACTTCCATTGCATAACCGCCTCCACCTTCACCGGGTCAACCATAATCCCGTCAGGATTCACCACATGACCCAAAAACTGAACTTCGCGCAACCAGAACGCGCACTTGGAGAATTTAGCATACAATTTCTCCCTTCTCAACGTCACTAGAACCTCTCAAATGTGACCGGCATGCTCAATCTCGCTCTTTGAATAAATCAGGATATCATCAATAAACACAATCACTGATTTATCCAACATAGGCCGACACACATGGTTCATCAGATCCATAAAAGCAGCTGGCGCGTTGGTCAAACCAAAGGACATGACAAGAAACTTGTAATGGCCATAACGCGTACGGAAAGCTGTTTTAGGGATGTCTTGCTCCTTCACCTTCAACTGATGATAACCAGATCGAAGATCTATCCTCGAGAACCAACTAGCACCCTGAAGCTGGTCGAAAAAATCATCTATCCTCGGTAAGGGGTAGCGGTTCTTCACTGTCAACTTGTTCAGCTCGCGGTAGTCAATGCACATCCTCATACTACCATCCTTCTTCTTTACGAACAGGACCAGAGCACCCCAAGGAGAGATACTCGGTCTAATGAACCCCTTATCAAGCAACTCTTGCAACTGTTCCATCAACTCTTTCATCTCGGTTGGAGCCAACCGATATGGTGCCTTGGCAACAGGTGGGCACCCGGTATCAGATCAATCTGAAATTCAATTTCTCTGTCAGGTGGCACTCCTGATAAGTCTTCTGGGAACACGTCTGGAAAGTCACACACAACTGGTACATCAGCTAGTTGTGGTGTTGGTGTATCCACATCCTTTACATAAGCCAAGTAGGCGCTACATCCACGCCTCATACACTTTCCGCCACAGCCATTGAGATCACATTCGGAATCGTAGTAACCCGATCACCATAAACCGTTACCAAACTTCCGTCAGGCGCTGTCAATCGAACCATCTTCTTGCGACACACAATGTTCGCCTCGAAATCCGCCAACCAATCCATCCCAAGAACCAAATCGAAACCACCCAAGGTCATCACAAACGGTCTAACAGGAAACTTGTGACCCTCAAGTTCCACATCACACTTCTCTATCATCTCCGAAATCCTGGTAGACTTACCTATGGCAGTTTCTACATCAAAGGGCGCATCAACACGTCTACTACTAACAGGCAGCTTAGCACAGAAAGCAGCAAAAATAAAACTCTTACTAGCACCGAATCAAATAACACAGAAGCTAAAGTCTGGTTCACTAGAAACGTACCGGACACAACGTCAGGGTCCGTCCTAGCCTCCTCCTGTGTCATGGTGAACGCCTGGCGCTCGCCCTCGGTCCATCACTTCCCGTCTTCTTCACCCCTGAACCCTCAGCCCTCGACTTCGTACAATCTCTGCTCATATGACCAGTTCCCCACAGTTAAAACATTTGCTCGACATGCAATCCTTCGCCATATGCCCTGTCTTCCACACTTGAAGCACAAGTTTGACCCAAACCTACATTCCCCGCTGTGCTCCCTTCCATACTTGCCACACCTTTTCGACCCCGCACTTGATGTGACCACCCGGCGTTCATCCACCCGTGCCTTTTTGTTACCCATCGGGGCATCACCCCAACCAAACCGTTTCCCGTTTCAGTTCCGATCACCACCACCCTTTTACTTGCTTCAGTCACCACCACCTCCCGCTCATCATACAGCCTCCCTGCCAAATCAACCGCCGACCTAAACGTGCTTGGCCGGGCGGCGAACATCCACCGGTAAACCCTGAATGTACCTCTTGATTTTCCGAGACAGAGGCGTCACCTTGATCAGGCACAAGCCGTGCCATTTCATTAAACTTGGTGGTATACTGCTGGTGTGTCATGGTTCCAGCCTCCACTGTAAAAACTCCCTTTCCAACTTTCCATTTCCCGATGAGGACAAAATTCCTCAATCACCAACTTCTCAGCTCAGGCCATTCATTTTCCCAATGGCTCTACTACCCTCAGCTTGGACAATGTTGTCCCCCCAGCACAGAGCTGAATCCACAAAAGAGTGGGTAGCAAATTCACCTTTTGGTCCTCTCGACACTCGCTGATATCGAGAACAGCTTCCATTTCCCTCACCCACCGTGAGCGCTGCAGCGGTGCCGTTTCCATCAAAAGTAGGGGCTTGCATCTCATAAAAGCCCCATAATTACATCCTCGTGCCGTTTCATGCACAGGCTCTTCCTCCTCCTCATCATCATCAGATAGAACCGTTTCCGGCTCTGGTTGTTCCCGTTCCCCAGAGGATCTGTTCTTTTCTTTTCTTTCCCCTTCTCGTACAGCCTTAATAACTTCAGTCACCACAGACGATAAGATTGTCTGCATGACCTGATGGACTTCTTCTACAACAGCCTCTTTTACTGAGGCTCTCAGATTGGCGCTTTCGTCGCCACCCTCCGGAAAGGGATCTCTGGTTCCTCATGAACCACCCTCTCAACTCTGGGTCTCCCTCTCTTAGGTCGCGGTTCAGCACCGTGACCCCACCCCTAGAAGCTTTCGAAGATCTACCTCCGGCCATCACACGCACACTGAAAGATTCAAACACCAACACGGTCATTCAAGGAAATAACTCAGTTTATGTCAAGTATAGTAAGTCCCTAATTATAGTGGCCAGTTGTGATTAGCCACTTACTTTACTCTTCATACCCCAAGTATTACCTGTCCTGACTAGATCAGTATATAAACCTACATATAACACATAACACATACCATGCGCACATAAAACCGGTTAACTTTATGAAAATACCTGATGGCACGCAGCTACTCAGTTTGGCATCCCATTCCCTTCCGTCCCATTCTCAGTTAAGATCAGGTTTATTTTGAAAATTTACCCATTTCACTTAAACTTTGGCTCTGATACCAACTTGTAAGGCCCCGTTCCCGGGACGCTTACAGCTGGGTTCTCATCGCACATAAAACATATATTTACATTTGTATTTAATAAATCGCAGCGGAAAACTAAAACAAACTTTCATTTCCATGTAAATGCTTTTGCAAACTAATACAACATTCATTACAAAAATTGTTTGTTCGCATTACAATGCAAAAACATTAATAAAAAGAATGCCATCCTAAAAGGGCTGAGTAGTCGCCCGTGCCATCCTCAGCAATCATTACCTGCCAACTGGAAACACATCAAAGTCAGCGTTGCTGAGTGAGTTCTAGTTTTATAAATAAAACATACTTTACTTCCAGATAAAACCGTTCGTACTTTTACATGATCACACATCATACGTACACATAGATAATATCATTATTATCTTCTTCATTCGTTCATTCGTTCTTCATTACCTTACTTGCGCATCGGACATCATCCAAACCAATACCATGTGCTACACCCCGGTTAGTCGTAGCTACCGGGCCGAAGTCAACAAATGACAGCTAAACGTATTCCACGGTACTAGGAGTAACCATCAGTCTTAGCTACTGGGCCGAAGTCAACGAATGACAGCTAAACATATGCCACAGTACTAGGGGTGAGCGGTAGAGGTTCTACATTTAGGGTCAATCACCAAGAAGGACCCCGTATCCGATGTGTGTAAGACGTTTCATTCGTTCATTAATACATGCATTCATCATCATGTTCCTCTTTCTTTATCTTTCACTTACGTTACATAATACTTCGTTCATTCATCATAACAAGTAAAGCCACAGGAAAGATATTATACATCACATTAAGGAACATAAACATGCATCAACATCACATCATACATGGCAACATCATACATACATAACGTACAACATCATCACCCTCATCATGCCCAACATGCTTCTAAGACCTCGATCGTCATCTTAAAAACTCTTATGGGAACCTTTACATCAACACTTACATCTGCACTTTCCCTCAGTCGTGCGAATGGACCCTCCAGTCGTGCGAATGGACCCTCAGTCGCATGACCCCCATGCGACTGGCCCTCCAGTCGTGCGAATGAACCCCAATCGTGCGAATGGACCCCAATCGCACCCTAATCGGCCGTATGGCCTCCATTCGGCCTCCAGTCGGTCGCCTAGCCTAACTGATGCAGAATGCAGTTCAACCCGACTGCAGCGAGGGTTTTCGGCCCCCAAACTCATCTAAACCCATTTTAAGCATAAATCAACCATCCTAAATCTTAGGGATGCATACCATAACATCATTCAAGCACAACCAAGCAAGAAATCAAGTCACAATCGCGTCATACATATACATACACATACACAAAACGGGTCAACTTACACACATATGAAAAACTCGATTTCAGATGTTTTCCAGCCCCAAATCGATTGAAAACAAGTAAAAGAGGGGTCCTAGAACTCACCTAAACGAGCACAATGACAAGAGCTTCGATTCGGCTTGCTTCACGACGATTTTGGCGACCCGAACCGACCCGAACTAACACTTTTTCCTCTTTTTCCCTTCTTTCTCTCTATTCTCCTCTTCATGAGCTGAAATGTGAGTGTGGGGAGAGTGGGCTGCCCTCTCCCTACATATGTCACCACATTTCCCAACTTTTCTTTGTTGGGGGGTTTGGTCCCTTGACTTTTGGACTTTATTTTCTTTTCTTTCGCCACCGGCTTCAAAATAATAAATATTCGGGTGTTACAGATTTGTTCTTAAATATTGAATTTTTCATCCGCTATAAATGGCGGTTTAGATTTATCAAGTTTTGTCCTAAATACTCAATTGCATCTAGTGGATTTTTAGCACCTGCATTAAAAAGTATTTATTAATACATACTTTATTATCGGATAAGAGACGTAAGTAAAGAATTATTGTTAGAATATTCATATTTTTTTAGCCGACAAACACAAGGTAAGCCACAACTCATAAAAGATATGATGATAACAAGAAGTTGCATTTACTGACCATATCACTTGCAATTTAAAGTTCTAGATAACTAATGTAAGGCCTCGTTTCCGGGACGCTTACAGATGGTCATTCATCGCGCATAAAACATATAATTACATTTGTCTTAAGAAAATATTGCAGCGGAAACATTCAAAAATGACATCTCATCTCATTATAAACACTTTTGCCAAATAATACATCATTATCCGGTTACAAAATACATGTTTGCATTACATCACAAAAGCATTATAATTGGATGCCATCCCGAAAGAGCTGAGTAGCCTCGCAGTGCCATCCTCAGCAATCATTACCTGCCAACTAGAAAACATATAAAAAGTCAGTGTTGCTGAGTGAGTTCTAGTTTTATAATAAAACATACTTTGTTTTCATTAAAACCATTCTTTTCTTTCACGCGATCATACATCATACGTACACATAGTTAACATCTTTATTGTCACTTTCGTTCATTCATTCATTCGTTTGTTATAACTTTACTTGCGCATCGGATATCTCTCCTACCAATACCATATGCTACACCCCGAACTATTTAGCTACTGGGCCGAAGTAAATAAATGAACAGTTGAGCGTATGCCACAGTACTAGAGGTAAGCGGTAGAGGTACTACACATTTGGTCGATCATAAAGAAGGACCCTGATATCCAATGCTTGCAAGACTTTCATTTCTTTCCTCGTTCCATAATGCATGCATTCATCATGCTCCATTTTTCATTATCTTCCACTTTACGTTACATAATACTTCATTTCATTCGTTGTCATAACACGTAAAGCCACACAAAAGATAAGCGTACATCATAATAAGGAACATTAACATGCACCGACATCAGTCATACAGAGCAATATCATACATACCTAATATGCATAAACATGAAACATCATCATCATCATGCCCTACATGCTCTCTAAGGCCATAACAGTTATCTTACGTGCTCTTACGGGAACCTTTATGTCAACACTTACATATGCACTTTCCCCTGAAAGTCAGAAGTCAAACTATACATTCTTGGGTGCAACAGCCCTATTCAGGCGTATGGACACCCTTCAGTCGCATGGCCTCCATGCGACTGAACACTATGCGAATGAACTAATGCGGATGAACACTCATGCGAATGAACACCCAGTCATGCAAATGGACAATGCGGATGGACCTCATGCGAATGGGACTAATGCGGATGAGCACTTATACGACTGGACCTCCAATCGCATGACCCCCATGCGACTGGCCTTTTAATCGTGCGAATGGACCCCAATCGTGCGAATGGACCCCAATCACACCCTATTCGGCCGTATGGCCACCATTCGGCCTCCGGTCGGTCGCCTAGCCCTAGCTGATGCAGAATGCAGTTCATCCCGACTACAGACGAGGGGTTTCGGCCTCCAAACTCATGTAAACCCATTTTAAGCCCAAATAGACCATCCTAAACTTAGGGATGCATACCATAACACCATTCAAGCACACACAAGCTCACTATCAAGACTCAAACGCATCATACGCAACACACCCCAAATGGGTCAAACACATACACATAACAAAACGGGTTTTTATGCTTTCCAGCCCCAAAATTGGTTGAAAACAAGTAAAAGTGGAGTCCTAGAACTCACACAAACGAGCACAACGACAAGAGCTTCGATTTGGCTTGCTACACGATGATTTTGGCGACCCGAACTAACCCGAACCGACACTTTTCTCTTTTCTTATTCTTTCTCTCTTCACTCTCTCATCTTGGCTGATTTTGTGAGTGTGGGGGAGAGGGTGAGGGCTGCCCTCTCCCTTATATACTCCCACTCACCCGACTTTCTTTCGTGGGCGAGTTTGGTCCCTCGACTTTGGACTTTATTTCTTTTTCTTCCTTTGTCGGCTTCAAAATAATAAATAACCGGATGTTACAAGTCCACCCCCTTAAATAGGTTTCGTCCCTGAAACCTGTTATTCTTCGAACAAACGCGGATAATGTTGTCTCATTTCTTCCTCAGTCTCCCACATTGACTCGGATCCCTTCCTGTGCTTCCACTGTATGCGCACAAGAGGAACCACTTTATTTCTTAGTCTTTTCTCTTTTCTATTGATGATCGTCACTGGTTGCTCCACGTAATTGAGTCTTTCGTCTACTTTGATATCCTCTGGTGGAACAATCATGTCTTCATCAGCTAAGCACTTCCTTAGATGAGATACATGGAATGTCGGGTGAATTCCACTTAACTCATCCGGTAACTCCAGTCTATAGGCCACCTCTCCTACTCGAGCGATGTTTCGGAAAGGGCCTATATACCTTGGGCTCAACTTACCCCGCTTTCGAAAGCGGATGATACCCTTCCAAGGTGAGACCTTCAACATAACTCGGTCACCCACCTGGAACTCAATCGGCCTGCGTCGTTTATCAGCATACGACTTCTGTCTATCTTTGGCTGCCTTCATGAAGGCTTTAATCTTCTCAAGCTTCTCAGTCATAGCCTCGATTACCTCGACGCCCCCCAATTCCTTCTGACCAATATCACCCCAACAAACGGGTGTTCTGCATCTCCTATCGTATAGCATCTCATACGGTGGCATACCAATGCTGGCATGATAGCTGTTGTTGTATGAGAATTCAGCTAACGGTAGGTGGTCATCCCAACTTCCACCAAAATCAATCACACATGCCAGAAGCGTGTCTTCCAGTGTCTGAATGGTCCTTTCTGACTGACCATCAGTCTGGGGATGATAAGTCGTGCTAATATGTAACCTCGTCCCCTTAGCGTCGTGGAATTTCTTCCAAAATTTAGATGTAAACCGAGTGTCACGATCTGACACAATAGACACCGGCATACCATGACGAGTTACAATTTCCTTGATGAATAGATCAGCCAACCTCTCAGATGAATATGTCTCGCGGATTGGTAGAAAGTGAGCACTCTTCGTCAGACGATCAACTATCACCCATATGGCATCATACCCCTTTGGGGTATGCGGCAGCTTCATAATGAAATCCATGGTGATGTGTTCCCACTTCCATTCCGGTATATCCAACGGTTGGATCGTCCCATACGGCTTCCGATGTTCTGCCTTCACCTGTAAGAAAGTAAGGCACTTACTCACATACTCCACCACGTCGCCCTTCATACCCGGCCACCAATAATCTTTCTTCATATAATGGTACATTTTCGTGGCACCAGGATGAATGGAGTATCGAGTCTTGTGAGCTTCATCCATTATCTTCACCCGTAGATCCCTAAAACAAGGAATCCACACACGACTGAATCGGGTTCTAACACCGAGTGTGTTTTCACCCAATTCTCTAACCAGACCTCTCATTCTTTCAGATTTAAGATGATCTTCTTTCAGTGTCTCATCTTGAAACTCTTTGACTTGCTTCATTATATCAGAGGTCATGATCAGTTGACATGCCTTCACCTGAATCGGCTCGGGCCTCTCTTTCCGGCTCGGGCATCAACCACCACATTGGCCTTGCCCAGATGGTAGTGGATCTCACAATCATAATCCTTGATAAGTTCCAACCACCGTCTCTGCCTCATGTTCAGATCCTTCTGCTCAAAGAAGTATTTCAAGCTCTTGTGGTCCATGAATATGGTGCACTTCGTCCCGTAAAGATAGTGCCTCAAAATCTTTAACACAAAGACCATGACTGCCAGCTCCAAGTCATGAGTGGGGTAATTGACCTCATGGACCTTCAACTATCGGGATGCATAGGCTATGACCTTTCCTCTCTGCATTAACATACACCCCAACCCTGAGTAGGAAGCATCAGAATAGACCACCAGGTCTTCACTTCCATGGGGTAATGACAGAACAGGAGCTGGAGTCAATCTCGTCTTCAATTCCTCGAATGCCTTCTCTTGAGCTTGACCCCATATAAACATTACATCTTTTCGGGTCAACATAGTCGGTGGAGAAGCAATCTTAGAGAAGTCTTGGATAAATATTCTATAGTAGCCCGCCAAACCCAAGAAACTACGAATCTCGGATGGCGTCTTTGGTGACTTCCTTTGCATAACCGCCTCCACTTTCACCGGGTCCACCATAATCCCGTCGGGATTCACCACATGACCCAAGAACTAAACTTCGTGCAACCAGAATGCGCACTTGGAGAATTTAGAATACAACTTCTCCCTCCTCAGCGTCTCTAGAACCTCCCGAATATGACCGGCATGCTCAATCTCGCTCCTCGAATAAATCAGGATATCATCAATAAACACAATCACTGATTTATCCAGCATCGGCCGACACACACGGTTCATCAAATCCATAAAAGCAGCTGGCGCGTTGGTCAAAGCAAAAGACATGACAAGAAACTCGTAATGACCATAGCGCGTGCGGAAAGCTGTTTTAGGGATATCTTGTTCCTTCACCTTCAACTGCTGATAGCTCAATCGAAGATCTATCCTTGAAAACCAATTGGCACCCTGAAGCTGATCAAACAAATCATCTATCCTCGGTAAGGGGTGTCGGTTCTTCACCGTCAACTTGTTCAGCTCGCGGTAGTCAATGCACATCCTCATACTACCATCCTTCTTCTTTACAAACAGGACCAGAACACCCCAAGGAGAGATACTCGGTCTAATGAACCCATTATCAAGCAACTCTTGCAACTGTTCCATCAACTCTTTCATCTTCATCGGAGCTAACCGATACGGTACCTTGGCAACAGGTTGGGCACCCTGTATCAGATCAATCTGAAACTCGATCTCGCGGTCAGGTGGGACTCCTGGTAAATCTTTTGGGAATACGTCTGGAAAGTCACCCACAACCAGCACATCAGACAGTTGTGGTGTTGGCGTATCCACATCCTTTACATAGGCCAAGTAGGCACTACATCCATGCCTTATACACTTTCCCGCCACCGCCATCAAAATCACTTTTGGAATTGTCGTAACCCGATCACCATAAACCGTCACCAAACTCCCGGCTGGCACTGTCAACCGAATCATCTTCTTGAGACACACAATATTCGCCTTGAAGTCCGCCAACCAATCCATCCTAAGAACCAAATCGAAACCACCTAAGGTCATCACGAACGGTCTAACAGGAAACTTATGACCCTCAAGTTCCACATCGCAGCTCTCTATCATCTCAGAAATCCTGGTATACTTACCTATGGCAGTTTGTACATCAAAGGGCGCATTAACACGTTTACTACTAACAGGAAGCTTAGCACAAAAAGCAGCAGAAATAAAACTTTTACTAGCACCAGAATCAAATAACACGAAAGCTAAAGTTTGGTTCACTAGAAACGTACCGGACACAACATCAGGGTCCGTCCTAGCTTCCTCCTGTGTCATAGTGAATTCCCTGGTGCTCGCCCTTGGTCATTCACTTCCCGTCTTCTTCACCCCAGAACCCTCAGCCCTCAACTTCTTACAGTCTCTGCTCATATGACCACTTTCCCCACAGTTAAAACATTTGCCTACCAGGCAATCCTTTGCCATATGCCCTGTCTTCCCACACTTGAAGCACACATTCAAACCAGCCTAATCTCTCGCATGCTCCTTCCCACACTTGCCACACCTCCTCGATCCCGCTCCCGGTGTCGCCACGCGGCGGTCATCCACCGTGCCTTTTTGTACCCGTCGAGCATCACCCCGACCAAACCTCCTCCCATTCTAGTTCCGATCACCACTACTTCTTATTCGCTTCAGTCACCACAACCTCCCACTCATCATACAGTCTCCCTGTCAAATCAACCGCCGACCTAAACGTGCTTGGTCAGGCGACGATCATATGCCTGCCAACATCCACCGGTAAGCCCTGAATGTACCTCTTAATCTTCCGAGATAGAGGCGTCACCTGATCTGGCACTAATCGTGCCATCTCATTGAACTTTGTTGTGTACTGCTGGTATGTCATGGTTCCCACCTCCAGCTACAGAAACTCGCTCTCTATCTTATCCATTTCCCTGTGAGGATAGAATTCCTCAATCACCATCTTCTTCAGTTCGGGCTATCTCATTCTCCCGATTTCCCGATTACCCTCTGCTGGACAATGTTGTCCCACCAGCATAGTGCCGAGTCCACAAATGAATGAGTGGCAAACTTAACCTTTCTCATCTTCCCGGTACTCGCTGATGTCGAGAACGGCCTCCATCTCTCTCACCCATTGGTGAGCAGCGACAACATTTCCATTACCGTCAAAAATTAGGGGCTTGCATCTCATAAACACCCCATAGTTACAGCCTCATGCCGCCCCCTGCACAAGCTCTTCTTCTTCCTCCTCTTCTTCGTCATCTGAGTGGACCGTTTCTGGTCTCGGTTGTACGGTCCTTCGAGGATTTGTTTCTCTCCTTTCTTTCCCTTTCTCTTACTGCCTTAGTCACTCGGTCACCAATACGGTAGGATCGTCTACATGACCTGATGAACTTCTTCCACCATAGCCTCCTTTACTGAGGCTCTCAGATTGGCGCTCAGTAGCCCCCTCGGAATGAGGGTCTCTGGTTCTTTATGAACCACCTTCTCAACTCTGGGTCTCCCTCTCTTGGGTTGCGGTTCAGCACCGTGACCTCCACTCCTTGAAGCTTTCGAAGATCTACCTCCGTCCATAACATACACACTGAAAGATTCAAACACCAACCGGTCATTCAAGGGAACAACTCAGTTTATGTCAAGTATAGTAAGTCCCAATTACAGTGGCCAGTTGTGATTAGCCATTTACTATTACTACTTTCATACCCCAGCATACCTGTTCTGACACATAGTATTTAAATCTACATACAACACTAACCACGTACCATGCGACATAAACCGGTATCATTACGAAAATACTGATGGCACCACCGCTCTCAGATTTGGCATCCATTTCCATTCCGTCCCATTCTCAGTTTAAGTAAAGGTTTATTTTGAAAATTGACCCAATTCACTTAAACTTTGGCTCTGATACCAACTTGTAAGGCCCTGTTTCCGGAAGCTTACACATGGTCATTTATCGCGCATAAAAAAAAAATACATTTGTCTTCAGAAAATATTACAGCGGAAACTTCAAAAAATGGAATCTCATCTCATTATAAACAATTTTCCAATAATACATCATTATCCGGTTACAAAATACCTGTTTGCAGTACCTCACAAAAGCATTATATTGGATTGCCATCCCAAAAGAGCTGAGTAGCTCTAGCCAGTGCAATTCAGCCATCATAATAGCAACTGGAAACCATATTAAAAAGCCATCGTTGGAGTAGTTCTAGTTTTATAATAAAACAACTTTGTTTTCATTAAAACCATTCTTTCTTTCACACGTCACACATCAAAGGTACATGTAAATCTTTATTGTCTCTCTTAGTTAATTCATCATTCGTCTGTTAAACTTTACATGCGATCGGATATCTTCGACAAAAACATATGCTACACCCAGATATTTTGTATTGGCCGAAGTCAATTAAATGAAAAGCTGGCGTTGCCACAGTAGTAGAGGTAAGCGGTCGAGGTACTACACATTGGTGGATCACAAAGAAGGACCCTGATATCCAAGCTTGCATGGATTTCATTTCTTTCCTCGTCCATAAGCATGCAGTCATCAGCTCATTTGCATTATCTCCACTTCGTTACATAGACTTCATTTCATTCGTTGTCATACACGTAAAGCAAGAAGAAAAGATAAATATATCATATAAGAAACATAACACTGCCACGTGTCACACCCTCAAAATCCACTTGCGGAGTTTTACCGCGAGGCGTGTGAACAAACCAGGATCACAGTCATAGTTACTCAGAACGACTCTAATGCCATAATTTAAACAAATCAACCAAAATACCAACGTTAAAAATGCGGAAGCGTTTTTGAAAACAACCCAAGTCAATAAAGTATAACTTATGGCAAAACAAGCCAAACAAAAGTAAACATAATTGTTAAATGTCACATTGTCTTGAAGCATAATGTCTTAAATGAAGTGAACCGTGCAGTGCTCCTATGGCAAGCAAGTTAAGGACCTGAGAAAAGCATACTAAAATGTCAACACATAGGTTGGTGAGTTCAAGAGTTTGAGTTCAATAAACATGTAAACAGTTGCGATAAATATAAGCAGTGTATGGTAATAGATAGCTAGTCTATTATCAGTAAATATTAATACATAGTGATTTTGCAATTGAAGCTGACTGTGATAGTTGTTGCCTCCTGTCACGACTTACCATGTCGTGACAATGATCAATAGGACAAATTGCACCCGGTTGACCTCGAGTCACACAGGTGGGGCTCGTCAGACCCAGTAGTACTACCCAAGTTTCCCCGCTATTAAATATTAACAATTCAAAAGTGTGAGGACTTTTCTCATGGTAAACAGCACTATATTAATATTTACACAACTTAAATAATGAAAGCGTTCGTATAAATACCAGTATGCTATCTCCCCCAAAAGAGATTAAGTAAAGAGTGGGGCATGAACTCACCTGATGTATGCAAAGGTACTTAGGGTTTATTTTGAGAAACGAGAGGATAGCCAACCTTCACAGGTTACCTAGATCATGTGAGTACATAAGTACGTGTAAATAAAAGACATGTGAAACCCTAATCATACCAAAATCAAAGACTCAAGCTTCCAGACAAATAGACACGTTTGACCTAGTTGACCCGTTTGACCCGTTGGTGACATTATGAGTTATAATTCAATAAAGCCAATGAGCACATACAACATACATGATTAACATTCAAATAGTATCATAGTATGCTATATCAACCAGGTGTATCACTAGATCATCATACAATCAAGTACTATACAAGTCATGCGAATCTAGAACATTAACATAACATAGCTACAAAACAACTAACATGTCATACAAGGTTCAACCATTCATCACATGCCATGTGAAGCCACTCACGACTTCACATCCTAAACCCTGCCAATCCTACTAAGTAGGGGCCTCAGATCCGCACGCGTGTATAATGATCAAACCAAATTCTTTAAGCATACATTGCATTCACAACATCACAACAATCAATTACCAGACCCAAGCATGATGTCCTACTACTACAACATCCAAACCATACATGATTACCAATTCCAATTATCACCCATGATTATCCAAACATGCCATACAACTAATTTAACACGTTCTATCACACTAGAATCCATCCTTGAACATAATAGCAAGTTCCTATCATCCAAACATGATCATAACATCATACTTCAACGTTTACACAAATAAAGTTTCCCTTTTGGGAAAGAATATCCAAAATCTATCAAACATCCAAAGCATACATGAATTCATCAATAATATACCAATTCAAGCTCATACTAACATCTAGACATGATCAACAACACTTAAACATCTCAATCTAACAATCTTCATAAACAAAAGTTTCTACTTTTGGCAAGCTATGATCAACATCATCAAATTAAAGATTTCTAGCATTCATAACATCAATCTAGCATCTAATTATCATCATGAACCCTCCATAACATCAATCCATCACTAGATCACTACTACATGCAAATAAAGTTACTATTCTTAGTAACCTATGAACAATGCATCAAAATCCCAACTTTCTTGCATAAAACGTATTCTAACATTCATACAACCTAATAATCATCAAACATTCATCAAACAATCATCCATCATGCATAATCACAATTTTCGAATTAGGGTTTGCTCAAACCAATTTCATGATCAATCCACTAAAAACATAGAATTCTTGCATAATCGACGTTAACTAACATGTATACAATCTAACTAACATGTTAACATCATCAAACAACAACCAATTCGACCCAACAGGACCAATTCGAATCTAGGGTTCGGCCATAATGAACCTCACAAAAACTCGAAAAACTAACCTTTAACTTGTGTTAAACTTGCAATTGATGATTAACGTGTTGTATGCCTTGAATCGATCCAAAAGCAGGTATTGTGTGTTCTAGGCTGAATTCGAAGTGGGGAGATGGAGAAGAATGATCGCGGCCGATGGGGGGTTAGGGTTTGGGTTTGTTTTATAATTAATTTATTTACATATTTACCCTTTAACCCTTGTGTTGGTATTTTATAAAAACTAAGCTTTAAACTCTTTGTAAAGTGTTTTTAACTTCATAATATAAAGATATAAACTTATAAAGTTCATTATATATTATCTTTAAAAACACAAGACATACGAATAAATAGACACGTTTCCGCGTTACGCGATAAATTCTTTAATAACCGTTTATAAATGTGTAAACACATAACATAACCCAAATTCACATAATCACTTAGATTCACAACAAATTAACATAATCATTATTATTAGGTCACCAACGTTCAACGACAACTAGTGTGTGCTCACGACACGTGTATACAAAAAACGGAACTAACGGAGTTGGTAACGGAAATTTACCGGATGTCACATTATCCCCATGTTGAAAGAATTTTCGTCCCGAAATTGCGTTACATGGTGAGAGTGTTCCATCACTGGTTTCCATCACTGGTCTACTGCATTGGCACACAGAAATCGAAATCGTGTGAGTTTTGGATGAGTTGTCACATCATCCCCATGTTGAAAGAAATTTCGTCCCGAAATTTAAATCAATACCTTCGTCTGCTGGCATCGTTCCTTCGAATAGTTGAGGGTACTTAAGCTTCATTTGATCTTCCCGTTCCCATGTGAATTCCGGTCCACGTCGCGAATTCCAACGGATTTTAACAATAGGTATCTTGCTTTGCTTAAGTGTTTTCACCTCACGGTCCATCACCTCAACTGGTTCCTCAATAAAACGCAATTGTTCATCCACCTGAATTTCTTCTAGTGGTACGACCGTCGTTTCATCAGTTATGCACTTCTTCAAGTTTGACACGTGAAATACATCATGAATTCCACTCAGCGAATCAGGTAGGGCTAATCGATAGGCTACTGGACCTACTCTTTCCACTATCTCAAATGGTCCAACGTACCTCGGATTTAGTTTCCTCGTTTACCAAACCGAACTACGCCTTTCCATGGTGAGACTTTCAACAAAACTTGTCACCAACCTGAACTCTAAAGGTTCCGTCTCTTGTCAGCATAACTCTTTTGCCTGTCTCGCGCTGCAGCCATACGGTTCCGTATCTGTATAATTTTCTCAGTCGTCTCATGAATTAACTCGGGACCTGTTATCTGACTATCACCAATTTCTGCCCAGCAAACGGTGATCGACATTTTCTGTACAACGCCTCGAAAGGTGCTGCTTGTATACTAGTGTGATAACTGTTGTTATAAGAGAATCCACCAATGGCAGGTGAATTTCCCAGTTATTCCCGAAGTCAATCACACAAGCACGTAGCATATCCTCCAACGTCTGTATAGTACGCTCACTCTGACCATCCGTCTGTGGATGATATGCAGTACTCATATCCAAACGTGTACCCAAGGATTTCTGCAATGATTGCCAGAAATGTGACGTGAAACGAGCGTCACGGTCGGAGATAATTGAGATCGGTACCCCATGTCTCGAAACGATCTCCTTGAGGTACAGGCGAGTTAACTTCTCCATCTTGTCGGTTTCCTTTATTGCAAGGAAATGAGCAGACTTTGTCAATCGATCCACAATAACCCATATCGTGTCACAACCAGTACTAGTCCGGGGTAGCTTAGTAATAAAATCCATGGAGATTTGTCCCATTTCCACATTGGAATCTCGGGTGTTGTAATAGTCCGGATGGTTTTGATATTCCACTTTCACCTTCGAGCAGGTCAAACACTTGCTCACGTACGTAGCTACATCCGCTTTCATGTTAGGCCACCAATAGTGAGCCTTTAGGTCATGATACATCTTGTCGGATCCAGGATGTATAGAATACTTAGATTTGTGTGCCTCGCTCATAACTAAATCTCTCAGATTTCCATGAACAGGCACCCAAAGTCTATCCATGAAATACCGAATTCCATCCTCTTTCATCACTAGCTGCTTATCCATTCCCCTTAAAAATTCAGAACCAATATTTTCCACCTTTAAAGCCTCTATTTGTGCCTCCTTAACTTGTTCGGGCAGTTGGGTACTGATAGTAAGCTGTAAAGCTCGCACCCGTCGGGGTTTAGCTGTTTCCTTCCTGCTTAAAGCATCGGCAACTACGTTCGCCTTTCCCGGATGATACTTAATTGCGCAATCATAATCATTTAGTAGTTCCACCCAACGTCGCTGCCTCATATTCAACTCTTTTTGCTCAAAGATATGTTGAAGACTCTTGTGATCGGTGTAGATTGTGCACTTGGTACCGTACAAATAATGTCTCCAGATCTTTAAGGCAAAAACTACTGCGCCCCATTCTAAGTCATGGGTAGTATAGTTCTTCTCGTGAACCTTTAGTTGTCTCGAGGCGTAAGCTATCACCTTGTCTCGTTGCATCAAGACACAACCCAATCCTTGAATGGATGCATCGCAATACACCACAAAGTCATCTGTTCCCTCGGGTAATGCTAATATCGGGGCAGTACAGAGTTTTTGTTTTAATAATTGGAAAGCTGATTCTTGACTCTCAGCCCATTTGTATGTCGTTCCTTTGTGAGTCAAGGCTGTGAGAGGTTGTGCGATCTTAGAAAATCCTTCTATGAATCGGCGGTAATATCCTGCTAATCCAAGAAATTGCCTTATCGCTTGGTGTTTTGGGTGTAGTCCAATTCTTTATCGCCTCAATTTGGCAGGATCAACGTGTATTCCTTTCTCATTAACAATATGACCTAGGAATTGTACCTCTCTTATCCAAAAGTCACACTTTGAGAATTTAGCATACAGCTGCTCATTTTTCAACAGTTCCAAGATCATTCGTAAGTGCTCTTCATGCTCCTCCTTGGTCCTAGAGTATATCAGTATATCATCGATGAACACAATGACAAACTGATCAAGATAAGGTTTGCACACACGGTTCATGAGGTCCATGAACACAGCAGGTGCATTAGTCAACCAAAAGGCATGACCAAGAACTCATAATGACCATAACGAGTACGAAATGCAGTCTTGGGAATGTCTTCTTCTCGAACTCTGAGTTGATGATAACCAGATCTCAAGTCAATCTTCGAGTAATAGCTTGATCCTTGAAGCTGATCGAACAAGTCGTCGATACGAGGTAAAGGGTATCGGTTCTTGACTGTTACTTTGTTTAACTCTCGATAATCGATGCACATCCGGAATGTATCCTTCTTCTTAACAAAGAGTACAGGAGCTCCCCAAGGTGATGTACTAGGTCGAATAAAACCTTATCCAGAAGCTCCTGAAGTTGTGACGACAACTCCTGTAGTTCGTTTGGTGCTAATCGATAAGGTGCTCTAGCAATCGGAGCTGCGCCGGGAGTCAACTCAATCTGGAATTCCACTTGGCGGTGCGGTGGTAATCCAGGAAGATCTTCTGGGAACACCTCCGGAAAGTCGCGTACTACGGGAATATCCTCCATTCTCTTTTCTTCCTTTTGCTTATCGGTTACAAGTGCTAGGATAGCCACGCGGCCCTTTCGTAACAACTTTTGAGCTTTCATATACGAGATGATGCCTATCACAGCACCACTCCTATCACCTTTGACGGTAAGAATTTGATCACCAACCGGGATCCGTATAATCTTCTCGTGACATATGACTTCCGCTTGCTTGCTAGAGAGCCAATCCATGCCTATCACAACATCAAAACTCCCAGCGTAACAGGCATGAGATCTATAGCGAAAGTATGACCAGCAAGTTCTATCCTACAGTCTTTAAGGATATGCGTTACATGGATTTGTTTACCGTCGGCTAATTCCACAGTGTACTTAGATTCTAAAGCAGAGGGTATATCACTTAAAAGACTACAGAATTTTAAGGACACAAAACTCCTATCGGCTCCAGTATCAAATAGTACCGTAGCAAAACAACCATTAACAGGGAATCTACCAGTAACAGTTGTGGGATCATTTAGAGCCTCACCTGAGCCAATGACGAAGGCTCTCCCTTGGCTCCATCTCTATTGCCGCCATTTCCAGTGCCATTTCCACCATGTTGTTATTATTGCCATTGTTGTTGTTTCCATGATTGTTGGTGTGTTGTTGTGTTGTTGCCATTTCCGTTCCTTCTTAGTTGTGGGCAGTTTCGTTTGTAATGCCCTTCTTTCCCACACTCAAAACAACCCTGGGGGTTTCTTGAGATTGTTGTGGCCTCTTCATTAGTTCACCACGGCAATCCTTCGCAGCGTGTCCAATCTTTCCACAACGTTGACACTTGAAGCTATCACACCGTCCCACATGGTGGTAGTTACACCGTGGGCATTTGGGATGTCTGCCGCCGTAACCGCTGGGTCCTTGGTTATTTGGGGCAGTTTGTTGAAATTGCGGTTATTATCGAACCGCCGCTGCTGCTGCTGAACTGGCTGTTGCTGCTGTTGGGATTGTTGTTGACCGCCAGACGATGATGATGATTTGTTATTGCTGTTGCTGGGAGCATCCCACTTCCTTTTGTTGTCGGGCACGCTCACCACAGCGCCCCGTTTGGGTAACGCCCTTGCTCTACCGCCTGATCAGTAAGTCTATGGCAATTTGGATGGCCTGCTGAATCGTAGTCGGGTTAGAAGCTGTTACCATACTTTGGATTTCAGGCACCAATCCTCGTATGTAGTGCTCGATTCTCTTATGTGTCTCATTAACCATTCCTGGACACAATGTGGCCAGCTCATGAGTACGGGTGTGTAAGCCTCAATTCTGAACCCTTCATCTTAAGCTGCCAGAATTCCATCTCCAACTTTTGCACCTCGTTTCGAGGACAGTACTCCTCGATCATCATATCCTTGAACTCATTCCAGGGGAGTCCATTTGCCATCGCTTGTCCAAGCATCTGGACTTGCGCGTTCCACCAAGACAGGGCAGCACCCTCCAAAGTCCCGGTGGCATACTTTACTTGATCCGCCGGTGGACAGTTACATTTGGAGGAAACGGACTCAGTCTTCTCAAACCAGCGTACAAGCCCTACAGCACCCTCTGTACCGCTGTAGGTGTGTGGTTTGCAGTCCATGAAGGACTTGTATGTACACACTGGTGGTCCTGTTTTAACACAACACACGTTAATCAAACATCCCCTATAGTTATAAAGGATATCAGATTTGTTTTTCTATCATTGTTTACCTGCCGGTTGACCCGCGTGGGCAGCAGCCACTGCCGCCTGAACATGCTCATTAATTAGAGCAGCCAATTCCGCAGGAGTCATGTTAATAGCACCACCACCTGTTCTCCGGTGCCACGTCCACGTCCGCGTCCACGACCACGTCCACGTCCACGTCCACGAGCGTCCATTCTTTTCACTTTATATTCACAATACAATAATGAGTAACATCATACACATTTAACTCATTGAAGCGTAGTAAACAGTAAATGAAAGAAATAACGTATCATCACAACCACAACATTCATAACAAAAATAATAACCAAAGTAAATAAATTGCAATAAGTCACAACGTATTTAGCAATGTCAAAATTGAAGTTTTGTCGTTCGTGTGGGGAAACAACCCTTCCCACATAGGTTTCAAAAAGAAAACACTACGTAGTCTAAGTATATAAAGAAGTCAATCGACAATGTCTGACCCTCACTATCATCCTCCATCTCCTCCGGTTCCTCCTCCTCGGGATCCTCCTCATCCTCAGAGTCTGCGGCAGGAGCAGGAGCTATAGCAATCTGGAGTGCTGCTAGTTGAGCTTCTAATATGGCAATCCTATTATCGGCTATGGCGTCCCGCTGTTCACGAGCAGTCACGCGTCCTTGGAGTGCCATAACACCATCTTGCATATGGTGACAACGTTCAGCGTCTTTCCGTGTTCTTCCTTGAGTTCGTCCAATTGATGTCTCAGGTTGTACACCTCTTGCTGTAGTGTACAGACATCACCCGTGAGTCGTCTCACACGATGCTGTTCAGTATCCAGTGCAGCCATTAGTGCAGCAATCAATTGCTCGTTGGACTGCGCCGTTCGTGGGAGTGAAAGCATGGGTTGATTGGCATTGTTCCTAGTCCTTGGCTTTAGGACAGGTACGCGTTCCCTAAACATGATATGGTCAACAAACCTAGGATAAGAACGCCAGTCACGCGGAGGGTCACGCTTCATCAACGCGAATGGTTGATCCCAGTCAATCTCCTCTCGGGGATAAGCCAGTCTGGGCCAATCGAATCCATCATCAGGTACAGGTGCGGGAGGTGGGGATTCAGATCGTGTAGGTGATTCGGGTCGTTTACCCGGAGCTCTTGAAGACGATGCCATGCTGCAGATAATGATGTGTATGCCAATGAGTGTACAGTCGATGGAACAAGAAACAGGTAACTAACTAACTGTGCGGTTATAGTCTAGTGTGTATGCAACCTAGTTCCCTATAACCAATGGCTCTGATACCAATCTGTCACACCCTCAAAATCCACTTGCGGAGTTTTACCGCGAGGCGTGTGAACAAACCAGGATCACAGTCAATAGTTACTCAGAACGACTCTAAATGCCATAATTTAAACAAATCAACCAAAATACCAACTTTAAAAATGCGGAAGCGTTTTTGAAAACAACCCAAGTCAATAAGTATAACTTATGGCAAAAACAAGTGCCAAACCAAAAAGTAAACCATAATTGTTAAAATGAACATTGTCTTGAAGCATAATGTCTTAAATGAAGTGAACCGTGCAGTGCTCCTATGGCAAGCAAGTTAAGGACCTGAGAAAAGCATACTAAAATGTCAACACATAGGTTGGTGAGTTCAAGAGTTGAGTTCAATAAACATGTAAACAGTTGCGATAAATATAAGCAGTGTATGGTAATAGATAGCTAGTCTATTATCAGTAAATATTAATACATAGTGATTTTGCAATTGAAGCTGACTGTGATAGTTGTTGCCTCCTGTCACGACTTACCATGTCGTGACAATGATCAATAGGACAAATTGCACCGGTTGACCTCGAGTCACACAGGTGGGGCTCGTCAGACCCAGTAGTACTACCCAAGTTTCCCCGCTATTAAATATTAACAATTCAAAAGTGTGAGGACTTTTCTCATGGTAAACAGCACTATATTATATTTACACAACTTAAATAATAAAAGCGTTCGTATAAATACCAGTATGCTATCTCCCCCAAAAGAGATTAAGTAAAGAGTGGGGCATGAACTCACCTGATGTATGCAAAGGTACTTAGGGTTTATTTTGAGAAACGAGAGGATAGCCAACCTTCACAGGTTACCTAGATCATGTGAGTACATAAGTACGTGTAAATAAAAGACATGTGAAACCCTAATCATACCAAAATCAAAGACTCAAGCTTCCAGACAAATAGACACGTTTGACCTAGTTGAGTTGACCGTTGACCCGTGGTGACATTATGAGTTATAATTCAAATAAAGCCAATGAGCACATACAACATACATGATTAACATTCAAATAGTATCATACGTATGCTATATCAACCAGGTGTATCACTAGAATCATACAATCAAGTACTATACAAGTCATGCGAATCTAGAACATTAACATAACACTAGCTACAAAACAACTAACATGTCATACAAGGTTCAACCATTCATCACATGCCATGTGAAGCCACTCACGACTTCACATCCTAAACCCTGCCAATCCTACTAAGTAGGGGCCTCAGATCCGCACGCGTGTATAATGATCACAACCAAATTCTTAAGCATATACATTGCATTCACAACATCACAACAATCAATTACCAGACCCAAGCATGATGTCCTACTACTACAACATCCAAACCATACATGATTACCAATTCCAATTATCACCCATGATTATCCAAACATGCCATACAACTAATTTAACACGTTCTATTACTAGAATCCATCCTTGAACATAATAGCAAGTTCCTATCATTCAAACATGATCATAACATCATACTTCAACGTTACACAAATAAAGTTTCCCTTTTGGGAAAGAATATCCCAAAATCTATCAAACATCCAAAGCATACATGAATTCATCAATAATATACCAATTCAAGCTCATACTAACATCTAGACATGATCAACAACACTTAAACACCTCAATCTAACAATCTTCATAAACAAAAGTTTCTACTTTTGGCAAGCTATGATCAACATCATCAAATTAAAGATTTCTAGCATTCATAAATCAATCTAGCATCTAATTATCATCATGAACCCATCCATAACATCAATCCATCACTAGATCACTACTACATGCAAAATAAAGTTACTATTCTTAGTAACCTATGAACAACGCATCAAAATCCCAACTTTCTTGCATAATCAACGTATTCTAACATTCATACAACCTAATAATCATCAAACATTCATCAAACAATCATCCATCATGCATAATCACAATAATCGAATTAGGGTTTGCTTCAAAACAATTCATGATCAATCCACTAAAAACATATAGAATTCTTGCATAATCGACGTTAACTAACATGTATACAATCTAACTAACATGTTAACATCATCAACAAAAAACCAATTCGACCCAACAAGGACCAATTTCGAATTAGGGTTCGGCCATAATGAAACATTCACAAAACTCGAAAAACTAACCTTTAAACTTGTGTTACTTAATTGATGATTCCACGGTTGTATGCCTTGAAATCGATCCAAAATCGCAGGTTTGTGTTGTTCTAGGCTGAATCGAAGTGGGGGGATGGAGAGAATGAAATCGCGGCCGATGGGGGGTTAGGGTTTGGAATTTTTGTTTTATTAATTTTAATTTACATATTTACCCTTTAAACCTTGTGTTTTGGTTTTATAAAAACTAAGCTTTAAACTCTTTGTAAAGTGTTTTTAACTTCATAATATAAAGATATAAACTTATAAAGTCATTATATATTATCTTTATAAAAACAAAGACATACGAATAAATAGACACGTTTCCGCGTTACGCGATAATTCTTTAATTAACGTTTATAAATGTGTAAACACATAAACATAACCCAATATTCATAATCACTAGATTCACAACAAATTAACATTAATCATTATTATTAGGTCACCAACGTTCAACGACAACTAGTGTGTGCTCACGACACGTGTATACAAGACTTAACGGAACTAACGGAGCTTGGTAACGGAAATTACCGGATGTCACAACCGACATAAGTTAACAGAGCAATATCATAAATACTAATATGCTAACCATGCAAACACTCATCATCATCATGCCTACTGCTCTCGAAGGCCATAATAGTATCATACAGGCTCTCTAAGCCATAACAAAATAAAATAGAAAAACATATAACACGATAAACCACAAGTGTACGAACAAAATGAAGACACCCATCCCTCTATACGTACATATAGTGCAACGTGCGTGATATGGTCCCAGCGTATGAGTGTCGTAGGACACAAAAGCTAGTTGCCACACCCCTATACGTCGTGTATAGCCTTATACGCCCATGTATAGGCCAACCGATATGAGTTTAGTATGATACAAAGGTCCGCTGCTCCTATACCTCGTGTTAGCACTCTACAAGACTTATAGGTGTCTCTCGTATGATCTGTGTAGCATGATCCCCGCATATGACCCCCAGTCTTTCATTTTCTTGGGTTGAAGTTATACAATACATATAGTGTCTATACAGGGATATAGCTCATCGATTTAGAAATCAAATCGCGTATAGGCTATATGCAAGTCTATAGTGGCATATAGTTCAACCCAGAAGTTTATAAACCAACACTTAAAATGCACAAAAGCTACAGTGTATCGTAAACTAGTAAACGATTAGCACAATAATGATGTAGAAACAATAATACATACTGGATGAAAAATCGAGTAGTGATATTGATACGAGAGAGTTGATGTTTCTTAAAAGTGTGTGGTTGTGTGAAAATGAGAAAAAAAGAGAAATATAGAGTTGATGAAAGTTATACGCCGTTTGTGTGTGGAACGATACGTGGAGTATACAAGTCTAAACCATTTTAAATAAAAATTTAGAAACCAACTACTAAATTCGAGATATGGAAGCCAATGTATAGATATTAAATAAACGTATGAAATAGTAATGTAATTCAAATATTACAATTTTAATAAACAAATTTCTATAAGTGGGGATTTCCACGTTTATTATCTATTATTGCATTATATTCAGAGATACGAGCCTATACATAATCTCCTATTCTGCTAGTATGTTTCGTTTAAGAAGCCAAATTATTATTAATAAGGCATTGGATAATCTTCTTCTAACTTAAAGAACGAAATGATTATTGTTTAAATGGACAATCAAAATGACATGATAGTTCTCATCCTGCTGCATCAACCCCTTAGTGGAAAACTGTTTGACCATCGTTATTGCTTATAAGTGACGAATGACACCAAAATTTTAAGCAATCACTATTCTCTTATACGGCATTATCTAATGTTCTTTTGGGTGTAAGTTCCATACATGCCATATGTGATATAAGTCGTTATACTGTCGGGGTACAAAATATCAAAAACTTTCTTTGTATTCTAGTCCGTGTGTGTCTAGTTCTTCAAATATTTGTTGCCGCCTATAAACTACTTATTTTCGTAAACCATAGAAAAATTGATGAAAGATCACGTGTGTGTCTAGTTCTTCAAAATTGATGAAAAGGACAATTTCGTCAGGTTGGACATCTTATATATGTGAGATATATGATGAAAGATGGACGGGATCTAATTCTTAACCTGTTTATACTATTTAATTGTTGATATCCGAAAATTGATGAAAAACTCATTTGTATTTTGTGATACTCCGAGACTATTAGATGTTTTTCACTTTAGAAGACGTTACATGACTGCGTTGCGTGGCGGGCTTCTGAGGCTTAACCACTAAACTTGTTCTTACGGTAACGTGAGATATGCAATGAAGGAGCTATGTCTCGAGGCATGTCACACATACTTTATTGAATGTTGTGTTTTTGCTGTTGAACCTTTAGCGTTGGACGGCTGCGAATGTCTGTATGAACAACAGACACTCTCTTATTAGTTTTCCATGAATACACAATTACTTTTATTTTTTCTACAAAACTATATTTTACAGCGATAGGTTGCGTCATTATATGTTTTTTAACACGTTAGATTTGTTCTTAAATATTGAATTTTTCATCCGCTATAAATGGCGGTTTAGATTTATCATGTTTTGTCCACTATGAAGGAGCTCTATCACTCTATATCTATATGTATGTATAAAAAGATATAAAAAATATAAAATAAATTAAGTGTATCAATAACATACCCATAAATAAAAATTTTAAGTAAAAAAATGTGTGTTGATATTGATGGGTACTAACATGTGCTATTACAAGTTTCAACGAAGTGGTACCCAACATAAGAGGTGTTTGAGATATCTAAATCATTTTAGCATAATTGAATATTGTATTAAGGGTAGGAATTTTCAATACTCACTTTGATTTTGATGGATCCTTTAGATCAAAGTTTGAACATAGCGAAATTTATAATGTCACTAGCAATCATCCTGTTTTTCTAGTTTTTTATATTAAATAAGTTATCTTGAGTAATATGATACTAATGAGTTATTAAGAAAATTAAAACCTTTTAATCAAATTGTAATTATGTACTAGGGACACATGAAGAATCCTAGTGCAATGACTTATCGTACTAGGGACACATGAAGAATCCTAGGTGGCGATGACTTATCGTACCAGGGATACATGAAAAATCCTAGGTGGCGATGACATGAACATGCTAGAAAATAGTCATATGACTAATAGTTATTTGATTTATTAGAATACATTTGGTTAATACCACTTATATTATACGTGTTGAATAAATAAAATATTAAAAAGTCATTCACAAACATAATGAATTATAAAGTGATTTTTTTATATAATATATCATTACCATTACATACGAGTGATAAAAGGACAATCTTATTTTTTAATCTTTAGTTAATTTTTTTTTCTCAAAAAGTTGGTTTTAAATTAAATTGTTTCAAAACAACCCGTTTTTTAAAAGTGTCCTTTCTAATAATTCCTTTAAACTTTAAACTTTAATTATTTTTGTTTTATAATAATTTTAGAAAACACAAGTTTTAAAATATATTGTGTTTTTTTAAAGTTTGATATTGTTTAAAAAATTCATATTTTATAAAAAGTTATTTCTTTAGAAAATGCATTTGCAAACAGATTTATTTTTTTTAATTTAATAAAAAAATTTGATATAAAAAAGAATTAAATAATATCATTAGTAGTTAATGTGATATTTTATTAGGAAATAAAACCAGAAAAGTAAAATTTAAGAAGCATAGAACTGTAACATGTGGCTTTCAAAAACTTTATATTATTAGTATAGATGGATATTAAAAAGTTTGAATTTTTTTAAATTTCA
This sequence comes from Flaveria trinervia, assembly GCA_025506515.1. Classification (NCBI taxonomy): domain Eukaryota; kingdom Viridiplantae; phylum Streptophyta; class Magnoliopsida; order Asterales; family Asteraceae; genus Flaveria; species Flaveria trinervia. The sequence continues at coordinate 4,087,024 of CM046445.1, forward strand.
TATTCTATAAAAAGTTATTTCTCTAGAAATTACATTTGTAGAAAGATTTTTTTTAATTTAAAAAAATATGATATGAAAAAGAATTAAGAGTTAATCTCTGTTTTCCTCCCTGGGTTTTGTAAATTGTCTCCACTTGAGTACAAATATTTATTTTGTCTCCATTATCGCCTGTGTTTTGCGAATCGTTTCTATTTTCGTTCTTTTGACTAACGGTGTTAACATTTTCTATTAACTGAGTGTCAAAAATACCAAAAATACCCCTCCACCTCCAAAACCAGCTCGACCCCACCTCTCCGACTCCACCACCACCACCTCCTCTACCACCGCCTTTCCCCTCCTCAGCTACACCTCCGCCACCCCCTCCTCTTCTTCACCGTCGCCTCCGACCTCTCCTACATCTCCACCGCCTGAAAACCCCCTTCCTCCACCTCACCACCATCTTCCCCTCCACCAACCCGGTTCAACATTTCGAACCGCCTCCCAAACCACATTATTACACTTGATTCTACTCCCAAACACAATCTGCCAAACTCGATCCCCTCTCTTCACCCGCCCTTTGCACATCAATCTCAACATGCTTCATTTCTCCCAAGTCATTCGATCTCCTCTTATTGCTCTGTTTCCTCCTCTTAAAACCCAAAAAGAACAAATTCAACAACATACCCACTACAGATCCCATCACAATTCTGGCAATCACCCAACCACAAAGCCCATCCGACGAGTCCGACCCCGATCAGATTTCGACCATTTACACAATGTAAGCAGCACCCCAAATAGCGAGTTCCCAGCTAAATCTAAATCCAGAAAGCCCGAAACCGGGGAGGTATCTCTCTGGGGGAAGTGGAGCTCGACAACACTGTTGGTTTGGTTGTCGTAAACAACGTCGGGCCATGTGCAGGGGGTGGGGTGCTATGAAGATGTAGGAGATGACGGAGGTGACGATGAAGAAGAGGAGGGGGTGGCGGCGGTGGAGTCGAAGAGGAGGGAGGTTGTGGGGTTGAGCTGGTTTTGAAGGTGGAGGAGGTGAATGGGTATTTTGGTCTTTTTAACACTCATTTAACAGAAAATGTTAACATCCTTAGTTAAATGGAAGAAAATAGAAATGATTTGCAAAACTCAGGCCAATAATGGAGACAAAATAAATATTGGTACTCACATGGAGACAATTTACAAAACAGAGGGACGAAACCAAGATTAACTCAAGAATCAAATAATAGAGTTAATTACATAAATAGTCCCTGTGGTTTATACAAAATAACAGGTTTGGGTACTAAGCAAAAAAAATAACAGGTTTGAGTACTCACTTTTAATTTTGTAACAAGGTTGAGTATTAACACTAACGGACGTTAGATTTTTTGTTAAGTTCAAGGGTTTTTTAGTCTTTTTACATTATAAAAGACTATTTGTGTAACTAGAGGGACTATTTATGTAATTTAATTAAAACAATATATTTATTTCATTCTTTCTAAACACACACATATATATATATATATTGAATTACACCACCTCCTACCGTCACCGCCAGTCACTACCGACCATCGCCGCCGACCATCACCACCGGCCACCGTTGCCGACCATCACCACCAGCTATGACCACCGGTCATCAACGCATCACATATTTTGTAATCTCATCATTATCAACATCGACCCTTCATCCCTTGTAAAAACCTAAATCTTCAACAGACCATCCACCACCTACCAACAGTCGCTACCACCACCATCAGCAGCTACTGAACCCTCGTCGGCATCGTAAGCCATCATCACCAAATCCCAATTTCCTTTCAAATGTTAACCTTAATCTCCAACCGATCACCCACCACCCACAAGATCTGTCAACTGAGCCATCATAACTAGAAACAATCAACCATTGTCGCCTGAAACAATCCATTCTTTAATCTACCTCTAGATTTACAAAAACAAACACCAAGAATCCTAGTTTACAAAAACCCTAATTTCAATCTTGAAATCCCATCCATACATTTTCTTCAACAATAGGACCAGGTGGTAGATGTTGATGGTGGGTTAAATCATCCAGATTTTGAAAGAGATGCATGGTTGTGGTCGGCGGCAATGATGCACGGTGGGTGGTGATGGTGAATCAGTTGTGGTGGTGGTGTGATATTTTGAAAGACATGGGCGAGGTGGGTGGGTGGGGTTGTTTTTTTCAACTTATAGGTAATTACAAAAATGGTCCCCAGATATAAGAAGTTATGAAAGTACAAAAGTAGTCCCTAAAAGGATATTTTAGTCATTTTATTTGAATTTAACGAAAAAAGAAACGTTAGTTAGTCTTGGTACCCATTCTTGTTACTAATTTGAAAACATAATACCCTAACCTATTACAAAAAAACCTTGGTACCCAAACCTATTATTTTGTATAAACCAGAGGGACCATTTATGTAATTAACTCTAAATAATATAATTAGTAGTTATTGTGATATTTATTTGAAGAGAGAGAAAGAAAATAAAATTTAGGAAGCATAGAATTACGTAATGTGGCTTTCAAAAATCTTATTTATTTGTTTAGATTTAATAGCTTTAGTTAACTTATATATTACATGAATTTAATAAATAAAATATTAATAAAATAAAATTTTGCTAATAATAAAAAATATTTTAATATATATGATTGAAATCTTGCTTAATATTTGTTTCAAAAAGAACATTTAAAAGAAAATATCAGTTTTTAAAAACTTTATTATTATAACTCCTTAATTAAATTATTTTTTGTTTATAAAAGATTACTTTAAAAAAACTAGTTTTCAATATTTCATATTTTAATAAAAGTTTTATGTTTTAGAAAAAAATTCTTATTTATAAATAGTTGTTTCATTAGAAATAACATTAGTAAATGGTACTTCCTTAATTTTTTAAAAAACCAATACAATATAAAACATAAATAATATTATTAGTAATAAATATGATTATTTAATAAGAGAGTGAGAGGCGGGAAAAGTCAATGAGGATGAATGTGGTGATGCCACATGTCCTCTCTAGTAATCTTTTATTTTAGTAGAAAGATTAAGATATGTAAATACTAGGTTAATACCCCGTGTATTACACATGTTAATAAAAAAATTATTAAACAATTAGTAAAAATAGTTTAGGAATTATAAAACAATGCTTGAAGATAAAATATTATTATAATTACTTTCAAATATCTACTTTAAGTAAACAAAATAATATATTTTCTAAAACTTTTCTTAATAACACTTATGGTTTTTAATATTTTGTTTTAAGTAAAATGAATTTCACTATAAGCTTGTTGCTTTTTTTAAATGTGTTTTTAATTTAAAAAATATAGATTTACAATTTATTAAATTATATAATTTTTTAATTTGAAAATGGTATGAATTATATTAGTTTTATTAATTGAAAGAATAAGAAAGTTAGTATGAGGAGGCCTACGACTACGTTACATCTTTATTTTTTATAAATAAATAGATAGATAGTAATACAGATACATAGATAGGCTAGAAACTTATTCATTTAACAAATTATAGTTAGTAATAAACATACAGATTTACAATACGATATTTTAATATAGGATATGAATTATATATACGTAATAGTTTAAGAAAATAAAATAATTATAGTATTCTTTTTAACTCTCTTATCTAAATAGTTTTATTTTTAAACATTCATTTTACGATTTTTATAAACTTGTAATTATTCTTGTTGTTTTATTAAAATTGTTTTAGAAAAACTCGGACTTGTAATTATTCTTGTTGTTTCAATAAAATTGTTTTAGAAAAGTTCACCTTTTTATAATATTTTTAAATAATGACTGATTTAATATATTTTGTGTAAAAATGTTTAGTGTTTTAGAAAATTTTATATCATATAAAAAAGTTAATTATTAGTTCTATTTTAATAAAAAGATATGATTTTTTATTCTTTTAATAAAATCTAAATTTAAAAAGATGTCTTGATTTTACAAAATCTTGATGAGAGAGAAAATATAGAAATTAATAGAAATGATGTTTAATAAGAAAACAAAATTAATTTTAGTATTTAAATTATTATAATACCCTTTCGAAGGGAAAAATGATACGAGAATGTATAAAAAAATGAAAATGATAAAAATATGAGTTAAGAGAATGTTAAGTGACAAAATAAACTTTTTTATTAGATATTATAGATTAATCATTTATTGTTAAAACTGATTGTATATTTATATAAGTAAATCTTAAACAATTACAAACCAATATTGTAGTTACATATATGTAAATCTTTAATGGGATGTTCACTTTGTATACATGTAAATAATTTACACTATGTGAGATCTTTTATATCATTTATTAATGAACTGATAATCTATTTACATATATAAATTTAAATATAACTGTTGTAATTTATTAAATTAATTGATGTTCACTTGACAATTTTCAAACTCATCAGAAGTATCTTGATCAAATACGAATACATAAAAGTAGTTTTATTAAAATAGTTTTTAAAATAACAATTCCATGATCTTTTGCATAAATATAAATTGCATAACCGATAAAACAGAATTAAATAAATTCCTTAACTGTTGGTCATTGTGTAAAAAATATTACCTGTGTTAGAATTATTACCTTGCAAGTGGATAAACTTTTTGTCAAATTTGTAGATAAGTTTACTATACTACTTATCTACCAAAATAGTTTATCTTGTCTACCAAGTTGATTGATCTTTGTAGTATAAATACCACCTCAATATAAAAAAGAAGATGTACATCTTGTATACACTTTCATAAGTTATACATTTCTCTTCTTCTTGTTCTTGCAATTCTCTCTAAAATCTTAAGGTTCTAACACTAAATTTGTGTTAATCATTGTGATATTATAATACGTTATCTGCACAAGAGCTCTTAAACTCTAATCAAGAAGACTAATTGAGCACAAAGTCATCTACTAATCAAGGTAAGACATTCATTAAGTAATAATATATAATATCTTATATTGAGAAGATAACTAATATAAATAAAATAAGCATAAATGAGCTCTTATTTTGGACATTTTGATAATCATGGGACTACTAAGAAACTAACTTTTATTATGCATCTAACTTTGATTACGCAACTAACATTTATCTTATGTCAACTAACATTTACTTATGCATCTAACATTTACTTAAATCTTTATTTATACAACTAACATTTCCTTTTATGTCAACTAACATTTTGATTATATTGCTAACATTTATTCGTACTAACGTCTTATTCTTATCCTAATTTGTCGTTCTATTCTATTTGTTTTTATAAACTAATTCATGTTTTTAATAATCTTATACTTATTGTTGATATACATAGACGATGGTAATATAGCCGTTATGAACGTTTATAGCCGTTGTAAACAATCACATAACCGTTACAACGGTTATAATTTTAAACTATAAATTAACCGCTATCAATTTATTTTCATTTACAATAAACAATCGTCTATCAAGTTTATCTAGAAATCTTTCAATATGATACACCGGTTTTAATACTAGCAACCATAATTCTTATTTTAATTCTTATCCCCGTTGCTGAACTACCACCTGAAGAATTTAAACTTTTCTTATTTTTTATTTGTTCATAGCTCTACCACTTTATTGTATCACAATGTTTATTGATATATATGGATTCTAATAATCATCTTACTATTTGCTTAATTCTTATTTAGAAATCAAAATGTCGAATATTGCAAAAATTGAATTCCCGGCTCTTAGTATCAATGGAGAAAACTATATGCCTTGGACGGCCCATGAGAAGACATCTTAAATCAATGGGTGTCTTAGAAACAATACAAGAGGGAAATAAATGTATGTTTAGAGCAAGACAAGGCGAAAGCCGATGTCTTTTTACATAAACATATTGATGAAATGCTGCAATTGAATATTCAAATCTGAGGATCCGTATGTTTTATGGAAAGACTTACTGCTAGAGATGAATGGAACAATCTCCGGTTCCAAGATTTTAAAAAAGTAAACAAGTACACATCTGCTTTGTTCAGAATATGCTCGACCCTCAGATTTTATGGGCAAACTGTAACCGAGGAAGATATGTTGGAGAAAACTTTCTCCATATTTCATGCATCAAATATAAACTTGCAAGAACAATATAGGTTGCAAAAATTTAAAAGATATTCTGATTTGAATTTATTTCTCCTCGTAGCAAAAAAAACAACGAGCTCTTGATGAAAAATCATCAAGCTCGCCCCACAGGATCATTAGCAATTCTAGAGATAAATATTGCTACTAAAAACTCTGGAAGAAAGTGGGGACGAGGTCGTGGCCGAGGTTCTTTTGATAAAAGTTACTTTAATAACCGAAACCATTCTCTTAAAAGTAATAATAATTACCGAGGTAACTTTTATAACCATGGACGTGGTCGTGGCCGTGGTAGAAATCAAAGAACAGTAAATTACCACGCCCCACAAAACAATTCCAACCAGTACAAGGGGAATGAAGCTGTAGGTCCGAAAACAATGGCACTTCCTGATTTAGATGTGGTAGCACAAACCACTGGTCGAGGCTTGTCGCACAGCTCCACATTTGTGTGAACTATACCAAGCCTCTCTTAAAAAAAAGAGAAGGAAGTGAACCATGTTGATAAATTTAATGATCTCAATGTTGAGTTGAACACAGTAGACTTTGACATAGACCTTTGAAACACCTATTGTTTTACACCAATAGTTATATGCAACAATTAAGTGTTTTTCTTCTTTAACCATGTATTTTTCTTCATGTAATGTTTTCTTTCGATTAAATAAAGTTTTTATTAAAATATAACAATGTCATCATTATTCACTTATTATTTTTCTTTATACTTTCAAGATTAAAATGAACATCACTGGAGCACAAGATCAAACAAATGAAGCAGATATATGTATAGCGGATAGTGGAGCCACACACACTATACTTAGATCTAAAAAATATTTTTATGAATTTAAACCAATAAAAGTAATCGTTAATACAATATCAGGCTCTACAGACCTGATAGAAGGAGTGGGAAAAGCTAATTTAGCATTACCAAATGGTATAAAGCTTATTATAAAAAATGCTTCATTTTCCCCAAAATCAACAAGAAATCTGTTGAGTTTCAAAAACATATATCATAACCGATATGATACTCGGTCAAGGACTGTTGATAATGAAAAATATTTGCATATCATAAGCAAAGATCAGATGTTAGAAAAATTGTCAATGCTTCAGTCTGGTTTACATTATACACACATTAATGTGCCTCAGGCATATATGGCAGTTAAAGAAAAATTTTGTGATCCTTAAACACTTAGCTTATGGCATGATAGATTGGGTCATCCAGGATCTACAATGATGAAAGGATAATTGAAAACACTCATGGGCATCCATTGAAATATCAAAAGATCCCGCAATCGAATAAAATTCCTTTGTGTACATCTTGTTCTCTTGGGAATTAATCATAAGACCTTTGCCTGTGAAAATTGAAAAAGAATCACCTTTGTTTCTTGAAAGAATTCAAGGCGATATATGTGGGCCAATTCATCCACCATCCGGACCATTTAGATACTTTATGGTTTTGATAGAAGCATCAAGTATGTCACACCCCAACCTTGACGGCGGAAACGTCGAGATGTGAGGGTTAAGATTGTTCACAACCACATAACGCTATATTAAAATATAAATATTATTATCATAAGTCTTGAAATGAAATACAATCATAAGTCTTATACAAGAATAAGTTCAAGCATAACATAACATGATGTAACTTTTTATTTCATTATCTAGGTCCAAGTCCTAGATTATTGCATGCTTCAAAAGGATCACTTTAAACTTGAGGTTGACCTGAAACATGATAAAAATAAAGTCAACTAAATATAGTTGGTGAGTTTCCAAGGTTTTTATACATTATGAATAAGTTATAAGTAGCAATTCATGTCATAGGTCATAAGCAAGTAAGGTTATAGAACACATATCGTTACAACCAAACCTCAACTTGATTACAAGTATAAAAGATTGGCTAAGTGTATTTGGTTCCCATGATGAACAAGCATATGTCATCAGGAGCCGCAATACCTCGGCTTTAGCACCAATAGGCTTGTCAGGCCCAAAGATCTAAGACGTCGCCAGGCTAGCAATAGTTAATGATTGTAACAAACTATGTATCTCATATAATCACTTCCAATACACAAATAACCATGACAAAATAATAAGTTGAATTGCATGTGATTTACAAGTCTCAAATGTGTATAAGTGTATCATGTATAAGCTATCATGTTTCACCCCAAATTAGTGTGAAAATATGAAAAGGGGCAAGGAAAACTCACATGGACAAATAAATATATATTAGATGATTAATAAGAAATAGCAATCGTCGTTCCAACGTAAAGTCTTCTCAATACACCTAATTATATAGATATTACAAGATTTAAACTTAAACATAATGGGTTAACTAATTAATGAGTACTAGGCTTAAGTGGATTTTGAGGTTTGTTAAATAATTATATTTAACAATGAAAATCATTTATATTTTCTAAAAATATGTTTTTATATTTATATAAATTATGTGAAAAAGAAATAATTATAACATTTTGAAAGTTTCATAAAGTTTGAATAGATTTTTATAGCAAAAAGAATTAAGTACTATTAAACAATATTAAATTAAAAGAAACATTTTGAAACAATAACAATTTTTAGTTTATTTTTGTAATCCTTTTATTATTCATGAACAATCTTTGTTAAAATCTTTTATTAAAAATAATTACTTAACTAAAAGAGAAATACAAAAAAATATATGGTGGCTTTTCGAAAATATTTAAAGTTTATAAAATAATTTTTATATATTAAAACGTTTTTATAATTTAATTAAGGTTAAAACCCTTAAAAAAATAACATGATGGTGCCCGGTTCGAACCCGGGACTCATGTGTGTGACTAAGTGATTTACCAGTGAACCAGGCTCTCAGCCGCGGTATAAACTGGTTTTTAATTCTTAAAACAACCAACACTTATAAATCCCCAATTCCACATAAACCCTAGAATGTTTTGATCCAAATTGAAGATCAATTCGAGTTTGTTAGCCAATTAATCAAAGGGCTTTTGTTCATTAAGAAAAACCGAGGGTGATGATGTGATTTACTCACTTGATTGAGATCGAATCGATGCCCTTTGGTGTAGAGCAGGTCGCGGCCAGAATCAAATTTGATGGATATGCAAACGATGATGGAACCAAATTGAACTCGTGGGAGGCTTCGAATAGTGTTCTTGATGCAAACCCCCAATCAATTGGAGTTTAAAACACTCGGAAGGTGGCTCTCGTTTAGCTTGCAGGTTCGCGACGGACAGGGTAATCGAACAAGGTGAATTCGTGGGTTTCAGGTGTAATTGGTACTTGCAACCGATTATACTTAGATAAACGTTCGTTAGTGTTGAATTAATTGACTTATTATTGGTGATTAAGGCTCGAATGATTATGGAGTTTAAGGTTTCGGTTATACATTCAATTGGAGTTTGTAACCGTTGATAAACGCATTTAAGTGACATCTTCAGGTTCGAATCATGTTTCCGATCGGTTGCCACGGTTTTGGGGGTTTCAATTCGAAGAAATTGAGGTTTTAGGGCCACCGGACTCCAGCCGGAGGGTGGCCGGAGTTGTGGCCGGAAAAACGCGAGTAAAGGGGTTTTGAGTTTTAAAATTTACATGTTTGATCCCTGTGTTTCAACAGTTAGCATTTTATGTACAAACTTTAATATTAAAGTTTCTAAATTTGCATTAAATCCCCTTGTAGTTTAATAGTTGTTTTTTATGCTTAAAAGTTAAACTTTAAGTTTCCAAATTGGCAAATAGGCCCTCTTTATTAACTTCAAGCTTAACATTAAACTAACTTTTAACTTTTATATTGTCATTTATTATTTTATTATTATTATTATTATTATATTATTATTATTATTATTATTATTATTATGGTAACAATATTATATCATTATTATCAATGTTAAGCAAATTAGTTTATTAACTCCCAATTTAACTCAACAAGCCCTCAAAGTTTCATAAATGACATAAATGATCCTTACAAGAACTTAACAAGGGTTAACGCCTAATTTAACAAAAGTACAAGATGCTACAGTCTCCCCAACTTAAGAGATTTCGTCCCGAAATTAAAAGAAATGAAACTATACAAATAAGAATGGATATCTCTTCTTCATGTGCTCCTCACGTTCCCAAGTAAATTCAGCGCCATGTTTGTTTTCCCAACGAACCTTGACAATTGGGGTGTCGTGGTTCTAGTCTTCTTCATTATACGATCCAAGATTTCAACAGGTTTCTCGACGAAATGCAAGGACTCTTTGATCTGAATATCTTCCAACGGAACATACAGACTTTCGTCGGCCAAGCACTTTCTCAATTTGAGACATGAAAACAGGATGAACTCCACTAAGTCGAAAGGTAGCTCCAGTTTATAAGCCACTTTCCCAATCCTTCTCAATTTTGAAAGGTCCTACAAACCTTGGAGCCAGTTTGCCCTTCTTTCCAAAGCGAACCACACTTTTCCACGGTGAAACCTTGAGAAGAACCATCTCCCCAACTTGGAATTCCAATGGCTTACGTCGCTTGTCAGCATAACTCTTTTGACGAGTTCTCGCCACTTCAAGGTTCTTGCGAATAATAGAAACTTTATCGGTCGTCTCTTGTATAAGTTCAGGACCAGTGATGAAGTTTTCACCAATGTCGGTCCAACAGATCGTGAACGACATTTTCGACCATAAAGTGCTTCAAACGGTGCCATCTTGATACTCGAGTGGTAACTATGTTATACGAAAATTCCACGACCGGTAGATGCGTATCCCAATCGCCACCAAAGTCAAGAACACAGAGACGTAGCAAATCCTCCAAAGTTTGGATCGTTCGTCTCTCGGTTTGACCATCAGTTTGAGGATGGTAAGCCGTGCTTAGATCTAATTGTGTACCCAAGAGTTCTTGCATAGACGACCAAAAATGTGAAGTGAAACGAGCATCTCGGTCGGATATGACGTGCAGAGGTACCCCATGACGACTTACAATCTCATCAACGTATATACGAGCTAACTTTGATGTCTTGTAAGTGTCACGTATGGTATAAAATGTGCCGACTTGGTCAAACGGTCAATGATCACCCATATGCTATCATGTCCTCTAGAGGTTCGGGGTAGCTTTGTTATGAAGTCCGTGGATATGTGTTCCCATTTCCACATAGAATCTCGGGTTGCTCAAGTAATCCACTTGGACGTTGATGTTCGGCTTAAACCTTCGTACATGTGAGGCACTTAGCTACATAAGTCGCTATGTCTTTCTTCATTCAGGCCACCAATATTGACCACGTAGGTCCATGTACATCTTATCGGAACCAGGATGAATAGAATAACGAGTTTGATGAGCTTCGTTCATAATAAAGGTACGAATGTTATCGCGATTTGGAACCCAAATACGATTTGCGAAGTACATCAACCCATTGGCTTTCGTTTCCAATTGAGTTAGAAGATTATGCTCCAACTCATCCTTCATTCTTCCTTCTCGTTGAACCATTTGTTGAGCCTCCTGGATGCTAGACTCGATGTCACTATCTACTCTCAAGTTTTGTAGTAGTACCGTGGTCTCGTTGACATCTAGTCGGATCTCAGTATCGAACTCACCAAAGTGTCAAACCATTGACGTCGATCGCGAATTTCTTGGAATGAGATCATCTTGTTGTGAATCTTTCGGCTTAATGCATCGGCTACAACGTTTGCTTTACCAGGATGATACGAATGTCACAATCATAGTCACTAATCAACTCCACCCACGACGTTGTCTCATGTTGAGATCTTTTTGATTGAAAACGTGTTGAAGGCTTTTGTGATCGGTGTAGACTATACATTGCGTACCATACAGGTAGTGCCTCCAAATCTTCAAAGCAAATACAACAGCACCAAGCTCGAGATCATGAGTTGTGTAATTCACCTCGTGAACCTTCAATTGCCTCGATGCGTAAGCTATGACCTTCCCTCGTTGCATAAGAACACAACCAAGGCCTTGTTTAGATGCATCACAATACACGGTGAAATCGTCGTTTCCATCGGGTAGGGTCAAGATAGGAGCATTGCATAACTTATGCTTTAACGCTTCAAAAGCTTCTTCTTGCTCGGAACCCCACTCGAATGGTTTATTCTTTGTGTCAAAGTAGTGAGCGATTTCGCGATCCTCGAGAAATTGGCAATGAATCGCCGATAATAACCAGCAAGACCAAGAAAAGAACGAACTTCGGTAGGAGTTGTAGGAACACACCAATTTTTCACAGCTTCCACCTTTGCGGATCAACGTGAATTCCTTGACTATTCACCACGTGTCCTAGAAATTGAACTTCCTCGAGCCAGAGTCACACTTCGAGAACTTTGCGTACAATGCTCTTTCTCAACAATTCAAGAACCAATCTCAAATGTACTTCATGATCGGTGGGACTTGGAATAGATAAGTATGTCATCAAGAACGATCACAAACTTGTCTAGATAAGGCTTGCATACCCGGTTCATGAGATCCATGAAAACTGCAGGAGCATTGGTTAAACCAAAAGGCATCACCATAAACTCATAGTGTCCATAACGAGTACGGAAAGCGGTCTTTGGGATATCACCATCGTGGACTCGCAATTGATGATAGCCAGAACGTAAATCGATCTTCGAGAAAATAGCAGCTCCTTGAAGTTGGTCAAACAAATCATCGATGCGAGGAAGAGGATAACGATTCTTGATGGTAAGCTTGTTAAGCTCACGATAATCGATAGCACATACGAAACGATCCATCTTTCTTCTTCACGAAAAGAACAGGTGCACCCCAAGGCGAAGAACTAGGACGGATGAAGCCTTTCTCAGACAACTCTTGCAGTTGACAAGAGAGTTCTTGCATTACGATGGTGCAAGCCGATATGGTGACTTGGCCACGGGGTTTGCTCCGGTATCAAGTCAATTTTAAACTCGACTTCACGCACGGGAGGTAAACCACTAAGGTCATCGGGAAATACTTCAGGAAAGTCTCGTACGATAGGGACATCCTTAAGTTCTTTCCCTTTGACTTTCGTGTTGACCACGTAAGCAAGAAGGCCATATACTTCTTGCTTAAGCACTTTCGGGCTTGAGTGCAAGACATGAGTTTAAGCCCTTTGGAAGATTTTTCACCGAACACCTTCAACGTATCTCCAGAGGGTAACGTTATACGAATGCACTTCTCGAAACAAATGATCTCGGCATGGTGTTTGGCTAACCAATCCATACCAATGATGACGTCAAAGCTTCCAAGTTTCATAGGGATAAGATCGATAAGAAAATCATGCGTGTCAAGACTTAAGATGCAATCACGAATGATAACGTCAACGGTGATCGGTTCTCCATCGGCAACTTCAACAGTAATAGGTCTTTCTAGTTTCGTATGTGGCTTAGCAAGTATGGGTTCAAACTCTAATGAAACAAAACTTTATCAGCTCCAAAATCAAATAGGACATAGGCATAAGTTTTGTTAATAAGGAACATACCTGTTCAATTTTTAAGGTATTTAACGATACAGGTAAAGTATGAAATGAATCGGATCACAAAAGTTAAAGGTGAGTTAACGTACCATTCACCACATCGTTGTTTGCTTGTGCTTGGTTAGCGTTGATGTTGAAAGCACGTCCTCGGGCTTGTGGAACATTACCCACAAGACGAGGGCATTGTGGGCGAAAATGGCCAGGTTCCCCACAGTTGTAGCAAACACGGTTCGTGACCACAGCGGCATTGTTAGGTGCACGGTGGCAAGTTGCACCAAATGACCATATTTACCGCATAAGGTGCAGATGCGGCATGGTTGATTTCCCGGATGATGATACCTACACGTGTTGCACATAGGCTGAGGACCAGCATAAGCCCTAGCCCCAGGCACTTGTGCCACAGGTGTAGCCGCAGGTACAAGTTGTCTTTGGGGTTGTTTGGATGCAGCCACGGCATAGTTACGTGTCGGTGTGAACTTGCGCTTCTTGTTGTTGTTGTAAGACGGTTCAGCTTTAGTCTCCTTAACAGCCTCGGTAGCCGTCTTCTCTACTTTCTTTGCACCCTTCACAGACATGGTGCCCGCTCGTATATGGTTCTCGGTGAGTTGAGCGGTGATAGTAATGGCTTCTTCCAAGGTTGTGGGTCGGCTACCCACCACAGCATCTTGGATTTGGGGTGGTACACCCTTAATAAACTTCTCGATGTTGCGGGGGACAGTGTCGACCATATGAGGCAGCAATATACTCAACTCATGATGCCTAGTTGAGTAGGCCAAATGATCACCATCATTTTGTTTCAAATTCCAAATCTTCTTTCAACTTTTGCAATTCACTTCTTGGGCAGAACTTCGCGATGGCGATGTTCTTGAACTCTTCCCAGGTAAGTGCTAGCACAGCTTCAGGACCACGGTTTCTCTTCTCGCTATTCCACCAGGTAAGAGCCCTTTGTTGGAGCATACTAGTGGCATAACGAACCTTGAGTGCATCGGGACACTCAAAATTGATAAAGGTATTGTCCATGCTTTCGAACCACTCAAGAAGACCAGTGGCTCCTTCCTTGCCACTAAAACTAGTGGGCTTGCAAGAGCTAAAGTGTTTGAAAGTGCAAGTTTGATTATTCCCGTGTTGATTGTTCCCGTTTTGGTTGTTTCTATTCTCTCCATGACCATTTCCATTGTTGCTAGTGTTGGTCATTAAGGTGCTATTAAGTTCAGCAACCATGGTCGGGATGACAGCAGCCATTTGTCGAGTAATCATGGCGGCTAACTTATGATCAGAACTTCCACGCTTTCCATGATGACGAGACATGCTGGAATATACAAATGAGTTAGATATGAGAATTGGAATAACAAGGATTGATGTTCATCAAGGATAAGACAAAAGTTGTAAGGCACATAGAATGGTTCCATTTGGTAACGCATCACCATTTGGAAACGTTGACACGTCAAGGTAAGTTGACCCATTCGCCTTAGAAATTTGTGTATGTAGACCATAGTTTATCACTCATCCCAGAAATCCCCAGGTAAGCATAACTAGTCCCGTAGGATTTATGCGATATGCTTGCCTTAGCCCGAGGGCCTTTTGCCAGGAAATCCAGAATACAGGTGTCTATGTGTCACACGAATTTCTTAGGTTCATGTAATCAAGACCTTGATGAGATTTAACATAGATTAGACATAAGTCTAAAGATTCAAAGCATAAGCATAAGTATCCACGTGTTGACGAGAATAAGATTAAGAAGTTTCATTCGTCGGGAGAGTCAAGAGTCAAAGTTAAGTTTAGGGAGACAAGTAACAAAGTTTAAACAATTACAAGGCAACCTATGCTAAGGTATCAAGTTGCACATAAGTATGGCATAGCATTATGTAGCATGTAAACTATATATATAACTCAAGTATATAATATTATTCTATGGGGTTCATGCATAAGCTATACTCTAGGTCACCATTCTAATAACCTAAATCCCTATAGTTATGGGCTCTGATACCAATCTGTCACACCCCAACCTTGACGCGGAAACGTCGAGATGTGAGGGTTAAGATTGTTCACAGCCACATAACGCTATATTAAAATAAATATTATTATCATAAGTCTTGAAATGAAATACAATCATAAGTCTTATACAAGAATAAGTTCAAACATACATAACATAATGTAACTTTTTATTTCATTATCTAGGTCCAAGTCCTAGATTATAGCATGCTTCAAAAGGATCACTTTAAACTTGAGGTTGACCTGAAACATGATAAAAATAAGAGTCAACTAAAAATAGTTGGTGAGTTTCCAAGGTTTTTATACATAATATGAATAAGTTTAAGTAGCAATTCATGTCATAGGTCATAAGCAGTAAGGTTATAGAACACATATCGTTACAACCAAACCTCGACTTGATTACAAGTATAAAAGATTGGCTAAGTGTATTTGGTTCCCATGATGAACAAGCATACGTCATCAGGAGCCGCAATACCTCGGCTTTAGCACCAAATAGGCTTGTCAGGCCCAAAGATCTAAGACGTCGCCAGGCTAGCAATAGTTAATGATTGTAAACAAACTATGTATCATATAATCACTTACAATACACAAATAACCATGACAAAATATAAGTTGAATTGCATGTGATTTACAAGTCTCAAATGTGTATAAGTGTATCATGTATAAGCTATCATGTTTCATACCAAATTAGTGTGAAAATATGAAAAAGGGGCAAGGAAAA
Organism: Flaveria trinervia; assembly: GCA_025506515.1. Taxonomy (NCBI): domain Eukaryota; kingdom Viridiplantae; phylum Streptophyta; class Magnoliopsida; order Asterales; family Asteraceae; genus Flaveria; species Flaveria trinervia. The sequence continues at coordinate 4,103,217 of CM046445.1, forward strand.
CTCACATGGACAAACAATATATATCAGATGATTAATAAGAAATAGCAATCGTCGTTCCAACGTAAAGTCTTCTCAATACACCTAATTATATAGATATTACAAGATTTAAACTTAAACATAATGGGTTAACTAATTAATGAGTACTAGGCTTAAGTGGATTTTGAGGTTTGTTAAATAATTATATTAACAAATGAAAATCATTTATATTTTCTAAAAATATATATTTATATTTTATATAAATTATGTGAAAAATAAATAATTATAACATTTTGAAAGTTTCATAAAGTTTGAATAGATTTTTATAGCAAAAAGAATTAAGTACTATTAAACAATATTAAATTAAAAGAAACATTTTGAAACAATAACAATTTTTAGTTATTATTTGTAATCCATTTTATTATTCATGAACAATCTTTGTTAAAATGTTTTATTAAAAATAATTACTTAAACTAAAAGAGAAATACAGAAAATATATGGTGGCTTTTCGAAAATATTTAAAGTTTATAAAATAATTTTTATATATATTAAAACGTTTTTATAATTTAATTAAGGGTTAAAACCCTTAAAAAATAACATGATGGTGCCCGGGTTCGAACCCGGGACCTCATGTGTGTGACTAAGTGATTTAACCAGTGAACCAGGCTCTCAGCCGCGGTATAAACTGGTTTTTAATTCTTAAAACAACCAACACTTATAAATCCCCAATTCCACATAAACCCTAGAATGTTTTGATCCAAATTGAAGATCAATTCGAGTTTGTTAGCCAAATTAATCAAAGGGCTTTTGTTCATTAAGAAAAACCGAGGGTGATGATGTGATTTACTCACTTGATTGAGATCGAATCGATGCCCTTTGGTGTAGAGCAGGTCGCGGCCAAGAATCAAATTTGATGGATATGCAAACGATGATGGAAACCAAATTGAACTCGTGGGAGGCTTCAAATAGTGTTCTTGATGCAAAACCCCCAATCAATTGGAGTTTAAAACACTCGGAAGGTGGCTCTCGTTTAGCTTGCAGGTTCGCGACGGATAGGGTAATCGAACAAGGTGAATTCGTGGGTTTCAGGTGTAATTGGTACTTGCAACCGATTATACTTAGATAAACGTTCGTTAGTGTTGAATTAATTGACTTATTATTGGTGATTAAGGCTCGAATGATTATGGAGTTTAAGGTTTCGGTTATACATTCAATTGGAGTTTGTAACCGGTTGATAAACGCATTTAAGTGACATCTTCAGGTTCGAATCATGTTTCCGATCGGTTGCCACGGTTTTGGGGGTTTCAATTCGAAGGAAAATTGAGGTTTTAGGGCCACCGGACTCCAGCCGGAGAGTGGCCGGAGTTGTGGCCGGAAAAACGCGAGTAAAGGGGTTTTGAGTTTTAAAATTTACATGTTTGATCCCTGTGGTTTCAACAGTTAGCATTTTATGTACAAACTTTAATATTAAAGTTTCTAAATTTGGCATTAAATCCCCCTTGTAGTTTAATAGTTGTCATTTTATGCTTAAAGTTAAACTTTAAGTTTCCAAATTGGCAAATAGGCCCTCTTTATTAACTTCAAGCTTAACATTAAACTAACTTGTTAACTTTTATAACTTGTCATTTATATTATTATTATTATTATTATTATTATTATTATTATTATTATTATTATTATTATTATTATTATTATTATTATTATTATATTATTATTATTATGGTAACAATATTATTATCATTATTATCAATGTTAAGCAAATTAGTTTATTAACTCCCAATTTAACTCAACAAGCCCTCAAAGTTTCATAAATGACATAAATGATCCTTACAAGAACTTAACAAGGTTAACGCCTAATTTAACAAAAGGACAAGATGCTACAAAGTAGATGGTCCCATGTCTCTTTGTTATCAACTCGTAATGTAGCATTTGCAAAATTTCTTGCACAAATTATCAAATTACGAGCACATTTTCCTAATTATACTATTAAAAGGGTGATACTTGATAATGCTGGTGAATTCACATCACATGCTTTTAATGATTATTGCATATCTGTGGGAATCATTGTTGAACACCCTGTTGCTCATGTACATACACAAAATTGCTTAGCTGAGTCGTTAATCAAACGTCTACAACTAATAGCTAGACCATTAATAATGAGGACAAAACTCCATGTGTCTATATGGGGTCATGAAATTCTTCATGCTAGATCACTAATTCGTATGAGACCAAGTGCAAATCTTAAATACTCTCCGTTACAACTTGTTTCTGGAAATGAGCCAAACATTTCACACCTTAGAATTTTTGGATGTGCTGTCTATATCCCTATTGCACCACCACAACGCACAAAAATGGGTCCTCAAAGAAGGATGGGAATATATGTTGGATATGAATCAACTTCCATCATAAGATATCTTCAACCTTTAACGGATGATGTATTTACAACACGTTTTGCTAATTGTCACTTTAACGAGTCAGTTTTCCCCGCATTAGGGGGAGAAAAGAAGAAACAAGAAAATGATGTTTCATGGTATGTTCCTTCATTATTATATCTTGATCCAGTAACTAAACAACATGAGACAGAGGTTCAAAAGATAATACACCTGCAAGAAATTGCAAATCAATTACCTGATGCATTTACTAATACAAACAAAGTTACTAAATCTCATAAGCAGCTGCTAATGCTCCAGCTCGAGTTAAAATTCCAAATAATCAAATAGAAAACACAATGGCTCATGAATCTCAAAAACGTTTGAAATGAGGAAGACCAATTGGTTCCAAAGATAAAAATCCTCGAAAAAGAAAAACTCATGAAAAGGAAGTTGACCATAAAGTGAATGATCTTGATGCAACGCTAAACACCAAAACCTCTCATGAGGAGGATTTGGATAAAAATAACAAAGAAATATCAATTAACTGTGGTCACACACATACCTTATGGAATCAAGATGAAATGGAAAGTATTGATGAAATATTTTCATATTCCATAGCAAGTGACATCATAAGTGGAGATGATGATCCTGAACCACAGTGAGTTAGTGACTGTAAAAATAGACATGATTAGGATAAATGGAAAAGATCCATGCAAGCTGAATTAGATGCACTTAACAAACGAAAGGTCTTTGGATCTATTGTTATTACTCTAGAGGCCATAAAGCCTGTAGGGTATAAATGGGTTTTTGTACAAAAACGAAATGAGAAAAATGAAGTTACAAGGTATAAAGCTAGACTTGTAGCTTAGGGTTTTTCACAAAGGCCAGGGATTGATTATGAGGAAACATACTCCCCTGTTATAGATGCAATAACCTTAGATACTTAATAAGTTTAACAGTCTCTAAAAATTTAGAGATGCGTCTTATGGATGTTGTCACAGCTTGTATGGATCACTAGATAGTGACATCTATATGAAAATTCCTGAAGGTTTTAAATTCCCCGAAGCATTAAGCTCAAGGCCTAAGGAAATGTATTCCTTCAAATTACAAAGATCTTTATATGGACTCAAACAATTTGGAAGGATGTGGTATAATCGTTTGAGTGATTATTTGACAAGTAAAGGATACACAAGTAATCTTATTTGTCCATGCGTCTTCATTAAGAAAACAACATCAGGATTTGTGATCATAGATGTGTATGTTGATGATCTAAATATAATTGGGACGCAAAAGGAAATAAATGAAGCAATTGCTCTTTTAAAGAAAGAATTTGAAATGAAAGACCTTGGAAAAACCAAATATTGTCTTGGTTCATAATGGAATACTTGTGCATTGTCAACTTATACCGAGAAACTCTTAAAGCGTTTCAATATGGACAAAGCAAATCCTTTAAGCACACAGATGGTTGTTAGATCACTCAATGTTGATAATGATCCATTCCGTCCTTGTGAAGATAATGAGGAGGTCCTTGGTCCAGAGATACCATATCTCAGTGCAATTGGAGCTCTTATGTATCTTACTAACTATACGAGACCTCATATTTCTTTTGAAGTTAATTTATTAGCAAGATTTAGTTCGGCTCCTACTAAAGGCACTGGAATGGGATTAAACATATTTTTAGATATCTTCGAGGTACTATTAATTTAGGGTTGTTTTATCCTAATAATTCAAAAGAAGGGTTGGTTGGTTACGCAGATGCAATTATTTGTCAGATCCCCATAAAGCAAAATCTCAAACTGGATACATATTTAAAAATGGAGGAACTGCGATTTCATGGTGTTCTTAGAAACAAACACTCGTTGCGACATCCTCAATTATGTTGAAGTCATTGCACTACATGAAGCTACAAGAGAATGTGTATGGTTAAGATCTATGACACAACTTATATCAACTTTTTGTGGATTGGAAAAGGATGAAAATGCAACACCAATCTATGAAGATAATACAGCTTGTGTCTCACAAATGAAAGAAGGGTATATCAAAAGTGACAGAACAAAACATACACCACCAAGATTCTTTTCATACACTCAAGACCTTATTAAAGATAAACAAGTTGAAATGAGATACGTTCAATCTATTAACAATTCAGTTGATCTTTTCACAAAGGCACTTCCTAAAACAACTTTTAGAAAACATGTTTATGATATTGGCATGCGGCATGTACACGCAATGTGATGATCTATAGAAGACAATTTGAGGGGGGAGTTATAAGCTGCACTCTTTTTCCCTTAGATAAAGTTTTTTTCCCACTGGGTTTTTCTTTAGCAAGGTTTTTAACAAGGTAGTACTTAAACTCTTGAAGTTTGAAAAGTGTCATCCAAGGGGGAGTGTTATGAATTATTACCATGGCAAGTGGATGAACTCTTTGTCAAACTTGTAGATAAGTTTACTATGCTGCTTATCTACCAAAATAGTTTACCTTGTCTACCAAGTTGATTGATCTTCGTAGTATAAATACCACCTCTTGTATACATTTTCATAAGTTATAAATTTCTTTTCTTCTTGTTCTTGCAATTCTCTATAAAATCTTAAGTTTATAACACTAAATTTGTGTTAATCTTTATGATATTATAACAACCTGCTACTTTTGAATACAAATAACATTGAAATAAATATTGCACGGATCCAATCCTTGGTGTCTTTTCTAATAATTAATTTCGTCTTCCTTCTTTGATATCATAGTAGCAAGCAGAGAAAATAGCAGATGTATGATACAATACATATTCAACAATTATATATTTTGGAGGGGTTCGACCTACTGTGTCAAAACTGTAAAGGAAAATTCCAAGTGACCGTGTTAAGGTTCTGCCAGAAAACATAAATTAACATCTTTTTTTCTATTTTTTAATTATGAATAAGAGTTAATTAAATTATGAAATAAATTCAAATATAAAGACTAATTTCAATACTAAGGTAATTTCTCGACTCGATTTGGCTTACGATTATTAATAATTACGGTGCAATTACATTTTTTATTAATGATTCATATCGATACTAAACATCACATTGTTTGGATATTACCTCTACCTAATGTCCAATCAATCGCAGTTCATTGATTGGAGCCAACCCGCTACTCTAAGCTCACGTCGTTCGGATCTTAGTGTGCGGGTTGCAACAACAAAAGTATCAGTTATAATTAAACACACACCCCGTTCGGTATGCTTAACTAGATTCTGTGATTCTATAATGAGAGTGAATTCGTAGACAAACTCAAACCGTTAATCGTTCCTTATATCAAAAATCAAAACTTGATTCAGATTTTAATTATTAAAGAACTTTATTAGAAAATTAATAAAGTGGCCAATTTTATTTGTAATCTAATATATGTCGGATTAATCCGGGTTTAAGATCAAAATCAAACAAACAAACAAATCAAAATAAAATCATCTTACAATTGTTTCACGTAAGTTCAAACCAAAATCAAAGAAATTTAATCCTAATGTTGAAATTAAATTGTTCTAGCCGAACATGATAGCTAGATCAATCAAAGCTGAAATAAAAATAAACATACGAAACAAAAATACGAATGATTAAGTATCTTCAATCAAAAGAATTCAAGTAAAAGAACCATTTTGCTATAGGTTATCTTGCTTGATGAATTTGATTCTTCAATGGAATCCCTTCGAGATGCTTTTCCTTTAATCCTCATCAACTATTATATTTATAATCATGTTTTGATTTTCAGATCCCCTTTCTAGGATATAAGTTTTTGTAATTTTATTGAGGAAAATCTGGTGGTAACTATCAAAAACAAAACTTCCCAAATTTTAGGAATTTATCCATCAAACTTGCACGGCCATGTAAAATTTATCACTAAACTTCCACGCGGCCGTGTGAAGTTTCTGTTGTGTAGATTGCTTCAAGCTCAAACATCTTTTCAGCAATGCTTTTTCTACTACTCCAACTCTTCCATCCTTCTAGCAAACTCATCAGCCCTACAAAATCACCTAAAACAAACCAAAGCAGATTCCGTTCCACCCAAAAATGTGTTGTATAAAATAAACAAAAATGCATGCAATATTTACAAAATATGCACCAAAATATATTGTACAACTATGAAAAATAATGCTTAAAACTATGACTAACAAACATACACATATAAATACTTGTATTTGTTGATACATGTGTACCTTGATTCTGATCTTAATGTAATATGTCTTTGTTGTCTTACACTTATGTAATAGTCGGGTACTTAATGAAATAAAATATTTGGTTGTGCTTATAATGTTTAATGTTTCATTAATGAGTTGTTTAACGCTTATCGAATTGATTATATAGGTTGTGGTTGATTGATTCAATATAAATAATATTATGACATTTAATACACTTAAACTTAATAACATGAAGTTATCATGCGAATGGCCCATGCTAATGGACCATACACATGAACAACTTCATGCGAATGACTCAGTCGCATGACTGAACCAGGAGACTGGATCAGTCATATGATTGTCACCTAAGGTTGGCTCAATCGCACGAATGAACACTTAGTCGGGCGAATGGACCAATCGTATGACCCAATCACACAACTAAACCATGCTAATGGTTCAGTCACCCGAATGAGCAACCCTAACCTATAAATACCACCTAATTTGTGGAAAAACATAAGCATTCAATCCACTTCGACTCCAAACGTACCCTAGCCATCCAGAAGCCTCTAAGTTCGTACTCCAAGTTCATGGAATGCTGTAGATCGATTCCTAATCAATTCTTGACATTAGATTCAATACGTTATTGTTTCTACGTGCGTTCTCACTGATTGGATCGCCAATCAAACAGGATTCCGCACTATTTGGTTTGGTTTAACACGTTAATCAGTTGGTGTTTCATTCAAATACTAGATCCTAACAAGTGGTATCAGAACTTTGGCTCTTGATTACGTGTTGATTCAATAGTTTTGATTAAAAAAATTTTGCTTTTGCATCAAAAATCGCAATCTTTTTGTGTCTAACGGAGTCTTAGACGTTTCCTGACCTTCAAGTTTAGTTTTTCCGGCATACGACTATTAGGGTTTGATAAAATTTGAGTTTTTACGCTCAAAACACATTTAATCTACGAATTATCAAACTTCAGCAGGTTCAGTCGCATGATTGGCTCAATCGCACGACTGAGTTCATTCACATTCTCCAACCGCACGATTTGACTCATTCGTACCTTCATTCGTACGACTGAGAACCTCATTCGGACTGTTCAACCACATTAGTTCATTCGGACGACTGACCATCCGCATTTGTTCAATCACCCGAATAAGCCCAATCGCATTCCTTCATTCGCATACATCAGCATTTTGTTAAATAGTAAAGTTAAGTGAAATGGAGGACCAGTTTTCAGCATACACAGCAAGTAAAGATACATGTATTCAGAATCTACTGTTGTTGGAGAACGAAGTGGGTATTCACAATAAACCCCCGAAGCTTATTACGTTAGACGACTAACCACAATGGAAGCAACGTTTCGAAATCTACTTAAATGGAGTATATACAAATTTGTGGGAGGAAATTAAGTCAGGGTATAGCATGCTAGTAGGAGCTGACAGAGTCAAACTTACCCTAAGTGACATGTCAGATGCTCAGAAGGTAAAACACAACGTTGAGAAGAAAGTATATGCTTTGCTTACTCAGTCTATTCCGAAGGATATCTTTCATCAGTACTCGGAGTATACTCAAGCAAAGAAACTGTGGGATGCGTTAGAGAAGAGGTATGACGGAAATGCCTCTCTCAAGGACATTAAGGCCAAAGCCTTGAAGGAGTTTGACAACTTCTCTTCAATGGGAACGGAAGGTCTTGATGATGTGATCGACAGATTCTACCACTTGATGAGTGAGATGCATAGTCATGGAGTAATTACGTCGATGGAGGATAAGGTATCCAACTTTACTAATGGATTACAAGTAAAATAGGCTTTGTTTGTTTCAAATCTCAGACATAATGGGATGCTCTCGAAGTTAGATATAAATGACTTCATTATGAAACTGATAGAAGATGAGCTTAGGATGAAGTACAGAGCTCAAAAGGCCAACTACGATCAGAATCCTGCACTCTACAATGCAACTCCTTCAGTCAAGACATCTAAAGCACCACTGAAAACTGCCTTCATCTCAAGCGCAACAGTTCCAGAACAACCTTCAACTTCAGGGTTCGAATCATCAGGATTGTCTAGCACCCAATATATGATACCTGAAGCCAATGCAGCAAAACTAAAAACCGAAAACTTCAGGAATGTGACTGTGGAGGTGGCTAGAGAACATATGGACCTCTTAGCTGTGGTGGTTCAATCCTATGATGGATTAGTTACTGGAAAGATAGGAAACTGTCACCTGGCAGATGAAGATTATGAACAGGTGGACGAGATGGAGTTGGAACGTATGGACATAATGTGGGCTCTGGCAAGTGCTGTCTGACGAGCTAAAAAGTTTGTCAAAAAGACCGGACTGAACTTGGTCACCACTAAAGACACAACCTTTGGCTTCGACAAGTCAAAGGTTACTTGTTTCAACTGCGGTGAGAAGGGACACTTCAAGAGCGAGTGTGTAAAACCAAAGAAGACTGGTAATAGCAATCCCTTCTCGTCATTCAATCGTCACGACAAAGCCACATCTAGCAGTTCTACCTCATCAAGTAAGGATCCAAAAGCCTTAACTGCTAATGAGGATAAAGGACAGGACTGGAGCTTTCGGTTCGTGTCACTGGGAGAGTCCAACATAGCTAATGTGAAGGACATTAATGACGATTCGGCTAGTGAGGGAGATATAGCAGTAGAGCTCGCGATGTCAAATTCTGAAGGCACTGCAAATGTGGTCAACCACCTGCCTGAAGAAGAAAAATCTGCATCAATGTCAGAATCACCAGAACCAGAAACAACAGATTCTGCACTCATGGCTGATTCCTCTTCAACATCTTAGGTAAGTACTACTAACCACTGTTTAATAATCATGCTTGTTTAGATTGTAATAAATTTAGAGAAAGTATAGATTCAAAATTCACTGGTTATTAGATCATAATGATAGCTTAGTAAAGGACCTAGAACTGTGCACGGAGGCAAATGAGTGTTAAAACAAAACGAGCACAGTTACAAGGAAAAGATAGACCTATTGAATAAACAGCTTAGGGAAACAGAGGTAGTTGCCTTTAACCAAGCAAATGACATTAGGTACTATCTGAACTCCCTGGAGGATACTAAGAAACAGAAAGCAGTTTTAGAAGTAGAAGTCAACTCTTTGAAACAAAAACTTTACAATTGGACAGGCTCATCACACATTGTCCAACACTTAGTGAAAGTGAGAAATAATAGGGAGGGGTTGGGATATAAAGTGGTTCCACCACCACATGAGACCTTAATGAACACTAAAAATAAACCAATTAACGATAACCCCATCAAGGATCACGTGGTGTCCATTCCTCTTGTTAGTGATCCAGATTTCGTAGGCCACTTCAAAGGCAAAAGGAAAGATGCCTTGTGTTAAACTGGAAACAGAGTTTGAAAGGTTAAGTTAAAGTCAGGTTCAAACAAAGTCATATCAGAACCCAAAGGACTACTAACCTAATCAATCACGAGCATCATGTCAAAGTTCAGGTAAACAAGAGATAAAAGATGTAAAACCAGGTAAGCAATTAAGTTTGTAAAACCAACTCATACATCTAACAAAGAATTGTCTCAATCCAAATATAATAAGGTCAACTATGTGACATCTACATCTCCACCAAAACATATAAATCGTAAAGTTGAAAGCAAATCCTGCTATAATTGTGGAGAGTATGGTCACATAGCGTCTCATTGTCCTTATTACCAGACACCGAGGAGAAAAGTTGAACTTTCTGCATCCACACCTAGCTCTTCTAAGAGGAACTCTGTGATGCCTCCAAAAAGGGCTAGTGAACCAAAAGTTCAGTCCAATAGCCAGTCGTCTGTTTATCACAAATAGGCCTTACACAAAGCTGGCCTATGGAAAGAAAAGTCTGCCTCAGTATCTGAAAATGAGCACAAACATAAATCTGAGATTCACTCAACCTGGAATGGTCAATGGGTTAAGTTTATGATGTGTGATGCCATGGGGAAACCCAAGCCAGTGAAGGCTTGGGTTCCTAACATGAACTAATGTTTTCATTGAATGTGCAGGGTGTTTGCTATAGTGTTGTTACTAACACGTGGATTGTAGATAGCGGAGCATCAAGGCACATGACAGGGAACAGAGCTCTCTTATCAAATGTCAGACAAACTAAAGGAGGGCATGTTTTATTTACTGGAAACAAAGGAGGGTACATCACAGCCCAAGGAGTAGTGGGAAATGAGAAAGTTAAGTTTGCTAAGGTAAACTACGTCCAACAATTACAAAATAACTTGCTTTCAGTCTCTCAAGTCTGTGATAAAGGATTCAAAGTAGTCTTTGATAATAAGAAGTGCTACGTTCTGAAGAAGGACTACGTGATTTCGGAGGACCAAATCCTAATGTCAGCTTCAAGATATAATAATCTTTATGTCTTGGATCTCTCAAAGGCCTCCACAACGGATCGTGAAGTCCAATGCTTCTTGTCCAAAGCTACTGAGAAGGACTCCATCTCCTGGCATAGGAGAATGGGACATATAAATCCAAGGAAAATGAATCACTTGATCCAAAATGATCTTGTGAGAGAGTAAATGTCAAAAACTTCCAACTCCGGATTTCTGTGTTGCGTGCAAAAAGGGCAAACAGACGAAGAAGTCTCGTAAGGAAAAGAAAGTTCATTCTATAGAACTTCCCCTTGAGCTTCTTCACATGGATCTGTTTGGTCCGGTCAGTACAGAAGCATCACAGGCGACTTGTATTGCTATGTAATTACTGATGACTACTCAAGATTCTCTTAGGTATGTTTTGGAATCCAAATCTGAAACATTTGAATCCTTCAAGGAATTGGTAACGACACTGGAATCCCTATACAAGTTGAAGGTATGACAGGCGCGCTCAGACAACGGAACCGAGTTCAAGAATCAGTGGACGGAGGACTACTACAAGGAAAAGAAAATTGTGCATCAATTCACCTCTGCCTACACTCCTTAGATGAACGGAGTTGCTGAACGAAAGAATCGCAGCTTGATAGAGACAGCACAGACTATGCTGGCAGGCTCGAAACTGCCTATTCAATTTTGGAGTGAAGCAGTGGCAAATGCGTGTTATACGCTTAATCGAGTTCTGGTAGTGAAACGCCATGGAAAAACGTGCTACAAGTTATTACAGCGATGTAAACCTAACTTAGAGTATCTCGAGCCATTTGGTGCTCCATGCATCCTGCTGAAGAAAACTCAGTAGGGAAAATTTAGTGAGAAGGTTGATGAAGGTATTTTTCTAGGATACAACATATCGAACAAGAGGGTTTATAATAACTCAACGGGTCAAGTAGAGGTGTGGTGTAATGTTGATGTTCAGAGATACATCACACCTCCTGCTGGAAAAGGGCCTGCTGGAAAAGGGCCTGCTTACTTCTTCGACTATGATGGATTCTTCAAGTCCTTCAACATACCTCATTGTTCTTTAGAAGACGAGTTGGCAAACAAGATGATGTACGATGTCTTGAACACACCATCTCAAGATTTGACACCATCTAGTTCTCACAGTCAATCATCTACCAACTCAAGGGGAGCACTTGATGTGAGTGACTCCTCTTCTGATGAAGAAAATATGGAAATGGATCAGAACAACCAGGATGCACAGGTTCCTCTTACCTCAAATCAACAAGCAACTCATAATGATGCTTCTGAGATGTCAGAACCTCAGACTCCGGTTGCATCAGATTCAGAGCCAAATATTCATAATATTGACATTGAGGTGGCTGTTCCAACAACTCCTGGCTCACGTCTAAACGTCTATCATCCCTTGGATAATATTATAGGAGATGTGAGATCAGGGGTTCAGAATAGAAATCAGTTGTACTCAGCTGATTATGCCTTTGTGATGGAAAAGGGATACCTTCACGACGGTGCCTACCGCTGCTTTGTGTCTCAGTTTGAGCCAAAGTATGTTAGTGAAGCACTAAATGATGAGGCTTGGGTGAGTGCCATGCAGGAAGAACTTCTTCAGTTTAAGAAGTTAGGTGTATGGACACTAGTGGATAGACCTAAAGGTGCTAAAGTCATTGGCACCAAATGGGTCTTGAAATGCAAGAAGGATGATCAGGGAGTGATCATCAGAAACAAGGCTCGACTTGTTGTTCAGGGTTTCGACAAGTTGAAGGTATCGACTACAATGAGGTGTTTGCACCAGTGGCAAGGATGGAAGCCATCCGTATCTTCCTTGCCTACGCATCGTATATGAAAATCAAAGTTTATCAAGTAGATGTTAAGAGTGCATTTCTTCATGGTGAGATTCGAGAAACAGTATATGTCAGTCAACCTAGGGATTTGAGGATCCATATCATCGGGATAGAGTTTACAAACTCGACAAGGCGCTATACGGGCTTCATCAAGCTCCACGGGCCTGGTATGAGAAACTCTCGACTCATCTTGTGAAACACGGCTTTCGCAGGGGAGTCATTGACTGTACATTGTTTATCAAATAAAAAGATGGAGAGTTACCGCTAGTACAAATATATGTAGATGACATAATCTTCGGTCCCAAGAACGAAGAATTTGCAAAGAGTTTGAAGCAGTAATGAAGGCGAAGTTTGAGATGAGTGCCATGGGGGAGATGAAGTTCTTTCTCGGGTTACAGGTGGATCAGACACCAAATGGGATCTTCTTACATCAGACCAAGTATGTAGGGGATATACTCGGTCGGTTTGACATGGAAAATGCCTCTATGGCTGGCACTCCACCGGCAACAAACCATGATGTAGCACCCGATGAGAATGGTGATCTGGTAGATGTCACTATGTACCAAGGGATGATTGGATCTCTCATGTATCTCACTGCCTCACGTCCCGATATTATGTATGCTACATGTTTATGCTCATGATATCAAGCAAAACCTAAGGTGAACCATCTAATTGGGGTCAAAAGGATTTTTTTCGTTATCTGAAGGGCACACCCACACTTGGGTTGTGGTATCACGATGATGACTTTGAGCTTACTGCATATAGCGACTAGGATTATGGTGGCTGCAAGATGAACTACAAGTCTACATCACCAGGGTGTCAGTTCTTTGGAGAAGATTAGTAACCTGGCAGTGTAAGAAGCAGACATCGGTTGCATTGTCAACCTGTGAAGCTGAATACGTTGCTGCTGCAAGCTGCTGTTCTCAAATCATATGGATTCAACAACAAATGCGGGATTACGGTTTGAATTTCTCTTCTACTCCTATCTTTGTTGATAACTCTGCTGCGATTGCAGTCACTAAAAACCCAGTCCAACATCCAAAGACCAAACACATCGCTATTAAATATCACTTTATTCGTGATTGCTTTGAAAAGAACTTAATCGATGTGGTAAAAATAAATACAGATTTTCAACATGCTGACCTCTATACAAAGGCATTTGACAAACCACGTTTTTTATATTTGTTAGAGGTCAACGGAGTTAAAAAGAAAAGTGATGTAATTCCAGATGATGACCATGTGTAGTCTAATGCATTTAGTCTAATTTTTATTATTATTTTTATTTTTTTCCTTTATTTCCTTTATTTATTCTATTCTTTGTTTAAATTAAATACACGCTATCTAGCTGTCTATTAAAATCCTAAAGAACGTAAATCAGTTACGGTTTTAGAATTTTAGGGGGTGAATAGGTCAGCCATAAAAAAACAAAAACAAAAAAACAAAGGAGAAGGAGAGGCTAGCTGATAGAAAGTAGATCGTATCTGTGATATTGATTCAAATACTTTGGAAAATAATAGTACACAGGTACAAACCATTTGGGACTTTAAAAATCAAAATTGAAAAACATGCAAAGCTTAAGTATAAGTCTGTGTAGTCTGAGCAATATAAAAGGAAATATGATAGATAAGTTAGCTACTACTATGGTAACACAAAGAAAGTAGACCTAGAGGTTGCTAGACCACAGATGATATGTCGGTAGATTCACACAATAGATGACTAGACCTTTTTGGTGATCTCAAGATTAAACTAAAATGTTTGACTGGCTGTGGGTAACACCTTATCCCTAGTTAACACAATCAACAAGATTCCAATAAGGGGTGACAAGCAAAATAAACGCCACAAATGTGCGCATAAGACCAAAGCATGAGCAAAAGAACATAAAAAATGCAAATACAATCAAACTGATAACCTATGTTGTTGGTGAGATCTGTGCAAAAAGAATGAATATGCTCAAATAAGAAGATAGGTAATGTGCCTCTCTGCTGTGCGGTGGCACTGACCTGAGGATAAGCATAACCTATATATTCTAGAACTCATTGTTGTTTGCCGCCTCTCTGCTGTGCGGTGGCACTGACCTGAGGATTGGCTTCTCTTTGAAAGTTCTAAGAATAGTTTCTTCTTGAATACTACCCTGAGACCGCTCAAAAATCTCCCGAGGAATGTTGATTACTATGTAAGTGTGGGATCCACAAATGCTTGTTGAAATAAACAAACTTAAAACTATCACCAAACTGTGTTGAAAGTCTGTGTATGGATTTAAGAGGACAAGTATACTGACAATCATCGTGGCTACAATTCTTGAAAGTCCAAATCAATGTGGGGATCTAATTGTACCAGTATGATTTCCTAAAATTGCTAACGACTCCAGATGTAAAAGAAGAGGTGTGCATCAAGAGGTTTTTTTTTACAAGATCTCCCAACTGATTTGACTTGCCTGTATGATTTCAAATTGAATTGGTCCAGTTATGGTAAAAAAAATTGAAGCTGCCTATTCTGGAACAAAATGCAGTAGATTTACATCTTAGGATTTATACCTCACAAAAGGGTCCAAAACAAGTTTATTTTTGTACTTCAGTTTAAGTCTGTTATTCTATTTAAATTTAGTCAATTCAGTTTGTTTAACATCATACTACATCATCGAATTCAGTAAGGGAGTAACTCAACTAAAAGGGTCACGTCTGAGGTGACCATATGTGTTTTCAAAAGGTAAATGGGTCACGTTTTAAGTTAAAAAGTGTTTAAAAGGATCAAGTCTGAGGTGATCAAAAAGTTCTTCAAGTTAAAATGATCATGTCTCAGATGATCAAGTGCTTATAACGTTTATTCAAAGTTAAATAGAGAATATGAGGTATGGTCATAAAGTCAAATTTCATAAGTCTGACCCATTTGCACGAATGGACCATGAGTATGGACCAATCATATGAATGGACCAGACTCATGCATCAAACAACTGAATGGACATGAGTATGAACCATTCACCGGAATGGCCTATCAGAATGACCCATTTGATCGAATGAGAGTGTGTGAATGAGTCAGTCGACCGACTGAACTCCAATTGGCTGACTGAAAGTGAACGACTGAGCCAATCACCCGACTAAAGTCCATTCACCCGAATGAACCAAGCGAATGAGTCCAGTCGGCCGATTGAGCTCAGATTTAGTATAAATAGGGCCACAGTCGATCGTATTCAACTCATCACCCCCTAATCGCCCTTATTTCGCATAGACTACCGTTACCCTGCCCAAATTTTCTTAGATCGAACTTTCTGTATCCTATTGACTTTCTAACGATTGTGGATTGATATACAGGTACAATGCGAAGATATCTTATTGAAATCTGACAAAATGGCACCCTAATTTGTGATGTTCGATTGAAACATGAACTGAACCATTAAATGAACTAATAATCTACTTAAATTAAGTAAAATGTTAAAACTAATGTTATTAGGTCATTAGTTAAGAGATTGTGAGTCTAAAGAACCATTAAACAACGTTTAATTTCATGAATTGGTCAAGATTCGAACCTCAGTCGACCGAACAGTGGGTCATGCGACTGGTCGTCTCGATGAACTCCAATCGCACGATTGAGCTGGCCGAATGAGTCAATCGGTCGAATGTATCATATGAATGAGCTCAGTCAGCCGACTGAACCAATCGTAGGCTCAACCAACTGATTGAACTCAGTCGCCTGTTCATTCACCTGAATGTGTCCAGTCGCATGATAGGACAACCGACTGAACACAGTCGCATGGTTCATTCACACGAATGAATCAGAATGAATTCAATCAAGCTACTTAGAACTGATTTGTGGTATGTGATTATCTAATGTTTATGTGTCTTGTGCTTCTGATCGATGGCTGATAGATGGTCTATCAACCCTAAGCACAATATATGTGCTCATCTAGACCATACAACTCGGAATGGTTCCGAGTTTGCGGAGATCATCGCTTTTCTCAAGCGATCAAGGATCCACAAGGCCATCTCTACTTCATGCACACCCTACAGGTTTATACACCAGTCCTTCTGGAAGAATGCTTCTGTTGATCGATCATGTGAGCCATATAGCATACGGAGTTCTATCTGTGGCATGGATATAGAGGTTACCGCTGCAGACTTTCAGTGTGTACTTGAGTTGGGAGATGATTCTGGCTACCACACCAAGCTTCACCCACTGACAGTGATAGGATGTTTTCTGCGGATTAAGTACGCTGGGGACATCAACTCCGGTGTGCTCAACAAGAGCAACCTGTGTCCCCAGTACAAGTACTTGGCACATGTCATTCTAAAGTGCATTGCTTCCAGAAGGGGTGGGTTGATGATCTTTCAGACCAGATTCAGAATGCCTATGTGGCACTAGTGCTGAACCACCCCTTCAGCTTCTCGAGCATGATCTTCTCTTACCTCGTGGAGAATCTGGAGGCAAAGGGAAAAGAGGGCTTTTGTATGTACCCCAGATTCTTGCAGCTGATTTTTGATGAGAAGCTGCCCTCACTTCCAAAGGAGCGCCACGATGTCGTGGCTTTGGAGATCATGGATGATACGACTCTCGGTCGTATGAGAGTTTATCGGGGTAAGCAGATAAAGACCCAGGTAAAGAGACTGATAGGCCATCCGGCCAATGAGAGTTATGTGGCACGAGGTAGACGTAAGTGGCGTCACGTAGACAGCGACTCTGATGATGAGCAGCTACAACTCCTAGAGCATGACTTTGATGATGATGATAGCGGAGATGCTGGAGATACATTGCCCACTCAACCAAGGGGCCCCACTACTGATAGTGAATCTCCGGTATCTGCCCACGCTGGAGATATAGTAGAGTCGGTTGGGTTCCACCAGGGTTTCATACCTGGTGAGGAAGAGGAGGAGTCGGATGAGGAGCCACTAACTCGGACTATGGGAAGTAAAGTCGTTCCTACAGAACGAGGGCTCCGGGCGGTTGGTGAACGCCCCGGTGGATGAGGAGAGACTGCTACTGACCCTACATATGCTCCCGATCCACCAAGCCGTGTTCTAGGGGGAGCATCCTCCTCGACAGGATCGAGAAAGAAGAGGATGGCTCGGCCCCACGGCATGAAAAAGAAGAAGCGCAGACTCACCTTCATCACCACCATAGCTACCACCACAGCCACCACCACTACCACCACAGCCACCACCACTACCACCTCAACAGCCACACCATCTTTCCCCACATCTTCCACACCCACACCACCACCTCCTTCACCTATTTTACTCCCATCCACAACCACATCATTTACACCTAAACCACCACCACCTTCATCTATACCACCTCCAATCTTCACCACTGTCACCACCACCACTAGCCATCCTGCAGCACCATCTTCTTCCACCCCATATTCATCAGGATCACCTTTGCCTCCCTGTGGGGTAGAGGAACAGCACTCAGTACTCAACCGTATGGTGCTAAGACTGTTAGCTGCAGATGAGGAGAAGAGCACTCAGATATGACAGCTTGTAGACCTGACCACTGCCCAATCTCAGCAGCTTTCGCATCAAGCACGATTGATTGATGAGCAAGCACATCAGATGTCTCAGCTCCACGAGCAACACTCCAAGAAGATTGAGGAGTTGGAGGTTGCAAACAGATCTCTGCAGCTAAAGCTCAAAGGGTCCAAAGACGAGCCCTTAAAGATAGGAGAAGGTGATGGAGACGATGATACTGATGATGATAGTGATGATGGTGATGATGATGAGGATCACCATGGTGATACAGATGCTAATAGTGATGATGATGATGATGACTCTTCTGCTTCGGGTGCACAGGAAGCCTGTGAGAGGCAGACCAAAAAGACTCAAGATCCGGGTGCTCGACATCAGCTCCGACAATAGAAGAACACAGGATCCAAGACAAGAGTAATGCTTAGATGTCTTATTGTTAAAATCATTTGTACTTGGATCATGTATAAAATTGATGAAATGCATGTTTATATGTAATGTAAATGGTTATGTCTTGATTATTATGGTTATGTCTTGTTTATTAACTAATGATTGTTGTGTTGAATGTTTAAATCAAGCAGATCCAGACTTTCAAAGGGACGAATACGATGTTGCTCCCCTTCAGCAGGTCAAGACTCAATTAACCATGATTCTTGATCTGCAAGGGATTGTCAGGAGATCAGTGAGTTACACCCCCGAAGAAGGGGAAATAATTCATGATCTTACTGATGAGCAACTAGCAGAAATGTTCAAACTCAATCCCGATGAGATTGTAAAGGACGCTCCAACTGTTGAAGAAGCCAGTGACGACGAGCTGAACGATATTGATGAAATAGAGATTGAAGATATCACTGCAGAGCACCGTCCCACGTACGTTGACAAAGAGGGAAATATGGTCCCCAATCTGGGTGATTCCTTGGTTAGTGATACATTTGAGATCTTGGATGGGATGGCGAAGAGTCCGAGAAGATTGAAGAACAAGCCCAAGCCTCAAATGCCGATGTTGATATCAGAAAGGCTGAATGGGTTGCATGTTTTGAGGAGATCTGAGCCCAACGCACTGCTCCTAAACCAAATGTCTACACCAAGCTATACAAAGTGAAAAAAACATCACAAGGTGGCAGGCAAGATTATCGCGTGGGCCCATTTTGATGATCTTAATGTCTACGCGATGAAGAGAGAAAAAGGTATTGACTACTTTAGATTCCCGCATGATCTAAAGTCTCTACCTGGTTTTGAGCTCAACTAGCTGGCTAAACTGAAGCTGTTATATGCTGACCCGAGGAAGATGTCAGGCTGGTTTGAGGCTGCCTTGAAGAAAGAGTACCACACTAGGTGGGTCAACTTCAAACCTCAACAACCTACGAGGTATATCAGACGTTCTGAAGTTGATCCCATAATTGGAAAGCCTAAAATAGTGCTGAAGTGGAGTCCCCCAAGAACAATGTCAAGAATCCCTCTTACGGAAATGCCACAGGACTTCACTCCACACTTTAAGTGGTGGTACTATGATTGGAGAACAGGGGAGGCGGTCATAGTTCTGAACAAAGAGGGCAGAATGGATACTATTAGGGTATTTGACCCGATGTGGCTTACAACTTGTCAGTTGAAGATGTCTACACACTATACAAGTGGCCACTGTTCTATGACACGCAAGATACTGTACAAGCCCTCCAATTCCAAAATGTGATACGACTCTGATTTGCATTTGAAATACATGCAGGAGTCATAAGAGAGGAGAAGTACAAGAAGTATGAGGAGGTTATGAAGAAGGTAAGACAATAGATGAATCTATGTCCAAGGGGAGTTTGTTGATACATGTGTACCTTGATTCTGATCTTAATGTAATATGTCTTTGTTGTCTTACACTTATGTAATAGTCGGGTACTTGATGAAATGAAAATGTTTGGTTGTGCTTATAATGTTTAATGTTTCATTAATGAGTTGTTTAACGCTTATCGAATTGATTATATAGTTGTGGTTGATTGATTCAATATAAATAATATTATGAAATTGAATACACTTAAACTTAATAACATGAAGTTGTCATGCGAATGGCCCATGCTAATGGACCATACGCACGACTGAACCAGAAGACTGGATCAGTCGTATGATTGTCACCTAAGATTGGCTCAATCGCACGACTGAATACTTAGTCAGGCGAATGGACCAACCGTACGGCCCAATCACACGACTGGACCATGCTAATGGTTCAGTCGCCCGAATGAGTAACCCTAACCTATAAATACCACCTAATTTATGGAAAAACATAAGCATTCAATCCACTTCGACTCCAGACGTACCCTAGCCATCCAGAAGCCTCTAAGTTCGTACTCCAAGTTCATAGACGTTGTAGATCGATTCTTGACGTTAGATTCAATACTTTATTGTTTCTACGTGCGTTCTCACTGATTGGATCGCCAATCAAATAGGATTCCGCACTATTTAGTTTGGTTTAACACGTAATCAGTTGGTGTTTCGTTCAAATACTAGATCCTAACAGTATTAAATTATATGTACAATATATATATATATATATATATAATATATATATATATATATATATGTATGTATATATATATATATATATATATATATATATAAAGTTAAAACTGGTGATATTTAGTTGTTTTACATAGTTTATTGTTCTTGTCTGATATTCAAATATGTAAAACAACTCAAGTAACATCAGGCTTAATTTACGTTTATGTAAATCAATGGTTTCGTGGTTCTAAAAATAAAAAGTGGAATCGTAATGATCATAACCATATATATATATATATATATATTATATATATATATATACACACACACACACTCTATATAATTATGACGTTATTTGGTTCTTAAATCTTGTCCGACCACCAAACCAATAATTCGTCCGGTTCGACGTCTAATCCATTTCTAAAAACATTGGCCATGGGGTCTCCTTGCCATGTCATAAAAATTAATTAAGATGGCGTTTGCTTCGTAGAATTTGTTGGAATTGGAATTTGAATTTTAATTAGAATTCAAAGAAATTGTATTTATAATTCAAAAGAATTGGAATCTATAGATGGAATTTAAATTCTAAATGCATTTCTAGTGAGAAAAAAACTTATAAAGAATTAGAATTTATCACCTGTCACAAATCATCACCACCTCAATGACCACCGATCATCGCTGCTAGACCACCGCCGTCGTCACGCTGACAATCGACCGCGACCACCAACCGAGCTTGTACCAACCGAGCTTGTTGTAGAAAACCCATCGTACCCCACTGCCACCATCAATCTGATAACACACTTTGTCAAGACACGGTTCGGCAATAGAGGTCGGCGATAATCGACGATCAACGTGGTGGCTGTCGGTGTTCCGGGTAAAAGGTGGGTGACAATCGACCGTGCCCCACTACGGGCACCAATTTCAATTTCTTTCTCAACCAAACATATTTAGAATGAAATTCAAATTTCAATTCCAATGAATTCCTACCGACCAACCCAATGACCAATAGAATTCATATTTCAATTCCATTGAAATCTTTAATACCAAACGACCCCTAAGTGTTTTGTTTAACAATAAACAAGAAATTATAATAATTAATAAACAAAAATTAGGAATGCACATAAGTTATATTTGTTTTAGCTATTTTTGTAACATGAATTCAGATATTAATAATATTCAGATAAGACTCAATTTGTAAAATGGTTATACCATCAAATAAGTGTTTTAGTTACGTATTAAACATTATAATAAAAATGGTAATATAATTTTACTATTTATATTTTAAATACTATAATAGTATAAACATCTAAAACTAAATTTTAAAATACAATCTTAAAATAAATAAATGTTAGACGTGAAATATGTGCAACTTATATTTTATTTTACAAAAATGATATAGAAATATTGTATTAGTTTACATCATATAATTTATATTATTTTACACTAAATTTAAAAAAATGAAAAGGTTCTTGTTTTGAGAAAGAAGATGGAGGATGAGTTTTTGGGGAATCTAAACGTTATCATTTTTATAGGGTTTTAATATAGGGACACCTCATCCGATAAATCGATACCCACTTATAGTCGCTTATGGTTCATACATGATGTATAGGACTCCATAGTAAATGCTTAACATTCCATATCACATTATTTGTTGTCGCATAGGTTATACGTGTCGCATAGCACAATACGCCATGATGACAAAACTGGATCAAGTCTAATCAATCATTCAGCACAACTATACACGTCGTATGGCACCATACGCCACGTATAGCCCTAGGTCGTATGGGTGAAGGGTGTAGGTCCACGACACTTATACACGTGTATAGGCCTATACAACACATATAGATGTCGGTGGACCTACACCTCACCATACGACCCAGGGCTATACGTGGCATATGGTGTCATACGACGCGTATAGCTTTGATTTCGAATAATTTGACGAGACGTAAGAATTTTTTCGTTACTATATAAGCGGAGTGGATATCAAACAAATACACTCGTATTCAAAATTATTCGTTTTCTCCGGAGGAGACGTTTGATACTTTCGGTAATTGATAGTAATCATAACGTTTAATCTTCACAAAAACATATTAGCGCAAGAAATAGTGTTATGTGGTTCAACATTGTGACAACCCTAGATTAAGAAATATTATACAAGGATCATTCATATAACTTAAGCCACACCTAGATTAATATATATATATATATATACTTTTGCATAAACATATGCATGCTTTCATTTTGTTTACATAAGTATATTATTCACTTGCATATATATACAAGTATACGTACGCATGGTTGCATACATACCTTTTACGTGTGCATGAACCATCTTTATTAAGAAACATTATACATATGTATATTATCTATACTCATGCATATGTCATCCTTGTTAAAATACATGTGTGTATTATGTGTTTATATGTATATACTATGCGATGCACGTATGCATGATTGCATGCATATATAATTTACGTGTGCATGTATTCATAAGCAACAAAGCTTTGATATGGAACCATATATGATTAAGATACATCCACAAACAAACCAAAACACAACCCAATCAAACTCCACAACAAAAATTAACATCCAAGAACTCTAAACAAAACTAAAATAAATCTCTTACACTTAAACCTTAACCTAAGTACCATTTAAGATTGAGAACCGGTTCATTAACCCTTAAAACACCCGACTTAAGAGATGATTAACACCTCAAATCGGGTGGGACACCTCACCATCTATCAAACCGCCACCTAGCTCTTCAAACACCAAGCATATGTGTATGCATGCCACCTTGAGTGTCTAGTATCCTAGAGTAATGATGGGACTCTTTAATGGCAGCCGACTCCACCTCTTTATTGCAAACTCTCGGTTGAAACTTGGACACAAACCACCGCCACATCCTCGGCTCCATCTAGACACACCCACAAAATCCGCCACCTTAATATCTAGTAAAGCCACCTAAGAGCTCTATAAACCACACATCATCACCCTAGACTTAGGAGTAATGATTACCTCCTCCATTACATAAGGAACTCTTGGTTTGGTGAAGTCCACCGCTAACTTTTCTCTCTAAAAACTCTCGGTCACCTCCCGAACACAACACACCACCACCCTCGTATACTTGGTTCTTGTAACAAGCATATCTCTCGTTTCATAAGCAAGTAACAACCAAAGGTATCAATTTCCTAAGCTAAACTTGTATGTCAACATATAGATATATATGTATGACATATGTGTTTAACCAACACATATAATCAAAAGCATTATATGTGAACATATTACAAGGAATTTTACATCATAAAGACATAAAGATTGTGGGAACAAACATTGTTCCAAATTTTTAAAAGAAAGACATAATCTAAAAATAAGCAATAAATATAAATAAATTCTATAAAATTTTAATAAAATCACCAAATGGTCCTTTTGGAGTACTAAGGTCCCTGGAATTATTTCAGAATTTATTCCTGTGTTATAATTGAGATATGAATTCTTACATGTTCTGTAGTAGAAAAATCAAAATAAATACTTAAATAGCATAATAAAATCTGAGAAAATCATGGATAAATTGATAAATCCAAAACTGCAGAATGTATAAATTTAATAATTTTTGGAGCTATATAGCTATTTTTGTGAAGAAATGGGATTATTACAAATATTACAGAAACGAGTCTGTTATGTGTTAGACTTTGATAAATTTATAAGAGGTTCTAATTATTATGATGAATCCTCTGTAAAATTTTGGCAATTTATGGACTACGGAAACTATTTTTGGCAATTTATGATGACTTTATAACAATTATAGAAAATAATCTGTAAATTCTTGGAAACAAGAAATTAACGTGATATTCCAGATTAATAAACCTATTTGTTATAAAAATTTCAAAATCTATTGAGGTACTGAAAATTTTGAAGAAAATAGTTAAGTTTTCTAAACTATAAAATTCTTTTGTTTATAGGTTACTACTTGGAATAAAGGTGAGTTTCATGGCCCATTTTGTTTTTATCAAATTTTGGGGAAAAAGCATACTAATTTATGAATTGATGTATTATTACTGAAATTTATGTTGCAACCATTAGTTCGGATGTGGAACCGTTAGATAACATTGGTAGCGCTACTTAGGAGATATCTCCTGCATTAACAGAATGAGTGTCATAATGCTATGTTATCTGATTTATGAGAATATGATATGACAGATATAGATAAATCTGATTACTATGTAAGGTTTGGTTGTTTAAATAATGCATCAATATTATCTGTTTAATAAACCTGTGAAGCTCACCAACTTTGTGTTGACTATTTTTGGTATGCTTTTTCAGGAATTCATCATGAATAACAACCTAACATTCTCCTTTGATGTTTTTAATGGCTGGGGTGAAGTTGTAGGAAAAGTTTGTGTGAACCTAACTGTGAACTTGTATGACTTCAGTGTGTCGGTGGATGCTCACTTCCATCGTCTCTGAAGATGTAGCTGTTAAAAACTTTATGATGTAATAGGATTATGTAATTTCAAATTTTGCCTATTATGATTTTATGTAATCCTAACCTTAATATTATGTTATGAAATATGTATGATCATGTGTTGTTTATTAATTAGTATCCGACAATGAGTTCTGAACAATCAAGTCACATCCTAAATATCTCACGCTTCCGCCGGGATGTGACAGGTTGGTATCAGAGCCATGGTTATAGAGAATTAGGTACCATAAAAATACCTAGACTATAACCATAAGCTCATATATGTATAATTATGTGTATATATATGATTTTGTGTATTATGATTCCATGTATATTAAAGTATGTTTCATGCAGAAAACTTATAATATGTATAAAAATAGATAACTAACTATTGGGTTTGAATCATGAAAAGATTTGTGTTGCAGCCATGAGTACCAATAACAAACTTTGTGAGACTGACTTATCCGAATGCTCGGATTATAATAATCACGAAGGATTTATGCCAGAACCTAAACCTCAGCAAATTTTAGAATCTTTTTCAACCAAAGGAGAAGATAATCCCGAACCTAAATTTTATGTCCGTCGTGCACCTGTAATGGTAGGAGGATATACCATTAAAACTCCCAGGAAAAGGGTACGACCCGGAAACAAATTTAAGATCAAGCAATACGAAGGCAAGGAGATACAAGAAACTAACTCCCTCGGAAACGAAGAAAGTAAAGCTAAGAGACAAAGGGTGGATAAAGATCAAAACACAGTCACTCAACCAACCCTTAAACAGCTCAAGAAAATTAACAAGAAATCAGGAATATTCAGAAAGATGTTAAGGAATTGAAAGCACCTACAGGAAACATCTTCTCAAAAATATGGAAATGGGTGCAGGGAAATTAGAAGCTAACTTTTGATGTGAAATCTTTAAATAAGAACTTAAATGAAAAATATCTTTTATGTTCAAAGCTATTATTTGTTTATGTGTTAAGTAGGAAGTTGTTAATAATCTAAAAATTCTTCTTAATATTTACTATAATTAATTATAGAAAAGCATGCCGCCAAGAAGGGACACACAGCCCGTAAGAAGAACGGCGCGAAGAGGACGACCTAGAACCAGACTTGGGGAAGAAACCCCTATAAACCCAAACACCAATGAAGATGAGAGGATCACACGGATAGTAGCACAACAATTAGAAGCTGCCATACCCACATTAGTAACTCAGCTCCAACAAAACCTAAATCCCGGAACAACAACACCAGGTAATGAGATACCCATGGATGATACCACGAGGGAACAACCAGAAGAGGAAGCTATAATAGAAAGAGGATGCTCCTACAAAGCTTTTATGTCCTGTAGACCTCGGGAATTTGATGGTAAAGGCGGAGCAGTACAGGCCTTACGCTGGTTAGATGAAATGGAGTCAACTCTGGAAATCAGCAAATGTGCCAATAGCAACCGAACCTTGTTTGCTTCACACTCACTAAAGGGTGAAGCCCAATCCTGGTGGAAGTTGGAAATGACCATCAAAGGTAGGCACGTTATGAATAAATTAAGTTGGGAAGAATTCAGGAATTTGATTATAGAAAAATATTGCCCTTATAATGAAATAGAAAAGTTAGAAACTGAGTTTCTAGCTTTAGAGATGAAAGGAGCAGCATATCGGGAATATACCGACAGATATAATGAACTCTCGAGATTAGTACCACACCTAGTAACCCCAGAATCAAAAAGAATAGGAAGATATATTTGGGGACTAGTGCCACAAATAAGGGGATTAGTAAAATCAGCAAGGCCCAAAACTTTTCAAGATACTGTAAGTTTATCAGGAAGTTTGACAGATGAAATGATAAGAAATGGATCGTTAAATAACCCCAGATCCGGAGAAAAGAGAAAGTGGAATAATGATAACACAGGGGAAAGATTTAGAGGAACTCCTCAGAAACGAGTAGTTAGACAACCCCCTCGGAACTACCTAGGAATGACACGGGAAAAGAAACCCCAGACAGAAAACCAGCCATGGTGCAGCACTTGCCAAAGATACCATCAAGGCAATTGTGCGATGGTAATCTGTTACAACTGCAAGAAGAAGGGACATATATCCCGAGACTGCAAAAACCCTGCAAATCCAAAACCAATCTGCTATCAATGTGGGAATGAAAATCATCGCCGAAACGAATGTCCGCAGCTGAAGGGAAGAGCACCAGTTGATCAGAACAACCCTCGGGGAAGAGCATTCATAATGCAGGCAGAAGAAGCGCGACATGAACCAGAAGTTGTCACGGGTACGTTCCCTGTAAACAACCAGTATGCTACTGTGTTATTTGATACTGGAGCAACCCGTAGTTTTGTTTCAAATACATTTAGGCAACTACTTAATTTGACCACAGAAAAGTTAGATCAAAAATATATGATAGAGTTAGCAGATGGTAAGATAATCGAAGCTTGCGAAATCATTCCAAATTGTACAATGAATCTAGATGAAAACTATTTCAACATAAATTTGATTCCTATTGATTTAGGAGGATTTGACGTTGTTGTAGGAATGGATTGGTTAAGTAAAAATCAAGCTGAAATAATATGTGGTAAGAAAATGATCAAAATTCCTTTGGTTAAAGAGAATAGAATACTGTGTATATATGGTGAAAAACCTAGAGGTACCATAAAGATAATTTCTTGCAAGAATGCACAAAAATATCTAAGAAATAACTGTTTGGCTTATCTGACTCACATTGTTGATACTAAGATGGATAAAGCCAAACTGAAAGATGTTTCAGTTGTCAATAAATATTCAGATGTATTCCTGATGAATTACCTGGATTACCACCCCCACGTCAAGTAGAATTCAAAATTGAATTGATGCCAGGAACAACCCCTATTGCTAAGGCACCCTACCGTTTAGCACCTACTGAAATGAAGGAATTAATGAGCCAACTTCAGGAACTTTTGGATAAAGGATTTATACGACCTAGTGTGTCACCCTGGGGAGCACCAGTTTTATTTGTCAAGAAAAAGGATGGAACATTTAGGATGTGCATAGACTATAGGGAACTCAATAAAGTAACTATAAAGAATAGGTATCCTTTACCTAGAATAGACGATCTATTTGATCAACTACAAGGATCTAGTTACTTTTCAAAAATAGACTTGAGATCAGGATATCATCAGCTAAGAATACAGGATGAAGATATACCTAAGACAGCATTTAGAACAAGGTATGGACATTATGAATTTCTGGTAATGCCATTTGGATTAACCAATGCTCCCGCCATATTTATGGATCTGATGAATAGGATCTGTAAACCCTATTTAGATAAGTTTGTCATAGTCTTCATAGACGACATTTTAATCTATTCTAAGAATAGGGAGGATCATGAGCAACACCTAAGATTGACCTTGGAGTTGTTAAGAAAAGAAAAATTATATGCAAAATTCTCAAAGTGTGAGTTTTGGAAAAGAGAAGTACAATTCCTTGGACACATAGTCAATCAAGAAGGGATACAGGTAGATCCAGCAAAAATAGAAGCTGTTAAGAATTGGGAAGATCCCAAGACACCAACAGAAGTACGTCAATTTCTAGGATTAGCAGGATATTACAGAAGGTTTATAGAAAATTTTTCAAGGATAGCTCAACCCTTGACTGAATAACTCAAAAGGACAAGTCATATGTTTGGGGAGAAAAACAAAAGAATGCATTTGAACTTTTGAAAAGTAAGCTGTGTAGTGCACCTATTTTGTCATTACCAGAAGGGACTGATGATTTTGTAGTATATTGTGATGCGTCTCGTCAAGGATTTGGATGTGTATTAATGCAACGAAGTAAAGTCATAGCATATGCCTCTAGACAACTTAGGGGAAGTGAGAAAAACTACACTACTCATGACTTAGAATTGGGAGCAGTGATCTTTGCACTTAAAATTTGGAGGCATTATCTATATGGGACAAAATGTACAATATACACAGATCACAAAAGTTTACAGCATATATTTGAGCAGAAAATGCTAAACATGAGACAAAGAAGATGGATAGAATTACTAAGTGATTATGAGTGTGAAATCAAATATCACCCCGGTAAGGCAAATGTAGTTGCAGATGCTTTAAGTAGAAAAGATAGGGCTAAACCGTTACGGGTACGAGCCATGAGAATGGAACTACAATCAGATCTACTAAGACAAATATGGGAAGCCCAACAGAAAAGTAAGGTAGAAATAAAAGGACAAGAAAAGAATTTACAGGCAGATACACATGGGATCTTAAAATTTAAAGAAAGAATCTGGATACCTAATGATACCATACTTAGAAAGGTTATATTGGAAGAAGCACATAAGTCAAAATACTCAGTACATCCAGGGAATAACAAAATGTATAAAGATTTGAAAAATCATTATTGGTGGCCTGGTATGAAAAGATCAGTTGGGGAGTTTGTAGAAAAATGTAACACGTGTTCAAGAATCAAAGCAGAACATCAAAAGCCTTCAGGATATCTACAACAACCTGAAATTCCAGAATGGAAATGGGATCAAATTACTATGGATTTTGTAACCAAGTTACCAAGAACTTCAAGTGGTTATGACACTATTTGGGTTATAGTAGATAGGTTAACCAAATCAGCACACTTTCTGCCAATTAGAGAAGATTACAAAGTAGAAAAATTGGCAAGAATCTACATACGAGAAATCGTATCCAGACATGGAATACCAATCTCCATTATATCTGATAGAGACAGTAGATTCATATCAAGATTTTGGCAAACCCTACAAAAAGCTTTAGGAACCCGAATAAATCTTAGCACCGCCTTCCACCCACAAACAGATGGACAAAGTGAAAGGACAATACAAACACTGGAAGATATGTTACGTGCTTGTGCATTAGACTTTGGAGGAAGCTGGGATATACATCTACCTTTGATAGAATTTTCCTATAATAATAGTTATCATTCCAGCATTAAAACAGCCCCGTTTGAAGCCTTGTATGGAAGAAAATGCAGATCACCCTTATGCTGGAATGAAGTAGGAGATAGGCAACTTATAGGTCCTGATATAATTCAAGAAACATCTGACAAAATCAAGGAAATCAAAAATAGACTAAAGACAGCACGGGATCGACAGAAAAGCTATGCTGATAAAAGAAGAAGGCCATTAGAATTTCAAATTGGAGACAAAGTCTATCTAAAAATATCACCTACCAAAGGAATCTTTCGATTTGAAAAGAGAAATAAGTTGAACCCAAGATATGTTGGACCATTTGAAGTTATTGACAAAATTGGTCCCGTTGCATACAAATTAGATTTACCTCAAGAATTAAGTGAAATACACAACACGTTCCATGTATCCAATCTAAAGAAATGTTTAACAGATGAAACATTAAAAGTTTCAGCTCAGGAAATAAAGATAGACGAGAAGCTTCATTTCACAGAAAAACCAATAGCTATATTAGACAAGAAAGTTAAAAAGCTAAGAAGAGGCAAAATTACTATAGTAAAGGTTAAGTGGAATGCTAAGAGAGGACCTGAGTATACGTGGGAAAGAGAAGATGAAATCAAAAGAAGATACCCCCATCTATTCCAAGTCAATGGTCAGATAAGTTCATTGCTAACCAAATAAATTTCGGGACGAAATTATCTTTACGGGGGGAGAATGTGACAACCTAGATTAAGAAATATTATACAAGGATCATTCATATAACTTAAGCCACACCTAGATTAATATATATATATTATATACTTTTGCATAAACATATGCATGCTTTCATTTTGTTTACATAAGTATATTATTCACTTGCATATATATACAAGTATACGTACGCATGGTTGCATACATACCTTTTACGTGTGCATGAACCATCTTTATTAAGAAACATTATACATATGTATATTATCTATACTCATGCATATGTCATCCCTTGTTAAAATACATGTGTGTATATGTGTTTATATGTATATACTATGCGATGCACGTATGCATGATTGCATGCATATATAATTTACGTGTGCATGTATTCATAAGCAACAAAGCTTTGATATGGAACCATATATGATTAAGATACATCCACAAACAAACCAAAACACAACCCAATCAAACTCCACAACAAAAATTAACATCCAAGAACTCTAAACAAAACTAAAATAAATCTCTTACACTTAAACCTTAAACCTAAGTACCATTTAAGATTGAGAACGGTTCATTAACCCTTAAAACACCCGACTTAAGAGATGATTAACACCTCAAATCGGGTGGGACACCTCACCATCTATCAAACCGCCACCTAGCTCTTCAAACACCAAGCATATGTGTATGCATGCCACCTTGAGTGTCTAGTATCTAGAGTAATGATGGGACTCTTTAATGGCAGCCGACTCCACCTCTTTATTGCAAACTCTCGGTTGAAACTTGGACACAAACCACCGCCACATCCTCGGCTCCATCTAGACACACCCACAAAATCCGCCACCTTAATATCTAGTAAAGCCACCTAAGAGCTCTATAAACCACACATCATCACCCTAGACTTAGGAGTAATGATTACCTCCTCCATTACATAAGGAACTCTGGTTTGGTGAAGTCCACCGCTAACTTTTCTCTCTAAAAACTCTCGGTCACCTCCCGAACACAACACACCACCACCCTCGTATACTTGGTTCTTGTAACAAGCATATCTCTCGGTTTCATAAGCAAGTAACAACCAAAGGTATCAATTTCCTAAGCTAAACTTGTATGTCAACATATAGATATATGTATGACATATGTGTTTAACAACACATATAATCAAAAGCATTATATGTGAACATATTACAAGGAATTTTACATCATAAAGACATTAAAGATTGTGGGAACAAACATTGTTCCAAATTTTTAAAAGAAAGACATAATCTAAAAATAAGCAATAAATATAAATAAATTCTATAAAATTTTAATAAAATCACCAAATGGTCCTTTTGGAGTACTAAGGTCCCTGGAATTATTTCAGAATTTATTCCTGTGTTATAATTGAGATATGAATTCTTACATGTTCTGTAGTAGAAAAATCAAAATAAATACTTAAATAGCATAATAAAATCTGAGAAAATCATGGATAAATTGATAAATCCAAAACTGCAGAATGTATAAATTTAATAATTTTTGGAGCTATATAGCTATTTTTGTGAAGAAATGGGATTATTACAAATATTACAGAAACGAGTCTGTTATGTGTTAGACTTTGATAAATTTATAAGAGGTTCTAATTATTATGATGAATCCTCTGTAAAATTTTGGCAATTTATGGACTACGGAAACTATTTTTGGCAATTTATGATGACTTTATAACAATTATAGAAAATAATCTGTAAATTTCTTGGAAACAAGAAATTAACGTGATATTCCAGATTAATAAACCTATTTGTTATAAAAATTTCAAAATCTATTGAGGTACTGAAAATTTTGAAGAAAATAGTTAAGTTTTCTAAACTATAAAATTCTTTTGTTTATAAGTTACTACTTGGAATAAAGGTGAGTTTCATGGCCCATTTTGTTTTTATCAAATTTTGGGGAAAAAGCATACTAATTTATGAATTGATGTATTATTACTGAAATTTATGTTGCAACCATTAGTTCGGATGTGGAACCGTTAGATAACATTGGTAGCGCTACTTAGGAGATATCTCCTGCATTAACAGAATGAGTGTCATAATG
Source organism: Flaveria trinervia (assembly GCA_025506515.1). Taxonomy (NCBI): domain Eukaryota; kingdom Viridiplantae; phylum Streptophyta; class Magnoliopsida; order Asterales; family Asteraceae; genus Flaveria; species Flaveria trinervia. Next base: position 4,135,964 of record CM046445.1, read on the forward strand.
CTATGTTATCTGATTTATGAGAATATAATATGACAGATATAGATAAATCTGATTACTATGTAAGGTTTGGTTGTTTAAATAATGCATCAATATTATCTGTTTAATAAACCTGTGAAGCTCACCAACTTTGTGTTGACTATTTTTGGTATGCTTTTTCAGGAATTCATCATGAATAACAACCTAACATTCTCCTTTGATGTTTTTAATGGCTGGGGTGAAGTTGTAGGAAAAGTTTGTGTGAACCTAACTGTGAACTTGTATGACTTCAGTGTGTCGGTGGATGCTCACTTCCATCGTCTCTGAAGATGTAGCTGTTAAAAACTTTATGATGTAATAGGATTATGTAATTTCAAATTTTGCCTATTATGATTTTATGTAATCCTAACCTTAATATTATGTTATGAAATATGTATGATCATGTGTTGTTTATTAATTAGTATCCGACAATGAGTTCTGAACAATCAAGTCACATCCTAAATATCTCACGCTTCCGCCGGGATGTGACAAACATTTTCTTCTGGAAAATAATTTACTTGGTAAACATTTCAATATTATTTCACTAAGTAGTTACATTCAGATATACATATATTTGAATTGGATACTGAAGAATGTTTTCAACTGACTCAGTTTTCATCTATGCTAGTCAATTACGGTTAACTTGAATAATTTTTAAAATTTTTTATCATAACCGACTAGTATCATGAAATCAAAATTAGTTGAAATGATATTAAGTAATCAAGACATTTATGTGTACATAAGTATGTATATAAATGAAGTAAGAGTTATAGTTTACTTGAAAATTTATTTTAAAGAAATAATTGAACCACACAACCTCTTTTCTTTAAAAAGTTCACACTTGTTGTCTAGTGCATAAGCTTCGTAAAAGATTGCTTTATAGTACAACTCACAACTATACGTGGTGTATGGACCATACGCTATGTATAGGTGTCAGACGTACTATAAAAGCGTTTTGTACATGGTATGAATATACGCAACGTATGGAGCCATATGCGGTATATGTGACAAACATATATGTGGCGTATGGCCCATACGCCACGTGTAGGTGCCAACTAACAATCTATATTTTCTATATGGGTCTATACGCCACATATAGGTACTTTCAATCAAATTTGACACGACACGAGATTTCTTTTCAAATATATAAAAACGTATTCCATCACTCTAAATTTTGAAAATCTCAACCGTATGTTTCTCTCATATATCATACTTTTTCATTCATTTTTTATGTCGTTTTGGGATGGTAAGTATTTGTTTGGTGAATATTTAGCGTTCATACGTGGTTGATAGTAATCAAGATGATTTATATGTTCAATATTCCAACAAGACACGATTGCCATATTTAAACCAATCGTATGTTTCTTATGATAATTTTAAGTTTTGCCGAGAATCAAGTTACGAGCCACAACAAAGTAATATAAACTTTCTCTTAAGTGATGAAAATTAGATTATGAAAGTATCGTTTGAAACGTCTTAAGAATTGTTAACACTCTATAGAGATAGTTTGTTGGGTTGTTAATAGGGACGCGATAATGGTCACGTTATTATTAGACGAAGATAAAAGAAAAAAGGATGTCAAGTCGTAAAGGTATGGCTTATCTGTGATCCTGGTGGGGAACACAAAAGTAAAGCAACAGTTAGACAATCTAGTAGCAAAAATAATCAGATGTCCTTTTAAAGTAGTAGGGATATATGACAACAAACATCGTTCATGGAAATTAGAGGTCAGAAAGGATGAACATAGCCATGGTACATGGAGCCTCGTAGCTTACTATCAACTTTAAAAAAGCAAAACCCTAATAATGCTTCCATAATCAAAGACATATACAACACTCAACAGAAGATAAGAAATGAAAAGGAAGTCGGTGAAACACTAATGAAAGTTTTAGCAAAACTTTTAACTTCTAAAAGGTACGTTTATTACACTCGAGAAGATCCCATTACAAATCCCATAGAAGAAATATTTTATTGTCATCCAAAATCGTACGACACTTAGCGGCATTCTCCCACATGCGGATGATTGAAGCTACCTATAAAACAAACATGTACAAACTTTCATTTGTTTAGATTGTTGGTGTGACCTCGACACACAAGATATTTTGTGTTGCTCATGCGTTTATTAGTAAATATCGGGAAGATAAATTTGAATGGGTGCTTAATAGATTGAAAGATACATTACACACGTGTATGGAGCCGCACGTCATAATAACAAATAAAAATCTTGCTTTAATGAACACATGTGTTAAAGTATTTCCAAATGCTTCGAAGTATTTATGTAGGTGGCATATTGATGAAACTATCAAGAAACATTATAAAGCAAGTTTTACCAAAGATGACTCGGGAAAGTTTAAAGATGCATGGGCGCGTTTGTGTGGTCTCCCATGCCGGAGATTTATGAGTATAACTATAACCTTCTTTACGAACGACTAATTGAAGTGAAGTGTGAAAGTAAGTTTTTCATCACATACATTCATACAACAAAACCTATCTAGAGAGTTACAAAGAAATGTTTGTATCCTAGATTAACTCAAACCACAATTTTGGCCAACACACAACAAATAGAGTCGAGAGCTTACATACAAATTTAAAAGATATCTTAACTCAAAAAATAGCTTAGTGGATAGACTTGTGGAGTTTGTAGATCAATTGATAAACATACAAGAGGTCAATTTAAAAGAAAGCTTTCAGACAAGCAAAATTAAAACCATGAATCATCACAAACTTCCGCTATATGATCACCTACGAGGTAAGGTTTCACACAAGATCTTGATTATTCGTTCTCGAAAACACTAAATTGCATATGATGCGCTCAACAAATGAAACGTGTGGTTGTTATGTTTTCACAAGTTGTGGCTTGCTTTGAGCTTGTTGGCCAGAAAAATATGAATATTCTAGTAATAGCCGCTCCACCTTTATCATTTTTTAGTTCGAGTAAGGAATTATATATTAATTAATAATTTATAATGCATGCACTAAAATTTCATTAGATGCAATTGACATATTTTGGACAAACCTTGACAAACTTAAATTGTCATATATGGTGGATGAAAAATTCTATGTTGAGGAAGAGATTGAACGCGTGAAACAACAAATAAAAATTGTTTGGTAGAAAAAATAAAAGAATTGTGTATCCACGGAAAAATAACAAACAGTGCTTATTGTTCAAACAGGTATTTGTGGTCGTCTAACGTTAAATATTTAACAGTAAAAGTATGACACTCAACAAAGTACGTGTGACATCCTGAGACATAACTCATTTATAACGTCTCACATTACTTGAAGAACAACTTTAGCTATAAAGCCTTGTAAGCCCGCCATACAACATAGTCGTTCAATGTCTTCTAAAGTATCACAAAGTACTAATGAGTTTTCATTAATTGTCGGAGATTAATAATTAAACAATATAAATAGGTTAAAAAATTGGGTTCCATCCATCTTTCATAAGCATATTTCACGTATACGAGATGTTTGACCCAATGGGAATTATGGTTTTCGATCTATAGCTTTAGGCTTATGATTTAACGAAAATAAGTGGATATATATGCGACAAAAATTTTAAAAGAGTTGGACAAACATGAATTGGAATATAAAGAAGTTTACGATACTTTGTACCCCGGACAATATAACAACTTCTGTCACACCATAGAATGACAATGTGTGAAACCTGCACCATAAGAACATTGGATGATAATGCCGTATATGAGAATAGTGGTTGCTCAAAAGTTTGGTGTTATTCTTCGGTTATTAAGCAATAATGGTTGTCAAATATTTTTCCCCTTATGGGCTGATTCAAAAACTATGATGCCTTTTCATATAATGTTGATTGTTCATGTCAACAATAATCATTTTGTTCATGTTAAGTTAGAAAGAGATTATCTAATACCTACATTAAGTAATCTTTGGCTTCATAACCGAAACTTACGTGATATAGAATGGGAGATTACGTATAGGCTTGATATCTCGAAATGTAACGCAATAATAAATAATAACCTTGAAACCCTAGCTTATATAATTTTATTTTAATTCAAAACTTATAATATTTGAATTATATATATAATATGTTTGTATTATATAGTATTATTTTATTCGTATCTTGTGATTTTACAGATAATTTTGTATATATTTATTATTTTTATATTTTTAAATTCAAATAATTCAAATTTTTAAATAATAAAATTCAAAATTTAATTCAAATAATTAAAATTTTGAAATGATTTAAATAAAATTAAAATTTATACTTATAGTTTGCGTATGGATCCATACGCGATGTATAGCTTTTTGCACTAGTATATTTTGGACTTTTCGCATTTTGTCCCTACCATACACTTTTTCAAAACCAAACACTCTCATATAGTCGATACTACATGTATTGTTTGTCGATTTTTCTGCATCCAGGTATGTATTATTGTTCTTAAATTTTTATTATATTAATCGTTGAATAGTTTAAATGTTAAAGTAGCATTTTGTGTGCTTATAATCGTCGATTTAAAAACTTCTTATATCAACTATACGCTGCTACAAACCCGCGTATAGGGCTATACGCGACGTATAGCTCATATTCGAGGAACTATACTCAGCGTATAGACCTATACGCGGGGGTGTAGTGGTGTATACCAAAAGAGAAAGAAGGTTATGATTTTGACAACTATACGATGAGTATAGCTCTACACGCTGTGTATAGGGGGTGGGTGACTAGGTCATTAGTGGCTATCCGTGACTACTAGCTATACATAGGACCCTTATACGACGCGTATAGGGGTATACGACGCGTATTGGGGGTGTATAAGGCCCCGTTCCCGGGCACCTCCCAGTTGGTCATTCATTGCACATAAAACATTATAAAATGTACATTTATTTTGCAGCGGAATTTAAAACTTTCATTAATAACTAAAACATGTCGTTTAATTCATTTACAACATTTGTTTTCGTCTCAAAATACAATGACATGTCAAATAACGGATGCCAGACTCAAAATGCTCCACGTAGCTTATGCATCCATGCCTGTAACTCTTCAGCATCAACAAACACCTGCCAACTATCACGCATACAAAAGTCAGCGACGCTGAGTGAGTTCTAGTTTTTATAATAAAATACTTTACTTTCGTTAAAACCGTCCTTTACTTTATTTCAAATCATACTATACTTTACAATCGTTCGTGATCATACATCATACGTACAAACAGATAATATCATTATTATCTTCGTCATTACGTTCGTTAACTTCATTCATTCAACGTATTACATTATCGTTCACTTCTCTTTCTAGATCTGGTCAGACTTTACCCTCTTCGTGGCACTCAGCCACGATTATTGAGGTCGAATGACAAGGATCCTGTTTAGTACGTTATTACGATAAATCATTAACGTTCATTTCATACTTTATCTTTCGTTCATTACTCTTTATTACTCGAATCTTGTCTCATGCAATATCCCGGACTCATGCTCGAAAGCTGATGTTGTGCCGGGGCCTGCTCACAAATCCCCAACTCATGTTCGAAGACTGACACAGCACCGGGATACGCGACAAAGATCCCATATGAGACAATCACAGGGATTGAACTCTATCCGAGTCTGTTGCAACACAAAGTCGCTCACCTCATTATCTCGTCTCATGCAATACTCCCGACTCATGTCCGAAGACTGATACTGTGCCGGGGCTTGATAAACAAACCCACGACTCATGTCCAAACACTGACACAGTACCATAGTACGCGACAAGGACCTCTTCGAGTCTGTTGCGACACAGAGTCGCTCACCTCATACCTATTCTTGGCTTTATGCCACACCCCCGAAGTTATACGTAACTTAGGTAACCATTATATATTTCACCCCCAACATTATAGGTAACAACACCCCCATCGAAATGGGTAACAACACCCCTATCAAAATGGGTAACAACACCCCTAACATTATGGGTAACAACACCCCCTTCAAAATGGGTAACACCCCTACCAAAATGGGTAAGAACACCCCCACCGAAATGGGTAACAACACCCCCATCAAAATGGGTAACACCACTCAAGGTCAGTCACAAAGGCTGGAACCCTTGCGTGCACACTTTAGGATTTGCTGAACCTCACGTGGTAGAACTTAAGGCATTTAGATTCGTGCACCTCTATACATATTTCTTGCAAGCCTTTCTATACTTTCTCTTTTATTAATGCATGCATTCTATCATTATGTTTCTCTTTTCATTATCTTCCACTTTCGTTACATAATACTTCTTATTACATTTATTAACGTTCAACGCAAGCCAAGGAAGACATATATACATAATAAGGAACATACATATTCATAAACATACACCATCACCAATACAGGCACATCAAACACGCATAACACACATCAAACATAAGCCGTCACATCATAACCAGGCCTATCTCCCCATTTTACCCCTTAAAAACCACTTAGAGACCTTAAGTCCAAATTGGGCGCATGGGACCTTCCAGGCGCATGAGCATAAAAATTCTAAGTGCAAACAGTCTGGGCGCATGGGTACTATTTGGGCGCTTTTGCCCTATTCAGGCGCTTTGCCACTATGCACGCGCATGGCACCTATTTAGGCGCATCAACACTTAGCCATTTCAATCACTTTGGGCGCATGGCACTATTTAGGCGTATGGCCAACACTTGGGCGCATGGCCAACACTTAGACGCATGGGCCAACATGCTAGGCGCATGAGCCACTGTTGAGGTGTATGACCCACTCTTGGGTGCATGGCCAACACTTAGCACTGGCCACTCATGCTGGGCGCATGGCCACTGTTTGGGTGCATGAACCACTGTTCATGTTCATCAAAACATTCTAAAATATTTTCTATGTTACCAACAACACCTGATTATCATTCCAATGATACCCAAGCACAGATCTAACATACTAAGGCCATCTAAGCATGCTAATCATCATCTCTAACTCATAAGCCAACTCTAAAACATACATACATACATACATTATTTCGAACATAAAGCTGTAAAACCACGGTTTCTTTCAAATGTTTACTTACTATGCATAATAGCCCCAAACGAGTTAAAAATCAGTAAAAGAGGGGTTCTAGAAACTCACCTGAGCAGCCTTTGAGCAACACACTTCCCGTTCAAGACCCACCTTCGATTCAGCCCTTGAATCCCGAAAACAAACACTAAACAACAAGAACTTCGGTCAAGAACTCGATACCCAGCTGAAACCGAGCTCATAAAAGCCATTCTTACCTTTGCAGCTGCTTCTTCCTCTTTCTAGAACCAGGGCTTTCTCTCTCTTCTTTCTTCCTTTCAGCCGATTGAAGGAGATGAAAAAGGAATGGGTAACCATGCCCCTTTAAAACCTTAAAGTAATAAGGTTTGTACTTTGTACACTTTTTCCCCCTCCACTTGTGCTAATTTCTATTCTTCCTATTTACTTTTCTTTTCCTTCCGCTTAAATAGAAATTCGGGGTGTTACAAGTCTACCCCCCTTAAAAAGGTTTCGTCCCCAAAACCTGCCGCTTCTCAAACAGTTACGGGTAACACTGTCTCACCTCTTCTTGATCTTGCACTTAACTTAGATCCCTTTAGACTTCACTACACCGCACAAGTGAAACCATCATCCTCCTTAGCCTATTCTCTTTTTCTTATTAGTAATGGCCACCAGTTGCTTCTCGTGGTTGAATGCTTTGTCCATCTCAGTGTTCTCTAGTAACTGATCATATCCTCATCGGTTGAGCTCTTTCTTAGACGAGATGCATAGAACATTAGATGAGTTCCACTTAACTCATCGGTAGCTCAAGTCGATGTGTCACTCCTCCTACCTGAGCAACAACTCGGATGACCCTCTATACTTTAGTATTAGCTTTACTCGATTTCCAAATCAAACAATCCGCTTTCCTGGTCGAAGCCTTCATCGTAATCCATTGTCGTCGGTCGACACCGAACTCTGGTCGTGCACTTGAGCAATCCATCTTCCTGCAACACTTGGGTTTCGAGTCGTAGATTACTGATCAACTCACCCGGAGATGTACATCCATCCACCTACGCCTATCTTGAACAGTCTAGCAGGAACAAGCGCTCTCTCTCAATTCTATCGCGCAGCCCTCTAGGGCATTAGGTAACCTGGTAGACTTACTAATGGTGGTTCTACATCAAAGGGCGTATCTATATTCTTACCACTAACTGGCAACTTAGCACAGTAAGCAGCAAAGAGAAAACTTTTTACTAGCACCAGAATCAAATAACACTGAGGCTAAAGTTTACTATAAACGTACCTGACACAACATCGGGGTCCATCCTAGCTTCCTCCGACCTTCTTCACTCCCAAACCTTTCGGCCTCGGCTTCTTGCAATCCCAGCTCATGTGACCTTCCTCACCATAGGAATAGCACCGCCCCATACCGCAGTTCTTCGCCACATGTCCGGTCCTTCCACAACAGAAAAAGACATTGCCCCCCAATCTACATTCCCCGGGGTGCTTGTGTCCACACTTGTCGCACCTTTTCGACCCCGCACCAGTTATGACCACATGCTGATCATCCATTCGTGCATCTTTGCTACCTGGAATGGCTCCGCCACTTCCCAATCGCTTCCCGTTCCAATCTTGATCACCCTTTCCTTTCTTGCTACATTCAGTCACCATCACAGATCTTTCATCCTACAATCTCCCCGCTAAATCAACCGCCGATCTAAACGTGCTCGGTCGGGCAGCGATCATGTGCCTACGGATGTCCGCCGGTAAGCCCTGAATGTACCTCTTGATCTTTCGTGAAAGAGGTTTCTCCTGATCCGGCACCAGACGTGCCATCTCATTGAATTTAGTGGTTATTGCTGATGTGTCATCATTCCCGCCTCCAGCTGCAAGAACTCTCTTTCAACCTTGTCCATTTTATGATGAGGACAAAACTCCTCAATCACCAACCTCTTCAAGTCCGGCCATCTCATCCTTCCTATAGCCCTGCTTCCCTCAACCTGGACAATATTGTCCCACCAACACAAGGCTGAGTCCATAAAAGAGTGGGCAGCAAACTTTATTTCTGATCCTCCCGGCACTCGCTGATATTCAATACCGCTTCCATCTCTCTCACCCATCGGTGAGCAGTGGCAGCAATGCCATTTCCATCAAAAGTTGGGGGCTTGCATCATTGAAACGCCCCATAGTTACAGCCTCGTGCTGCCCCCGGCGCAGGCTCTTCTCTTCCTCCTCTTCGTCATCGAAGAAAACGGTTTCAGTCTCGGGTCGTCTCCTTTCGCCCGAAGGTCTACCCCTTTCTTGTCTCTCCTATCTCTAACGGCTTTTAAAACTTCGGTCACCACAGACGGTAGGATCGTCTACATGACCTGATGCACTTCCTCCATGACTGCCTCTCTCATCGAGGCCCTTTGATTAGCATTCTCATCACCGCCCTCCTAATGAGGGGTCTCAGGTTCTTCATGAACTACTCTTTCAGCCCTAGACCTTCCTCTTGTGACCCGTGGTTCGGCACCACGTCCACCACCACCTCCACCTCGTGAATCTTTCGATGATCTACCACCAGCCATCATCTAACACACTATAAGATTCAAACACTAACTCGATCATTCAAGGTAATAACTCAGTTTATGTCAAGTATAGTAGTCCCTAATTACAATGGCCAGTTGTGATTAGCCACTTACTTTACTCTTCATACCCCAAGCATTTCCTATCCCGACTACATCAGTATCTAAATCTACACAAAAGCACACAAGCCACATAACATGCACACATAATACCGGTTAACGTTAACTTACTTTAAATGTTTAAATAAACCATTACCTGCAGGCACGTAGCTACTAGGACTGTCATCCCTTTTCCTTTTAGTCCCATTCTCAGTTTAAGATTAGGTTTTTCAAAATATTTACCCAATTCACTTAAACTTTTGCTCTGATACCAACTTATAAGGCCCCGTTCCCGAGCACCTCACAGTTGGTCATTCATTGCACATAAAACATTATAAAATGTACATTTATTTTGCAGCGGAATTTAAAACTTTCATTAATAACTAAAACATTTCGTTTAATTCATTTACAACATTTGTTTTTGTCTCAAAATACAATGACATGTCAAAATTTGGATGCCAGACTCAAAATGCTCCCAGTAGCTTATGCATCCATGCCTGCAACTCCTCAGCATCAACAAATACCTGCCAACTATCATCATACAAAAGTCAGCGACGCTGAGTGAGTTCCAGTTTTTATAATAAAATACATAGAGTCGCTCACCTCATACCTATGCTTGGCTTTATGCCACACCCCCCGAAGTTATACATAACTTGGGTAACCGTCATATATTTCACCCCCAACATTATGGGTAACAACACCCCATTGAAATGGGTAACAACACCCCCAACATTATGGGTAACAACACCCCCATCGAAATGGGTAACAACACCCCTAACATTATGGGTAACAACACCCCCATCAAAATGGGTAACACCCCCACAGAAATGGGTAACAACACCCCCACTGAAATGGGTAACAACAACTCCATCGAAATGGGTAACACCACTGAAGGTCAGTCACAAAGACTAGAACCCTTGCATGCACACTTTAGGATTTGTTGAACCTCACGCGGTAGAGCTTAAGGCATTTAGAGTCGTGCACCTCTGTACATATTGCTTCCAAGCCTTTCTATACTTTCTCTTTTATTAATGCATGCATTCTATCATTATGTTTCTCTTTTCATTATCTTCCACTTTATGTTACATAATACTTTTCATTACATTTATTAACGTTCAACGCAAGCCAAGGGAAGACATATATACATAATAAGGAACATACATAATCATAAACATACACCATCACCATACAGGCACATCATACATGCATAACACACATCAAAATAAGCCGTCACAGCATAACCAGACCTATCTCCCCATTTTACCCCTTAAAAACCACTTAGAGACCTTAAGTCCAAATTGGGTGCATGGGACCTTCCAGGCGCATGAGCATAAAAATTCTAAGTGCAAACACTCTGGGCGCATGGGTACTATTTGGGCGCTTTTGCCCTGTTGAGGCCCTTTGCCACTATGCAAGTGCATGGCACCTATTTATGCGCATCAACACTTAGCCGTTTCAATCACTTTGGGCGCATGGCACTATTTAGGCACGTGGCCAACACTTGGGCGCATGGCTAGCACTTAGACGCACGGGCCAACATGCTGGGTGCATGGGCCACTGTTTAGGCGCATGACCCACTCTTGGGTGCATGGCCAACACTTAGGCGTCTGGTCACTCATGCTGGTCACATGGGCCACTGTTTGGGCGCACGAACCACACTGTTCATGTTCATCAAAACATTCTGAAATATTTTCTATGTTACCAGCATCACCCGATTATCATTCCAATGATACCCAAGCACAGATCTAACATACTAAGGCCATCTAAGCATGCTAATCATCATCTCTAACTCATAAGCCAGCTCTAAAACATACATACATACATACATCATTTCGAACATAAATTTGTAAACACATGGTTTCTTTCAAAATGTTTACTTAGTATGCATAATAGCCCCAAACGAGTTAAAAATCAGTAAAAGAGGGGTTCTAGAAACTCACCTTGAGCACCCTTTGAGCAACACACTTCCCGTTCGAGACCCACCTTCGATTCAGCCCTTGAATCCCGAAAACAAACACTAAACAACACGAACTTCAGTCAAGAACTCGATACCCAGCTGAAACCGAGCTCATCGAAGAGAAGACTTACCTTTGTAGTTGTTTCTTCCTCTTTCTCTCTCTAGAACCAGGGCTTTCTCTCTCTTCTTCCTTCCTTTCAGCCGATTGAAGGAGATGAAGAAGGAATGGGTAACCATGCCCCTTTAAAACCTTAAAGTAATAAGGTTTGTACTTTGTACACTTTTTCCCCCTCCACTTGTGCTAAATTTCTATTCTTTCTATTTACTTTTCTTTTCCTTCCGTTTAAATAGAAATTCGGGGTGTTACAGGGTGACTAGTGACTATATGTGAGTAGTGGCTATATGTAGATTATATGTAAGACCCTTATACGACGCGTTAGGGGGGGTAGGTGACTAGTGACTATACGCAGGTTAGACATGGGACCCCATATACGACGCATATAGGGCTATACGACGCGTATAAGGTGGGTGATATGCATCTTATGTTTTAAAACTTTTATATTTATATTTTTCTTATGCAAATATATCTTCTGATTCAGAGATTGATGTTGCCATTGTTGTTGTTATTGCCGATCATCCTTGGCTAAAGTTTGAGCCTGGGTCCATTGAGCACGTGAAGTGCTCAAAATTCGTAAATATGAAGATCGGTCATTAAAAAACCGTCGATTGGGAGGTGATGGACGAGCTCAGAGAGCGTGACAGACTTGTTGGTATTATCGGAGACGACATGCCATGGAGTCATTTATTTGAGACCGCATTCTTGCCTTTTTGCCAAGAGATGGCGGTGGAGTTTTTATCCACTACTTATATTCATCCTAATGATATGGAGAAGAACGATAAGCATTCTGAGATTTCATTTAGGTTATGTGGACATTCACATCAGATGTCCATCGAGCAGTTTGCCATTATGTCAGGACTTTACTTTGAGTTGGAGATTGTTACCCCTTTATTTATCGCGTGATCGCCACATCCATCACGGGATGTGGAAAGAGTCGGGAGTGGTGTACCATTCCCGGCTTACTTTACTTGCATTGTTTGTTTATGGGGACCAGGTGTAACTTGGTGAAATGTTTGGCGGAGTATTTTGGTTCGTATCATCATCGCCAAGAGCGAGGAACGATGCATGGCGGCACTTACATCACGGTGATTGCCCTATCTTTTGGTTATCTTCCTCGGTATGTTGCTGACATATCTCCTTCGATTGAGCCAGTGAGATTATATCATCGTACGTTATTTGGCATGCATATTATACACTAGTTTCCGGTGGCATACGTTAAGAAAATAGATGATGGCATGCAGCTACTCGGACCGGCATCCCTTCCCTTTCTGTCCCATTTTCAGTTTAAGTTTAGGTTTATTTGAAAGTTTACCCGTTTCACTTAAACTTTGGCTCTGATACCAACTTGTAAGGCCCCATTCCCAGGATGCTTACAGCTGGCCAATCATCGCTCATAAAATATATAATTACATTAACTTGAAATAAACTTTGCAACAGAAACATTAAAAACAACATTTTCATTAAAAATGCTTTTGCAAAATAATACAACATTCGTTACACAATTTCATTTGTTCTCATTACAATGCAAAAACATTAAACAAAAGAATTCCATCCAAAAGAGCCAAGTAGCTGCCCCGCGCCATCCTTAGCAATGCTCACTTGCCAACTAGAAAATGCATAAAAATTCAGCATTGCTAAGTGAGTTCTAGTTTTATAATAAAGTATAATTTACTTTCTTTCAAATCATACTATACTGCTATACATGATCACACATCATACGTACACATATATAATATCATTATTATCTTCTTTTATAGTTCATCACATTCTTTCTTTAACTCTTTCTTTCTTTATCACATTCTTTATCACAATCTAGATCAGTGTCATTAGCTATGTCCCAAACAAATAGGGTACTAGGCCGAAGATCATAATTGAATTCCACACTACACATAACCTGGCACCAGCACCGAGGTAAGCGACAAGATCCCAACTGTATACTACCCCTCCAACATTATGCATAACTCGAGTACTGGGCCGAATATCATAAATGACTTCTACACCGCACATAGCCTAGCACCAGCACCGAGGTGAGTAATCACTATAAACCCCAATGTATACTACACCTCCAACATTATGCATAACTCGGGTACTGGGCCAAAGATCATAAATGACTTCCACACCGCACATAGCCTGGCACCAACACCAAGATGAGTAATCACTATAAACCAGTTACCAAACCGTTGGTTAGTCATAAAGACTGGAACCCCTGCATGTATCCTTAAGGGTTAGCTTTACCATACGCAGTTGAGCTTACGACATTTTAGAGTCGTGCACCTCTGTACATATTGCTTGCAAGCCTTTTTATACTCTCTCTTTCATTAATGCATGCACTCTATCATTATGTTCCTCTTTTCATTATCTTCCACTTTACAATTATATAATACTTTTCATTTCATTTATTATCATATAAAGTAAAGCCAAGGGAAGATAAACATACATAACAAGAACATTAACATAATCATGCAAATCATCATACATATCAGCATATATACATAACATACATCACGCATACCATCATGCATAACATCAATCATACAACATCAAATCATAGCATACATCATCATACTATGCCCATCACATCATCTATGACCTCCAAAAGTCAACTTACATAACACCCGGGAACCTCCCAAGTCAAGGCCTACTTAACACATTTTCCCCAAAAAGTCAGAAAATATTCTAAGTGTTCATCCGCATCTCTTTTTTGCTCATCTGCATTGTTCATCTGCATTAACCTTTGTTCATCCGCATTTGTTCATCCACATTAACTTTTGTTCATCCGCATTTGTTCATTAGCATTAACTTTTGTTCATCCGCATTTGTTCATCCGCATTAACTTTTGTTCATCCGTATTTGCTCATCCGCATTAACTTTTGTTCATCCGCATTTGCTCATCCGCATTAACTTTTGTTCATCCGCATTTGTTAATGTGCATTAACTTTTGTTCATTCTCATTTGTTCTTCCGCATTAACTTTTTCATCCGCATTAACTTTTGTTCATCCGCATTTGTTCATCCGTATTAACTTTTGTTCATCAGCATTTGTTCATCTGCATTTGTTCATCTGCATTTGTTCATCTGCATTTGTTCATCTGCATTTGTTCATCTGCATTTGTTCATCTGCATTTGTTCATCTGCATTTGTTCATCTGCATTTGTTCATCTGCATTTGTTCATCTGCATTTGTTCATCTGCATTTGTTCATCTGCATTTGTTCATCTGCATTTGTTCATCTGCATTTGTTCATCTGCATTTGTTCATCTGCATTTGTTCATCTGCATTTGTTCATCTGCATTTGTTCATCTGCATTTGTTCATCTACATTTGTTCATCCGCATTAACTTTTATTCATCCGCATTTGTTTATCTCCATTAACTTTTGTTCATCCGCGTTAACCTTTGTTCATCCGCATTTGTCAATGCTCATCCACATTTCCTCTTTACTCATCCGCATTGACTTTTACTCATCCGCATTGACTTTTACTCATCCGCATTTGTCAATGCTCATTCGCATTTCCTCTTTACTCATCCACATTTGTCAATGCTCATCCGCATTTCCTTTTTACTCATCCGCATTGACTTTTACACATCCGCATTTGTCAATGCTCATCCGCATTTTCTTTTTACTCATCCGCATTGACTTTTACTCATCCACATTTGTCAATGCTCATCCGCATTTCCTCTTTACTCATCCGCATTTGGAACACTTAAGCAGTTATTCTAAAACTTAGGCGTATGAGCTACTATTTGGGCGCATGAGCAGCCTAGGGCACACTTAACAATATAATTCGGTCCCCAAACACCATCTATCATGTTCTAAGCTAAACCTTACATTCTAAGCCATAGAAACACAACCATAACATCATCAAACATGAACATAGTCCAAAATCAAACCACACCTGCAACATACACACATACATACGGGTATAAAACCCAACTTTTATAAAACATTCATACATGCATTTCTAGCCCCAAAATTTGTTAAAACATGTAAAAGAGGGGTTCTAAAACTCACATTTAAAGCCTCTTAGGAGTGACTTCTTTCAAACCAGTTTGCAACATAGTTCAACCGCCTAGAATCCCACTAAAACACACACCCGAACACATACAACACACATAAGCATACAACTCAGGATAAAACCAGTTAAGAATGTCATAAACTCACGAATTCCTACCTTGAATTCGACTTCTTTCTCTATGTTCTTCAAATTCCCGAAGTTCAGCCTCCTTTCTCTCTCTAAAATGTCCGAAAGTTGATATGAATGGGCAACATGGGCAACCATGTTGCTTTATTCACCAACTTTTCAAAGATTTTGTCCTTTTGACACTTTTAACCCTTCGACTTGGGTTATACAACCTTTCTTTCTTATTCTTCACTTTATTCTTCTTTGCTAACTTTAAAAGAGTAACCAGGTGTTACAACTTCATCCCCCTTATATAGGTTTCGTCCCTGAAACCTGTTATTCCATGAACAAATGTGGGTAATGTTGTCTCATTTCTTCCTCAGTCTCCCACGTAGACTCAGGTCCCTTCCTGTGCTTCCATTGTACACGCACAAGAGGAACCACTTTATTCCTTAACCTCTTCTCCTTACGATCAATGATCGCCACCGGTTGCTCCATATAATTGAGTCGTTCATCTACCTCGATATCCTCCAGTGGTACAATCATATCCTCATCTGCTAAGCACTTTCTCATATGAGATACATGGAATGTTGGATGAATTCCACTTGACTCTTCTGGTAACTCCAACCTATTGGCCACCTCTCCTACTCGAGCAATAATTCAAAAAGGCCCTATGTATCTCGGCTGAATACGGTGCACTTCATCTCGTATAGATAGTGTCTCCATATCTTTAACACAAAGATCATGGCTGCTAGCTCCAAGTCGGGAGTGGGATAATTGACCTCATGAACTTTAAACTGTCGGGATGAATAGGCTATAACCTTTCCTCTTTGTATCAACACACATCCCATCCCCGAGTAGGAAGCATCTGAATAAACCACCAAATTTTCGCTTCCATCAGGTAATGACAAGATAGGAGCTTGAGTAAACCTCGGCTTTAACTCCTCAAACGCCTTCTCTTAAGCTTGACCACATACAAAATTTACATTCTTACGGGTCAACTTGGTGAATGGAGAAGCTATCTTAGAGAAGTCTTGAATGAATCTTCTATAATATCCAACCAAATCCAAGAAACTACGAATCTCGGATGGCGTCTTTAGAGACTTCCATTGCATCACTGCCTCCACCTTTGCCGGATCCACCATAATCCCGTCAGGATTCACCACATAACCCAAAAACTGGACCTCGCGAAACCGAAATGCGCACTTGGAGAATTTAGCATACAACTTCTCCCTCCTCAACGTCTCCAACTCCTCTCGAATGTGACTGACATGCTCATCCTCGCTCTATGAATAAATCAAGATATCATCGATAAACACAATCACCGATTTATCCAACATCGGCCGACACACTCGATTCATTAGATCCATAAAAGCAGCTGGCGTGTTGGTCAACCCAAATGACATAACGAGGAACTCATAGTGACCATAACGAGTGCGAGAAGCTGTTTTAGGAATCTCTTGCTCCTTAACTTTCAGCTGATGGTAACCAGATCAAAGGTCTATCCTCGAGAACCAACTGGCACCCTAAAGCTGATCAAACAGATCATTAATCCTCGGTAAGGGGTACCGATTTTTCACCGTTACATGTTCAGTTCATGGTAGTCTATACACATTCTCATACTACCGTCTTTCTTCTACACGAATAAGACCGGAGTACCCCAAGGCGAGATACTTGGTCTATTGTCAAGCAGATTTTGCAATGCTCCATGAGTTCCTTTATCTCGATCGGAGCCAACCGATACGATGGTTTAGCAACAGGTTGGGCACCTGGTATCAAGTCAATTTGAAATTCGTTCTCTCAGTCAGGTGGCACTCCTGGTAAGTCTTCGGGAAACACATCCGAAAAGTTACACACCACCGGTACGTCAGTCAGTTGTGGTGTTAGCGTATCCACATCCTTTACGTAGGCCAAGTAGGCACTACATCCACGCCTCATGCACCTTCCCGCCATCGCCCTTGAAATCACCTTCGGAATCGTCGTCACTCGATCACCATAAACTGTCACTGTACTCCCGTCAGGCGCTGTCAACTGAATCATCTTCTTGCGACACACAATGTTTGCCTCGTAATCCGCCAACCAATCCATTCCTAGGACTACATCGAACCCACCTAAGCTCATCACAAATGGTCTTAGAGGAACTTATGACCTTCTAATTCTATATCATAGCCTTCTATCTACCCAGAAATCCTGGTAGCCTTACCTATGACAGTTTCTACCTCGAAGGGCTCATCAATACTTCTACTCCTGATGGGCAACTTAGCACAAAAGGCAGCAGAAATAAAACTCCTACTAGTACCGGAATCAAACAACACACAAGCAAGAGTTTGGTTACTAGCTACGTACCTGACATGACATCGGGGTCCGTCCTAGCCTCCTCCCTGGTCATCGTGAAGGCCTTGTGCTCGCCCTATGCCTTTCAATTCTGGTCGTCTTCCTTGCTCCAGAACTCTCTGCCCTTGGCTTCTTGCAGTCCCTACTTATATGACCCCTTCCACCGCAGTTATAACACTTTATCACCCCACAATCTTTTTCCAGATGAGCAGGCCTCCCACATTTGAAGCAAAGGTTTAATCCCCACCTACATTCTCCTGTATGCCCTTTAGCACACTTACCACACTTCCTCGTCTCCGTACCGGATGAAGCTACACGCCGGTCATCCATCCTCGCAACCTTGTTGTTTGGAGTGTAACCCCAACATTCAACTCGCTTTCCGTTCTAATTCTGGTCACCGCTACTCTTCTTGTTCATTTCAATCGCGATCGTCTCCTTCACTGACCTAATTATCTCAATCACCATAGATGGTAGAATCACCTACATGACCTGTTGAACTCCCTCGACAACAGCCTCTTTCAATGTGGTCCTCAGACTAGCACTATCATCACCGCCTTCTGGGTGATGGATCTCAGGCTCGTCGAGTGTCGTTTCAACAGCCCTAGTCATACTTCTCGTGACACGCAGTCCATCACCACGTCCACCACAACCTTCACCTGACGAAACCTTCGAAGATCTACTGTCGGCCATCCTCAACACACACTAAAAGATTCAAACACTAACACGGTCATTCAAGAGAACAACTCAATTTATGTCAAGTATAGTAAAAATTACAGTGGGCATTTGTAATTAGCCACTTATTTTACTCTTCATACCCCAAGCATTTCCTATCTTGACTACATCAGTATCTAAATCTATAAGCAGCACATAAACATCATAACATGAGCACGTAATACCGGTTAACATTTAGAAAATACCTTATGGCACGCAGCTACTCGGACTGGCATCCCTTCTCTTTTCGTCCCATTTTTAGTTTAAGTTTAGGTTTATTTTGAAAATTTACCCGTTTCACTTAAACATTGACTTTGATACCAACTTGTAAGGCCCCATTTCCGGGACGCTTATAGCTGGCCAATCATCGCTCATAAAACATATAATTCATTAAATTGAAATAAACGTTACAATGAAAACATTAAAAACAAAATTTTCATTAAAAATGATTTTGCAAAATAATACAAAAATCATTACACAATTTCATTTGTTCGCATCACAATTCAAAAATATTAAACAAAAGAATGTCATCCAAAAAACCAAGTAGCGGCCCCATGCCATCCTTAGCAATGCTCACCTACCAACTGGAAAATGCATAAAAAGTCAGTGTTGCTGAGTGAGTTCTAGTTTTATTCTAAAACATACTTTACTTTCTTTCAAATCATACTATACTGTTGTACATGATCACACATCGTACATATACAATGATAATATCATTATTATCTTCTTTTACATTTCATCACATTCTTTCTTTAACTCTTTCTTTCTTTATCACATTCTTTATCACTATTTGGATCAATGTCATCATCTATGCCCCAAACAAATGGGGTACTAGGACGAAGATCATAATTGACTTCCACACCGCACATAGTCTGGCACCAACATCGGGGTAAGCGACAAGATTCCAACTGTATACACCTCCAACATTATACATAACTCGGGTAGTGGGCCGAAGATCATAAATAACTGTCACACCCTCAATTTCTACAAACGGGGTAATATCATTAGGCGCGTGACCTACCAAGATCTTAGTCATTAGTTAAACCAAATGACGCAACAATTACAAAACATAATTTCTAATGCAAATAAAGTTTCTCAAAATCAGAGTTAATTACGAAAACATGAAAGTAAATGTGGAAGCGTATAAACCATAATTTAAACGGCGTAAACAAATGCAAACCAAGTAAATATAATCTATACAAAAATGTAGATTGTTCATTAGATGCAACGATGATGAATGCAATGCGTGATGTTTCTATCCGTGCACACCTTAAGAACCTGAAAGAAACATATTAAAGTGTCAACACAAGGTTGGTGAGTTCATAGGTTTATCAGAAAACAGTAAGTAAGAGTAATGAAATCCAGATTAGTAATCAAAGCATATAAGTAGGTAGCTAGCCTACAACAAGTCACTATGTGCATGAATTTCACGACCGAGCTGACAGTAATAATATAATGAATGCCCGGCTGTGGATACCAGACCACAACATTGTAAAACGGGCTAACCATTCACTCGTTTGACCTCCAGTCAAGCTAGCGCGACTAGCCCGGATGGGGTTTGTCAAACTCAGTAGATCTACTAACAATCACCTCGCTAATTCCATATTAACAGTTCGAAGAGGCGTAGTGGTATCACAATATTAAACTAGTATATGCAGTATTACCAATCTAAGTATTGTAGGTTTATTTAAACAACATGTTTCTCTCCCCCGAAAGAGAGTATAATATGAAAATGGGGTTGAGAACTCACCTCAAATGCACAGCAACACGTAAATGTAAGCACAAAAGATTTTTCCGACTAACCTAAATTTCAATTAATATATAATATTAATTTTAATTATTAATTATAAATATAAAGAATGTATGGTTTCGTGTTCCATGACTCGGTTACGGTGCCAGCTATTGTTGACTCCCCAATCACAAACAAGTACCATCATACACAAGCTCATACAAACATAAAACTCAGTTATTCACGCACGCACCAGATCCTACATGAAGGTATTGTTCATATATCTTTAATTATAAAAGTTTTTATAATAAACTCATATGTCATACATTTATTATAATGTCTCTAAACACAAATCTATACACTATTTTGAAATGAAACCACTTGGAGGTGCATCAAGACTCATGGGATTACTTCCCAAATCATTTACTTTAACCATAACTTCATAAAAAAATACAAACCATGTGCCAAAACACTTGACTTTTTGTTTTCTGTAAAACAAGAGTAGTTTTGACCTACCTTCACTAAAAAAGACAATAACTTGAGTTTTACATGTCCAATTTAAGTGTGGTTGGGCTTTCTGGAAACTAGATTCAAAAATACACACTTTGGACCCAAGAAACTTAGTGAATGAGTTTATTATCATCAAGTTACAACATGCACAAGTTAGCTAACAGAATCTGCCAGAACTAGAAAATATCAAGTTTTAGTCTAAACGTGCACCCTAACAGTGTTCAATGACTTCACAAGACCATGTTATCATCTAAAACAAGTTTGGACACTCATCCAAGTGTCTTTGCAGGTTCATAACTTTTAGTAAAGCTCAAACCATATAGTTTAAGCTCAAACTCTTTTCAATGATCATTCCCCGACCCGATAACTATGTTTTCACATAGTAATCGACAAACACAACCCATTTGCTATTCCAAGTCAACCTCACGAACATGACCCACCCATTGTCACTACCTTCCACACCACATCATCACCATATAACACACACACACATGATTTCACAGAAATCACACACACATTATCCACACTCACGACCACATTCATACATAATTCACAGAAACACACACATCATGCACACTTACGGCCACATTCGTACACACAAAATTCGCAGAAACACACGTATACACATCGCACATACATACCATCAGCACCAGCCGAACAACCCATTCAATATAGAATTTGTTTATTTAAATTACTAATAATTTATCATTTAGTAATAATAGAATTTGTTTATTTAAATTATCAAACATATGTTGGATAACGCTAACGATGTTAACATGAAAACTCGAGTTGTCACAATGACATCCACACCGCATATTGCCTGGCACCAGAACCGAGGTGAGTAATCACTATAAACCCAATTATATACTACACCTCCAACATTATGCATAACTTGTGTATAGGGCCAAAGATCATAAATGACTTCCACACCGCACATAGCCTAGCACCAGCACCGAGGTTAGTAATCACTATAAACCATGTACCAAACCGTTGGTCAATCACAAAGACTGGAACCCCTGCGTGTATCCTTAAGGGTTAGCTTTACCATACGCAGTTGAGCTTACGACATTTTAGAGTCGTGCACCTCTGTACATATTGCTTGCAAGCATTTCTATACTCTCTCTTTCATTAATGCATGCACTCTATCATTATGTTCCTGTTTTCATTATCTTCCACTTTACGTTACATAATAATTTTCATTTCATTCATCTATAACCTTTAATAAACCAAGGTTTCTTTTGCCACTTGACATTCTTTTAAGCCATGTTTTTTGACACTTGTCAATTTTGTAGATATCCACATATCATTTTTTTCTCAAAAAGAGTATTATTGTAATTTAAATACTTCAATAAATTTCTCTCTTATTATTTATAAATTCTATTAATTGCTATGTTTATCTCTCTTATCTAATTTTTTTTAAATTAAACAAATCTATTTTGAAAATAGATTTTCAGAAAGAAATTAGAAAACAAATTTTTAAGTAAAATCTAAATAATAAAAAACTAAAGTTTTAGATAATATGAAATTTTCTAAAACACTAAATCTTTTTGAAATAAATATTTTAAATCGTATTGTTTCAAAACAATAAATATAAACAGGTGAAATAATTTAAAACAACCAGAATGATTACAAACCAAGTTTTTTAAAAATAATACTTTTACAAAAAAAATATGTTTTATAAAAAAAATCTTAAAACGAATGTTTACAAATGAAACTATTTACAGTAAAATGTTATACTGTAACTATTCATGTTCATTTTACAATAAAATTTAATTTGTTTATTTAATGAGTTTTTAGCCTATCTATCTATCTATAAAAAAAACAAACTAAGCATGAAACAATCGTAAACCTCGTTATACTTACTTTCACATTGCTCTATATTATTATTAATAACATTGAATATTAATATTATTACTCATACCATTTTCAAATTAAAAATGTATAATTTAATAAATTAAAACTATTTTTTATTTAAAACATACTATTTATAAAAAACAGAATACAATGAAATAAAACAAATCTTTTCTCTTCAAACAATATATTTAAAAATCACAATTATTTATAAAAACAAAAGTTTAAAAAATACATTATTGTTTATTTACTTAAAGTAGTCATTTATACGTAATTATGACCATATATTATCTTCAAGCATGATTTATAATGCATACGCTTTTATCAATAATTATTTAATATTTTATTTTTTTTCATCCGTGTATTACACAAGGCCTAACCTAGTTATCATATAAAGTAAAGCCACGGGAAGATAAGCATACATAACAGGAACGTTAACATAATCATGCAAATCATCATACATATAAGCATACATACATAACATACATCATGCATACCATCATGCATAACATCAATCATACAACATCAAATCATAACATACATCATCATACTATATCCATCACATCATCTATGACCTCAAAACGTCAACTTATATAGCCCCCGGGAACCTCCCAAGTTAAGGCCTACTTAACACTTTTTCCCCAAAAAGTTAGAAAATATTTTAAGTGTTCATCCGCATTTGTTCATCCGCATTAACCTGTGTTCATCCGTATTTGTTCATCCGCATTTTTTCATCCGCATTAACTTTTGTCCATCCGCATTTGTTCATCTACATTAACTTTTGTTCATCCACGTTAACTTTTGTTCATCCGCATTTGCTCATCTGCATTAACTTTTCTTCATCCGTATTTGTTCATCCGCATTTGTTCATCCGCATTTGTTCATCCGCATTAACTTTTGTTTATTCGAATTTGTTCATCCACATTAACTTTTGTTCATCCGCATTAACTTTGGTTCATCCGCATTTGTTCATCTGCATTAACATTTGTTCATCTGCATTAACTTTTGTTCATTCGCATTTCCTCTTTACTCATCCGCATTGACTTATACTCATCCACATTTGTCAATGCTCATCCGCATTTCCACTTTACTCATCCGCATTGACTTTTCCTCATCCACATTGACTTTTACTCATCCACATTTGTCAATGCTCATCCGCATTTCCATTTTACTCATCCGCATTGACTTTTACTTATTTGCATTTGTCAATGCTCATCCGCATATCCTTTTTACTCATCCGCGTTGACTTTTACTCATCCGAATTTGTCAATGCTCATCCGCATTTCCTTTTTACTCATTCGCATTGACTTTTACTCATCCGCATTTGTCAATCCTCATCCGTATTTCCTCTTTACTCATCCGCATTTGGAACACTTAAGCATTTATTCTAAAACTTAGGCGTATGAGCTACTGTTTGGGCGCATGAGCAGCCTAGGGCACACTAAACAACATAATTTGGTCCCCAAACACCATCTATCATATTCTAAGCTTAAATCTTACATTCTAAGCCATAGAAACACAACCATAACATCATCAAACATAAATAAAGTCCAAAATCAAACCACACCCGCAACATACACACATGCATACATATGGGTATAAACGTCAACTTTTATAAAACGTTCATACATGCATTTCCAGTCCCAAAATCAGTTAAAACATGTAAAAGAGGGGTTCCAGAAATCATCTTTGCAGCTGTAAGGCCCCGTCCCTAGGACGCTCACAACTGGTTAATCATTGCTCATAAAACTTATAATTACATTTACTTTCATAAAACATCGCAACAGAATCATCAAAATAGACATCTCATTACATTATAAATGATTTTGCAAAATAATACATCGTTACTCAAACACAAAATACATGTTGCATGACATCACAAAAGCATTATATAAATGGATGCCATCCAAAAGAGCTGAGTAGCCGCCTCGTGCCATCCTCAACAATCATGACCTGCTAACTAGAAACACATAAAAGTCAGCGTTGCTGAGTGATTCTAGTTTTATAATAAAACATACTTTACTTTCATTAAAACCGTTCTTTACTTTTCATGCGATCATACATCATACGTACATATAGGTAATATCATTATTATCTTCATCATTCATTCGTTCTTTAACTTTCGTTGATTCATCGTACGTCATTAACTTTTACATTCTTTTATCATTACATCATTTCTTTCCATCAAACCATAAACTTTACCCTTCTGTTCATGGTACTGGACCTAGCCCTATCATAGACCTTCTATAACGGTGCACCGCATCTCTGGTCACAGTACCTATGGTATGCAGTAATGGTTCTATAAAAATGGTCAATCACAAGGAAAAACCTCGGTGTGCATCCTCCCAGGATAGCGAACCCACACACCGTTGGGCTAACACCTTTTAATGATGTGTCCTGACATACAAGGCTTGCAAGACTTTCTTTACTTTCATTATTCATTAATGCATGCATTCATCATGTTCCTCTTTTCATTATCTTTCACTTTACGTTACATAATACTTTCATTTCATTCATTAACGTAACACGTAAAGCCACAGGAAAGATAAACATACATCATAAGGAACATAAACATAATATTCAGACATCATCATGCAGGGCATCATACATACATAACATACATCATGCATAATCAAACACATCATACATCATAACATGCCCAAAATAACATCTATGACCTCAACAGTCAACTTACATAGCTCCCGGGAATCTCCTAAGTCAAAGCCTACATTTCACCCCTTTCTAGGAAGTCAGAAAACAGTCTAAGTATTCATCCGCATTTACTATAGTTCATCCGCATTTGCCGTTGTTCATCCGCATTTCCCATGCTTCATCCGCATTTCCCATGCTTCATCCGCATTTCCCATGCTTCATCCGCATTTCCCCATACTTCATTCGCATTTCCACATGCTTCATCCGCATTAGACATCCGTATTTCCCATACTTAAATCAATGCTCATCCGCATTAACTGTTCATCCGCATTGACTTTCATCTGCATTTCCTATTCTTATTAGTTAATGCTCATCTGCATTAACTGTTCATCCGCATTGACTTTAATCCGCATTTCCCATACTTAACGGTTAATGCTTGTCCACATTAACTATTCATCCACATTTCTTCCAATTACTCATCCGCATTCACTTTTCAACACTTAGGCAGATTCTAAAACTTAACATATGAGCCTAAAACATCAGATTCAACTCCCATACACCATTCATCATGTTCTAAGCTTAAATCTTATCCTCTAAGCCTTAGAAACACCATCATACATCAACAAGCATGAACATAGTCACACATCACAACATAACATCAACATTCACATAATCAAGCATACGGGTTCGAAACCCAGTTTAATGAAAACATACATTTATGCATTTCTAGCCCTAAAATCAGTTAAAACGTGTAAAAAGAGGGGTTCTAGAACTCACCTTTGTAGCTCCTGAGTATGGCTTCTACCAAACTCGTTTGCAAATTGAATTCAACCGCCTAGAAACCCACTAAAACATACCCGAACACATACAAACACACATAAGCACCAACCGAGGATGTAACCAGTCAAGAACATCATAAATCCACGAATTCTTACCTTGAATTCACACTTTTATTCTTCTTCCTTTAAAATCTGAGAGTTCTCTGCTGCTATTGCTACTTTCTCTTTCTAAAACCGAATATTGGTGAGGTGTGTGACATATAGGCGGCCATACCACCTTTTACACCCACTTTTCAAACATTTTGTCCTTTTGGACACTTTTTACCCCTAGACTTGGGTTTTATTTCTTTTCCTTCTTTTTCTTCACTTTATTCTTCTTTCTTGTCTTTTAAAAAAAATAACCGGGTGTTACAAGTCCACCCCCTTATATAGGTTTCGTCCCCGAAACCTATTATTCCTCAAAGAGTTGTGGGTAATGTTGTCTCAATTCTTCTTCAGTCTCCCACATAGACTCGGATCCCTTCCTGTGTTTCCACTGTAAATTCATAAGAGAACCCACTTTATTTCTCAGCCTCTTCCCTTTTTGATCAATGATTGTCACTGGTTGCTCCATATAATTGATTCGTTCATCCACTTCGATATCCTCCAATGGAACAATCATATCTTCATCCGCTAAACACTTCCTCAGATGAAATACATGGAATGTCGGGTGAATTCCACTTAACTCATCTGATAATTCTAGTCTATAGGCCACCTCTCCTACTCGAGCAACAATTCGGAAGGGCCCTATATACCTTGGGCTCAACTTGCCCTGCTTTCGGAATCGGATGATACCCTTCCAAGGTACGGCCTTCAACATAACCTAGTCACCCACCTGGAACTCAATCGGTCTGCGTCGTTTATCGGCATACGACTTTTTTCTATCTTTGGTTGCCTTAATGAAGCCCTTGATCTTCTCAAGCTTCTCAGTCGTAGCCTTGATTACCTCGATGCTCCCTAACTCCTTTTGACCAATATCGCCCCAACACATGGGTGTTCGGCATCGCTTACCATATAGCATCTCATAAGGTGGCATACCAATGCTGGCATGATAGCTGTTGTTGTATGAGAATTCAGCTAACAGTAAGTGGTCATCCCAACTTCCCCAAAGTCAATAACACATGCCCGAAGCATGTCCTCCAATGTCTGAATGGTCCTCTCGGACTGAACATCAGTCTAGGGATGGTAAGCCGTGCTAATGTGTAACCTCGTTCCCATAGCGTCATGGATCTTCTTCCAAAATTTGGATGTCCGGGTGTCGCGATCAGACACAATGGACACCGGTACACCGTGACGAGTTACAATCTCCTTAATGAAAAGATCCGCCAACCTCTCAGATGAATATGTCTCATGGATCGGTAAGAAGTGAGCACTCTTCGTCAGATAGTCAACAATCACCCATATAGCATCATACCCTTTGAGGGTATGTGGCAGCTTCGTAATGAAATCCATGCTGATATGCTCCCACTTTCATTCTAGTATATCCAGAGGTTGGATCTTCCCATACGGCTTTTGATGCTCGGCCTTCACTTGTAGACAAGTAAGGCACTTACTCACATACTCCACTATATCGCATTTCATACCCGGCTACCAATAGTCTTTCTTCATGTCCTGATACATTTTCGTAGCACCAGGATGAATAGATTATCGAGTCTTGTGAGCTTCATCCATGATCTTCATACGTAGATCCCCAAAATGAGGAATCCACATTCATCCCAACCGGGTTCTAACACCAAATGTGTTTCACCCAACTCCGCGACCAGACCTTTCATTCTTTCAGAGTTAAGATGATCTTCTTTCAAGGCCTCATCTTGAAACTCTTTGACTTGCTTCATCACATCCGAGGTCATGATCAGCTGATATGCTTTCACCTGAATCGGCTCGGGTCTCTCTTTGCGGCTAAGGGCGTCCACCACCACATTGGTTTTGCCCGGATGGTAATGGATCTCACAATCGTAGTCCTTTATATGCTCTAACCATCGTCTCTGCCTCATGTTCAGATCTTTTTGCACAAAGAAGTATTTCAAGCTCTTGTGGTCAGTGAAAATGGTGCACTTCGTCCCGTAAAGATAGTGCCTCCAAATCTTTAGTGCAAAGACCACGGCTGCTAGCTTCAAGTCATGAGTAGGATAATTGACCTCATGAACCTTCAACTGTCAGGATGCGTAGGCTATAACCTTCCCTCTCTACATTAGTACACACCCCAACCCTGAGTAAGAAGCAGAAGAATAGGCCACCAGATCTTCACTTCCATCGGGCAATGACATAACAGGAGCTTGAATCAATCTCGTCTTTAATTATTCGACCACCTTCTCTTGAGCTTGACCCCATGCGATTTCACATCCTTCCGGGTCAACTTAGTTAGTGGAGAAGCGATCTTAGAAAAGTCTTGGATAAATCTTCTGTAGTAGCCCGCTAAACCCAAGAAGCTACAGATCTTGGATGGCGTCTTTGGAGACTTCCATGGCATCACCGCCTCCACCTTTGCTGGGTCCACCATGATCCCGTCAGGATTCACCACATGACCCAAGAATTATACCTCGCGCAACCAGAACACACAATTGGAGAATTAGCGTACAAATTCTCCTTTCTCAACGTCTCCAAAACTCCTGAATGTGACCGACATGCTCTATCTCGTTCCTTGAATAAATCAGAATATCATCAATAAACACAATCACTGATTTATCCAACATCGGCCGACGCACTCGGTTCATCTAATCCATGAAAGCAGTTGTCGCGTTGGTCAAACCAAAGGACATGACAAGAAACTCATAGTGACCATAACACATGCGAAAAGCTATTTTAGGTACATCATGCTCTTTCACCTTCAGCTGATGGTAGCCCGATCGAAGATCTATTCTTGAGAACCAACTGGCATCTTGGAGTTGATCAAACAAATCATCAATCCTCGATAAGAGGCATCGGTTCTTTATCGTCAACTTATTCATCCCTCGGTAGTCTTTACACATCCTCATACTGCCGTCTTTCTTCTTCACAAACAGGACCGGAGCACCCCAAGGAGAGATACTCGGCCTAATGAACCCCTTATCAACTAGCTCGTGCAACTGCTCCATCAACTCTTTCATCTCAATAGGAGCCAACCGATACGATGCCTTGGCAACAAGTTGGGTGCCCGGTATCAAGTCAATCTGGAACTCAATCTCACAGTCAGGTGGCACTCCTGGTAAGTCTTCTGGGAACATGTTTGGGAAGTCACACACAACCGGTACATCAGACGGTTATGGTGTTGGCGTATCAACATCCTTTACATAGGCCAAATAGGCGCCACATCCACGCCTCATACACTTTCCCACCACCGCCATTGAGATTACTTTCGGGATCGTTGTGACCCGATCACCATAAACCGTTACCGAACTCCCGTCAGGCGTTGTCAGTCGAATCATCTTCTTGCAACACACAATGTTCACCTCGTAGTCCGCCAACCAATCCATCCCAAGAACCATATCAAAACCGCCTAAGGTCATCACGAACGGTCTAACCGGAAACTTATGACCTTCTAATTCCACATCACATTCTTCTATCATCTTAGAAATTCTGGTTGACTTACCTATGGTAGTTTCCACATCAAAGGGCACATCTATATTCTTACTACTAACAGGTAGTTTAGCACTGAAAATAGTAGAAATGAAACTCTTACTATCACCAGAATCGAATAACACAGAGGCTAAAGTTTGGTTTACTAGGAACGTACCGGACACAACATCAGGGTCCGTCCTAGCTTCCTCCTGCGTCAAGTGAATGCCCTAGCGCTCGCCTTTGGTCCTTCACTCCCCGTCTTCTTCGCCCCGGAACCCTCAGCCCTCGGCTTCTTACAATCCCTACTTATGTGGCCCTCACACCACAGTTAAAGCACCAGACCGTACGACAGTCCTTGGCTATATGCCCCGCCTTCACACACTTGAAGCACACGTTCGACCCCAGCCTACATTCCCTACTATGCTCTCTCCCACACCTACCACACTTCTTCATACCCGCACCCGATGTGACCACACGGCGGTCGTCCACCCATGCCTTTTTGTTACCCGTCGAGGCATCACCCTGACCAAACCTCTTCCCCTACTAGTTTCGATCACCACCACCCTTTATGCCACCTTCAGCTACCACCACCACAGCCCTCTCATCATATAATCTTCCTGCCAAGTTTACTACTGACCTAAACGTTCTCAATCGGGCAACGATCATATGCCTGTGAATGTCTGCTAGAAAACCCTGAATGTGCCTCTTAATCTATCGTGACAGAGGCGTCACCTGATCTGGCACCAGACGTGCCATCTCGTTGAATTTGGTGGTGTACTGTTGGTGTGTCATAGTTCCCGCCTCCGGCTGCAGGAATTCTCTCTCGACTTTATCCATTTCTCTATAAGGACAAAACTTCTCAATCACCAACTTCTTCAGTTCAGACCAACTCATCCTCCCGATTGCCCGACTACCCTCGGCTTGGACAATACTGTCCCACCAGCACAAGGCCGAGTCCACAAAAGAATGGCCCGCGAACTTCACCTTTTGATCCTCCCGGCACTCGCTGATATTTAAAACAGCTTCCATTCTCTCACCCATCAGTGAGCAGCAACAGCAGTGCCATTACCGTCGAAAGTCGGGGGCTTGCACCGTTGAAATGCCCCATAGTTTCAACCTTGTGCCACCTCCGGCGCAGGCTCTTCTTCTTCCTCTTCCTCTTCGTCATCAGATAGAATCGTCTCAGTCTCGGGCTGTCTTCTTTCGCCCGTAGGTCTACTCCTTTCCCTTCTCTTCCCCTCCTGTACAGCTTTGATAACTTTGGTCACCACAGAAGGTAGGATTGTCTGCATGACCTGATGCACTTCCTCCACAACTGCCTCCTTCAATGAGGCTCTCAGGTTAGCACTCTCATCTTCGACCCCCAGATGAGGGGTCTCTGGTTCTTCATGAACCACCTTTTCAGCTCTAGGCCTTCCTCTAGTAACCCGTGGTTCAGCACCACGACCTCCACCACGTGAAGCTTTAGATGATCTACCACCGACATCCTCACACACACGCTGAAATCAAACACCAACACGATCATTCAAGGGAACAACTCAGTTTATGTTAGGTATAGTAAGTCCCTGATTACAGTGGCCAGTTGTGATTAGCCACTTACTTTACTCTTCATACTCCAAGCATTACCTATCCTGACTACATCAGTATCTAAATCTACCAGCAACACATAACCACATAATATGCGCATATAATACTGGTTAATAATAAAGAAAATACCCGATGGTATGCAACTACTTAGATTGGCATCCCTTCCCTTTCCATCCCCTTCTCAGTTTAAGTTAAGGTTTATTTTGAAAATTTACCCATTTCACTTAAACTTTGGCACTGATACCAACTTGTAAGGCCTCATCCCAGGAACACTCACAACTGGTCAATAATTGTTCACAAAACTTATAATTACATTTACATTCATAAAACATCGCAACGGAATCATCAGACACAAAATACATGTTGCATTACATCACAAAAGCATTATATAAATGGATGTCATCCAAAAGAGCAGAGTAGCCGCCTCGTGCCATCCTCAACAATCATTACCTACCAACTGGAAACACATAAAAGTCAGCGTTGCTGAGTGAGTTCTAGTTTTATAATAAAACATACTTTTATTTCATTAAAACCATTCTTTACTTTTCATGTGATCATAAATCATACGTACACATAGATAATATCATTATTATCTTCATCATTCCTTCGTTCTTTAACTTTCGTTCATTCATCGAACGTCATTAAATTTCATATTCTTTCATTATTACATCATTTCTTTCCATCAAACTAAAACTTTACCCTTCTGTTCATGGTACTGGACCTAGGCCTATCATAGACCTTCTATAACGGTGCACCGCACCTCTGTCCATAGTACCTAAGGTAAAGTTTAGGTGTACCATTTCCATGCGCAATACCTTTCTCTTCATGGTACTGGACCTAGGCCTATCATAGACCTTCTATGACGGTGCACCGCATCTCTAGTCACAGTACCTATGGTATGTAGCAATGGTTCTATACAAATGGTCAATCACAAGGAAAGACCCCGATGTGCATCCTCCCGGGGTAGCGAACCCACACACTGTTGGGCTATCACCTTTTAATGGCGTGTCCCGACATACAAGGCTTGCAAGACTTTCTTTACTTTCATCATTTATTAATGCATGCATTCATCATGTTCCTCTTTTTATTATCTTTCACTTTATGTTACATAATACTTTCATTTCACTCATTAACGTAACACGTAAAGCCACAGAAAAGATAAACATACATCATAAAGAACATCAACATAACATTCGATCATCATCATGCAGGCATCATACATACATAGCATACATCATGCATAATCAAACAACATCATACATCATAACATGCCCAACAAAACATCTATGACCTCAACAGTCAACTTACATAGCTCCCGGGAATCTCCCAAGTCAAAGCCTACATTTCACCCCTTTCTAGGAAGTCAGAAAAAAGTCTAAGTGTTCATCCGCATTTGCCTTTGTTCATCTACATTTCCCATGCTTCATCCGCATTTCTCATGCTTCATCCGCATTTCCCATGCTTCATCCACATTTCCCCATACTTCATCCGCATTTCCTCATGCTTCATCCGCATTAGTCATCCGCATTTCCCATACTTAAGTCAATACTCATCCGCATTAACTGTTCATCCGCATTGACTTTCATCCGCATTTCCCATACTTATTAGTTAATGCTCATCTGCATTAACCTTTCATCCGCATTGACTTTCATCCGCATTTCTCATACTTAACAGTTAACACACATCCGCATTAACTGTTTATCAGCATTTCTTCCCATTACTTATCCTCATTCACTTTCCAACATGGCAGATTCTAAAACTTAACATATGAGCCTAAAACATCATATTCAACTCCCATACACCATTCATCATGTTCTAAGCTTAAATCTTACCCTCTAAGCCTTAGAAACACCATCATACATCAACAAGCATGAACATAGTCACACATCACAACATAACATCAACATTCACACAATCAAGCATACGGGTCTGAAACTCAGTTTAATGAAAACATACATTCATGCATTTCCAGCCCCAAAATCAGTTAAAATGTGTAAAATGAGGGGTTCTAGAAATCACTTTTGCAGCTCCTGAGTACGGCTTCTCCCAAACTCGTTTGTAAATTGAATTCAACCGCCTAGAAACCCATTAAAACATACCCGAACACATACAAACACACATAAGCACCAACCCGATGATGTAACCAGTCAAGAACATCATAAATCCACAAATTCTTACCTTGAATTCACACTTTTCGTCTTCTTCCTTCAAAATCCGAGAGTTCTCTGCTGCTCTTGCTACTTTCTCTTTCTAAAATCCGAATATTGGTGAGGTGTGTGACATATGGGCGGCCATACCACCTTTTACACCCACTTTTCAAATATTTTGTCCTTTTGGACACTTTTTACCCCTAGACTTGGGTTTTATTACTTTTCCTTCTTTTTCTTCATTTTATTCTTCTTTCTTGTCTTTAAAAAAAATAACCGGGTGTTACAACAGCCTCTTAGGAGTGACTCCTTTCAAACCCATTTGCAAAAGAGTTCAACCGCCTAGAAACCCACCAAAATACACAACCGAACACATACAACACACATTAGCATACAACCAAGGATAAAACTAGTTAAGAACATCATAAACTCACGAATTCCTACCTTGAATTCGACTTCTTTCTCTTTGTTCTTCAAACTCCCGAAGTTTAGCCTCATTTATCTCTCTAAAATGTCCAAGAGTTGATGTGAATGAGCAACATGGGCGGCCATGTTGCTTTATTCACCAACTTTTCAAAGACTTTGTCCTTGTTACACTTTTAACCCTTCCACTTGGGTTATACAACATTTCTTTCTTATTTTTCACCTTATTCTTTTTGCTAACTTTAAAAGAATAGTCGGGTGTTATAGAATAATACATATAATTATAATTATAATAAAATTGGTAGGGTCATCATACTTTTCTTAAAATTATTTCTTCAACCGTGTTTGAAATCTACCAATTTTGTCAACTATGGTAAGATTTTATTATTTATTTTATATATAAGAAAATCTTATAAATTGAAAAAGTATCAATTGGTAATATCCAATTATAATAAGCAAAACATCTCAATCATAATTAACGGAAAATTATAAAAAGCAAAGCATTTCAATCATATCAATAGAAACTTATATATAGATAGTGTAAATTATAAGCATGATCCATGTGGGTAGTGATCAGTCATTGACTTAATTTCTAAACTTTAATTTGAATGGATGTATGTAACGATTGAATCGTCTATAAATATTGCACTTAAACAAATAGAATTCAAACTACATAGGTGAAATCAATGTAATACGAAGTGAATTATGATCAAACAGTGATTAACAATGAAAAATTGAATTAAGTAAAAAACAAATACAAAGTAAATAACATTCATATAAAATTTCACTTCGAACTTATGCTTACAAGATATGAACGTAAAATCTTATAGAAAGACTAAACATACAAATTTATACTAAGTGAAATCAAACATAGACACAAGTTTTTTGCATTCCTTGGCGTTATAGCATTTGAAGTTCTCGCAGATGTACAACAACCTTCCAAAAGTTAGTTTTTGATTTATGCAACCCCAAAGCAAAGTTTTTGATTTTATCAAAAGATTTCAAATTTTCACAAGTTTTTGCTTATACAATTTGATTTCTTCAGCATTTAGATTTCAACCCTACAATGTCCTCATAGGCTCATTTAATCACATAATTAACACCATTAATCCATGTTCCCAACATGATAATTGTAACACGTCAAAATCTTCATAGAAAACCAAATTTCTCACATGGAAGGTGGTTCTCGCATGACTAGAGGTTCTCGCGCTAGAACAAGTGCAAACAGTGGAAAACACTATAAATAGGCCCAAGTACCCAATACTCCACTTCATGCGAAAACTCCTACTGTTGTGCTAAAGAAGAGAGAAATCGATGCTAAGTGGTGTTTAAGGAATGTATTAGATGATATTTGATGCATTAATGCATTTATGAATACTATGTAATGATATTGCGCATGATTATGTAGTTTCCAATCGAAAGACTCTCTGTTCAGTGTTGTTCTTGTGCAAAAAATCAAAAAGTGAGTTCTAGACCCCTCTTTTTTACAGTTTTCCATGATTTGGTGCTAATATGCATACTTTAGTGAGTGTTTTGATTAAGTATAACAATATAGATTGTTATAATGTAGGATCAGGTTTTGTCACTAAACACTTGTTTTTCTCTCAAACTCACTTAAAAACACTCGGTTAGATGATGTAGAATCCCTCTAAGAGTTGATAATAATATATTAAGTAACTAAGAACACAAGAAGATAATTTTCAAGGCACTTATATATATTACTTCTGAACTTAAAGTATTACAAGACTCTTACAAGCATGTTACATGAGTTACAATGAGAAACTATATATAATATTACCTATAGTCGGATATACTTTGATACGAACTAGAAACCTATGACTAAAGCAAATACTACATCATTAAAGACAAGGTATCCTAGATAAAATATTATCTAAGATAAGGTAGTCATGACATGTTCATTAATTACCTTTTGTCACCAACTAAATTTGGCAACTGTACTTACTGATAAAAGGTGAAGAGTGGAAAAAAGTATGGTCAACTACATGGGCGTGGGAAAGCACCATGTAGTATATCAGATATTTGCAGCGGAGTGTTAGAAGGACCATACTTGTGTCCACTGGTTCATAGTAGGTTCTTCCAAAGGTTAACTGGCTTAAGACACTTATACTTCGGAAGATGCTACTTCTTTCAAGGCTTGAGGCTTTTCGTCAGATCTTCATACTTCAGAAGCCATTGTCTTGGTTTCTTCTAAGTCTTGAACTTCGGAAGAGAGAAGATTTTGTCTTTGGAAGTTGGAGATTTCCTTTGGAAGATTTTCAGCCTTTCTAGATCCAACAAACTCCCCCTAGGCTGATGCTATCAAAACCTCACTTATTTCTACTTCTCAAAACCTTCGGCATCAAGGACAGAAGATGTTTTTTTGCTTCTTTGTTCTTCCCTAAAGTAGTGCTGAGAAGTTTGTATAGATCATTCATGGACAGGAGATCTAGTATGTCACTTTGAATTATATTCCCTTTGTTGTAGTCATACTCCCATATAAATATTACCTCATGTTTGGGGCATTCAATCATTTGAAAAAGGCTTTGCCTTTGGTTGCTAATCCTTTCCTTTTATCCTTCTCTCTTAGCTTTAACTCTTCTTTAATCTTGGTTCTAGAAGTTAGCTTGGCCAGATGAAGACTACTTAAATGATTTATGACGTGAGCAACTATCTCAGAGTTGGAGGGCTTAGAGAATGACTTTTCTACTAACTTAGCAATGTCAAACCTGCTTAAGTGTAGCAAAGATGAGGCATTGAGCCTGTTTATCTCGCCATTCTCTCTCTCAACAACAAAGTTGTGAGAAGAGTCAATAACATCCATTGGATGACCTTCTTTCTTGGCATAAGGGGCTTACTTGGTACTCTATCCCCTGTCTTTGCATCCAACATAGTCACCGGCCTTCTTCTTAGCTTCTTCTCTTCTTCATTTAATGAATCAGAGTTAAGGCTAAATAGCTTAACGGTTTGGTCCAATGTTCCTCTAGGGAGATCAAGGAATTGATCTCTAGTGAGGGAACTTGAGGAGTCATCAACATAGGTTAGCTTGACATACCCCTCCTCACAAGAGATATTGTACATTCAAGAAGAGATGTTTGGAAGGCTGAGGTGATGGTTTGGATGGTTGGTGTATAGCTAGTGGTGTTTGGGTTCTTGGAAGTGTTTTGGGTTTGAGGATGGGTAGTTAAGGTAGGAGGTGAGGAAGCAGGTATGGAGGATGGTGTGGGTTCAGGAGTAAATAGTTTAGATGTAGGTTTGGCTTTGATGAGAAAAGGGAAAGGGATTTGTTTAGGTTGAGGTTGGGGTTAAGGTGTTGGTTTGAAGGTCATCCTCTGTCCCCTTCTATACATCTCTTTCCTTTTCCCTGAGCGAATGTCAGCCTTGATGTCACTGACATGTAGTTGTAGGGTTTTCTCAAACATAGGACCCACCTTCCTGCCAAAAAAATCCATAAGCCCTTAGATAATCCTTCATCTAGGCTTTACCACCTATCTTCCTCATAGCAGTGAGTGCAACTTCTTCCTCCTCCTTCTTCTTCTCCCTCGTTTTTCCTTTGCATCCTTCTTTCTCTCTTTCTCCATTTGATCTTGTTGTTTCTTGAAAAGCCACAAGATTGTGTCATTGTTGTGAGGAGTCAATTCATCTAGAGAGAATCCCCTAGAGCTCAGTAAAGATATCCTTTCCCTCCTTAGTTGCAGATCAACCTCTCTTTTCTTTCTCTCCCTTTCTTCCTTTAAGGCCAACCTTGTTGCCTCCTTCTTTTGCTCAATTTGCAGCACACCTTCTCTAACTCAATTAACTCCTCTAATGGTAGCATAAGCACATCTTCATTAACAACTCCAATATTGACTAGCCTATCAATGATTTCCACTCTCCTTTTATTATTGATAGCCTCTACCTTTCCTTTTCAGCTTCTCTAACCTTTCTTCCTATCTTCCTCTAAAAGCTCTTCCGTAGTCAACTTCCTCTTCCATTTGGTGTCTTTGGAAGGTTTGGACTTTGGAGATTCTTGAGTAGAGGTTTTAGGTTGGGAGGTGGAGATTTGAGCATGTGTTATTAATTTTGTTCGAGTGAGGGGTTGGTTGAGAAAATCCTCATTGTTCACCTCAGATGCTAATTCTAAAATTGCATCTGTGATAACTAGATCCTCAGATAAAGAGAATAACCCTTCCACAGCTTCCATCTCAGCTTCAGACGATTGAAATGGTTCTTCCGAGGCTTTGACTTCAGCTTCGGAAGTCTATCGCAATGCACTCTCTGTCCCAACTGTTTCAGTTGTTGGGCCATCAGTATCTATTTCCCCTTCGAAATCAATTTTAGGTTCCATGTAAACCATAGGTTGACTAACTTCTTGGATAGTGGTAGAAGGTGCATTCAACCTCTGAAGCTTTTCATCTCCAAAGTATGGCACAACAACATCAGGGCTTGCCTGTTCAATGGAAGATCCAAGTAGGAACTTGGAAAAGAACCTGTTTAGATCTTGGAGCATACTTTGATCCATTTGAAGTACAATTGGAGGAGGCTCAGGAAAAACTATTGCTTGTTGAGTGGGGTATTTTGAAGTTAAGGTTGTTAAAGCTAAACTTTGTGGTTCCTCTGATGTTTGTCTCTGAACATTCTTCCTCCTTTTTGGTAGCATCATCCTGAGAGCTTTATGAGCTAGAGGAAGAGGTCAAGGAGACCTGAATGAGTACATGCCTAACAGATCTCTTATTCTGTTTCTCAGCTAGTTTGGTCTTGAGACTTTCAATCTCAAGTTGCTCAGTGGTAGACCTATCCTCTAAAGTCTTAACCTTGGATTCAAGATTTGAGACTTCAAAAAGTACGTCTTGAATAATGAGTTGCGGACTTCCCTTATCTTCTTTTGAAGAATCATGGGGAGATGAGGTAGCATACCTTGTATGTTCACCCTCACCACCAGATGTGGTTTCTTGGCACCCCGGTTTCCCTTACCTAATCATGTCTCTTTCATACTCATCAATGGGCACAGTTACTGTAGATTCAGCCTCAAAGATGTTATCAATGTCTTGATGATCCAGTGAGGCTCATTCAGTAGTGGCAGCTAAATACATATGAGTCCCTTCCATATCAGTGAGAGTCACCTCAGTTTGGGCTTGCTGATGGAGGCTAGAGATAAACGGTCTCTCTAGGCTCTGTTGATCCTTGAGAGGGTGTTGTGGATCAACTTCATTGCCTTGAAGAGACATAATCTTTTCATCAATTCCTATGAGAAGGTCAGTAATGGATATTGAGGTTAAGCCTATTCACCCTAGACCTTGTTTAATGTCTATTGGCATTAAGCCTATGAGAAGGCTGTCCCTTTTTGGTTGTTCAGAAGAGTATAGGGACTCATCTTGAGGGGGTCAGCTTGGGTTTTGGGCTGATAGGTTTGAGAGTAAGGAGATTCAAAACCCATATTGAGGTCAATGGTGAAAGAAGGTGGGACCTCTGACTGAGTGGGAGCCCATGTTTCCACTCTAGTCTTTTTGGTTTGAACCTGAGGGACTTGTTCAATCAGAGTCAACTGAACAAGGGTTTGTTTGGACACATCTGGTATGTGATTTTGATGGGGTGAGAAGGTAGATTTGGCATTGTGAGGGTTGTTGCTGGTGTGGGTTCATCACCTATGGGGTTAGCAGGGATGTCATCGGGAGCTATGCGCTCAATCATTCCTGGAAGAAGTGCAGTGTGTCTTCCAGTGAAGTTGGTGGAAATCTTCTTCAGTACTTTGAACATAGTTGACCTCATGTGAGGGACAGTCAGAGCGGCTACATAGACAAGCTTGCTCTGGTCCAACTCATAGTTGATAACGTGCTGGATAAACCGGGGATACATGTAGAATGTTTCCCTTTGAAGGTTTCCCATCAAATTTGTCAACACAAATATGGAATAGGTGAAGAGAAGGCCTTTTACCAACCCATGAACTAGGCATTCTAGTTCATATAGGATTTGATCCCATCCCCCAGACTTGTTAGACACGCAGTGAATGACTATGTACAACAGGAACGTCCATGGTAGAAGAAGTTAAATTTGTACACCATGGACCTGCTCACATCACTACCATAACCTATTTGGGTATATGTAACATCTTGTATTTTCCGTTAATTAAAAGTTAATTTTATTAATTCTTATATGGGTTATTTAGACAATTTATGAATCTTGTTGGGCTATTATTGTATGATTCTTTGTTTAAGTTTCTAAATTAAGTAAATAATAATAATAATAATAATAATAATAATAGTAATAATAATAATAAAATTGTTAACTTAAAAGTGTTTAAAAATTTAATTAAAAACTTGGGGGATTGTTTTTGTAAATTTATAAACTTAAAACAAAGTTCATTTTTCTTTCCCCCAAACCCGGCGAGACGCCGGTGGTCGCTCCGGCTATACTCCGGCGACCCTATTAGTGCCTTAAAACCTCGAATTATGATTGGAAACCGTTTCCAATTGAGTCGTGTGCCTGATTCGAATTGATTAGTATAGATTAATTAAGATTAAACACCAGTTACACGAGCTTTCGAGCTCGAG
This sequence comes from Flaveria trinervia, assembly GCA_025506515.1. Classification (NCBI taxonomy): domain Eukaryota; kingdom Viridiplantae; phylum Streptophyta; class Magnoliopsida; order Asterales; family Asteraceae; genus Flaveria; species Flaveria trinervia. The sequence goes on from CM046445.1 coordinate 4,176,600, forward strand.
TAACCGTCGGGCTATGGTTTTTAATCGATAACAGTTAAAACCTAATAATAACACATTAAACCAACTTAATCGATCATAAATCCATCTCTAATCGACTACAACACTCAAAAGCACTCAAATCAAATCCAAACACTGAAATTGATCACCTCTTTTCCCGCAACCTGCAACTTTGTCGAAACTACCCTTCTAAGCCTTCTTAGTTTAAATTGATTGAGGGTTCTTCATCTTCAAGATCATCAGAAGCTTCTTGTGCAACTAATTTGGTTGGAATCATCGTTTGAATATCGATTAAGGCTCCAAGTGTTTGCGAACGTCTTTCGTTTTCCTCACCAACCAATCGACCTCAAATCGGGTAATCAGACTCATGAATTTGATCGGTTTTACTTGGGGTTTAAAAGCCCCAAGGTTAATTTCATGTTCATAAACGAATTTGGGATCAATTTGGAATCAATTTGGAATCAATCGGTTCTAGGGTTCTTAAGATTTCGGGAATTTTCTTTAAATGAGTTTTTAATAATTAGGAACCAATATGAACCGCGGCCGAGGCCTTGGTTCATTGGTTAAGTCATTACACATCTCAACAGGGGGTCCCGGGTTCGAACCCGGGCACCCGCAGTTTATGTTTTTTTGGCTTTTTCAGCCTTAAAAAAATATAGAAAAATCTTTAAAAATTATAAAAAGTATTTATAAACTTAGTTCATTTTTTTAATTACTTAAATTTCTTCTGCAAATTTATTTTTAAAAATATATTAATATAAATTAATTGTTTTCTTTAAAAATTAGATCATTTTTGTAAATATAAACTTTAGATAATAGTTTTAAACTATTAAAATTATTAATATAGCAAAAGTCACTTCTAAACTAATAATCAAGGGTATTTCAAATAATTACAAAAGTTTATTTTTTTTAGTTTATTTCTTCCTTAAATTAGTTACCCAAATATTACATATATTATTCTTTTAAAATATATGGGTTGCTACAATTAAAATGCATAATATATCTATAAGAACCCCAAAATTTTACCTAAAACCCTAATTCTCCTTAAAAGTTAAGCTTATTAAACGTAAATATTGTAAAACTATTCATATTTAGGTATCTTGTGAAGGAGTACTTGGAACGGTGATTATATTTGATCTTTTATCTTCATATTACATACTTATTGATCAAGTGAGTTTTCCTTGTCCCTTTTTTTTATAATTTCACACTTATTTGGGGTGAAACATGATGCTTATATTACATACACCTTTAAACATTTGAGACTTGTAATGCATATGCAATTCTATTTATTATTTGGTCATGGTTATTTGTGTATTGTAAGTGTTTATATGAGATACATAGTTTGTTTACAATCATTAACTATTGCTAGCCTGGCGACGTCTTAGATCTTTGGTCCTGACAAGCCTATTTGGTGCTAAAGTCGAGGTATTGCCGACTCCTAGGGGTCGTACGTTTGTGCACTAGGGAACCAAATACACTTAGCCAATCTTTTATACTTGTAATCAAGTCGAGGTTTGCTTGTAACGACATGTGTTCTATAATCTTACTAGCTTATAATCCATGACATGAATTGCTACTTGTAATCTTATTATGTATGAAAACCTGGAAATTCACCAACTATTTTTAGTTGACTCTTTATTTTCATCATGTTTTAGGAAATCCCCAAGATTAAAGTGTCTTTTGAAGCTTGCAATAAGACTAGGATTTGGACCTAGTTAATTTAAAATAAAATGTTTATGTAATGTTTTATTTTGTTTGGAAATTATCTCATGTTTAAGACTTATGCTTGCATGCTCTTTTAAAACTTATAAACTTAATATTTACATTTTAACATAGCGTTATGTGGTTGTGAACAATCTTATCCCTCACATCTCGACGTTTCCGCCGTCAAGGTTGGGGTGTGACAGTATATGTGTCATCAAGGTCTGTCTTGGGGAACTCTATAGGAGAGCCTTCATCATGGAGCTCCAGATGCTCCATGCTCCCTGATGGTCTATTCAGAAATGATGAACTCTTGACAAAAAAATGCTCGACTTCAGAACCTAACTCCGTTCAAGGTTGTAATCTGTTCATTCCACCAAATTCTAGTCATATGGTTTGAATACACTATGGGGTTGACAGTTAGGGCTGTGAAATAGGTTGATTGGGTTAGGAAGGAGATGATTATAGAGAAGTAGCATCCTTGGACGAATCCAAGAGTGCTACTTGATTGTGTTGAGGGTTTAGTGCAATTGTGAGTAAGAAATAGAGAAATGAGTCTGATATAGGGTAAATTGGAGACGAAGAAAGTTTTAAGGTAAGGTAATTAGTAAAAGAAATTAAGTGGATGAGTCGAAAGTATTTAAATGCGTGAAAATAGATAATGGATAAGGTGAAGTGATGGTTTAGTGTGACAGGGGCGGTAAGGTTAAACCAATAAAGCTTTCTTCCAAGTATAAAACATTTCCGAAGGTAATCTTCTTCCGAAGCCAATTTTACTTCCGAAGGTAAATATTATCCCTCCGAAGGTAAAAGGGGCTTGTCGAGTGAAAGAGTTTTAAGCTTCAATAGGAGATTTAATGTTCTATCAAATGATTTTTCCGAGACTAAAATTTCTTCCAAAAAGAAGATTTCCCTTGGAGGAAATATGCTTCAAAAGATATATGTAACATCTTATGAGAGTTAATTCCTCTTCGGAAGATTTTATACTTAGATAAAAGTTTTGAAGAAAGACCTTTTGTAACAGGGCTTACATTGTAATAACAAAGACAAGACACATTTTAAAAAGGTTTTTCAAATGAGATAGACTAATTAATGTTTATTATCCTAATAGCCGTAATAAAATACTTGAATCTTTGTTCATCAAGGGCTTTGGTGAATAAATTGGCATATTGTTGATTTGAATCAAGTTTGACTAGCTTAATCAAAATTTTCTCATTAATATCTCTAATGAAATGATACCTGATGTCAATATGCTTTGTCTTAGAGTGGTTGACTGCATTTTCAGTAATAGAGATAGTATTATTGTTGTTAATATGGATAGGAGTACTCATGAAATTGAATCCATAGTCCAACATCTAATTTTGAATCCACAGCAGCTGAGCACAACAACGAGCAGCAACAATATATTCAACTTCAGCAGTTGATGTTGAGACACATGTTGCTTCTTGCATTGCCATGAGATGATCATTCCACCAAGAAATTGAAATCCTTATTATGTGGATTTATTGTTGATATTGCAGCCACCATAGTTATTATCAAAATAGCCATAGAGATTGAAATTATTATTCCTTGGATACCAGAGACCTAGTTTAGGTGCTCCTTTGAGGTATCTAAGGATTCGCTTCACAACAACTAGGTGAGACAACTTTGGAGCATCGTGATATCTTGCACAAACGCATGTTGCAAACATGATATCAGGTCTACTTGTTGTGAGATACATGAGAGACCTAATAATTGCCCTATACTGATATTGATCAATATCCTCCCCCTCAGATTCAGGACAAAGATTGTGGTTTATGGGTATAGGAGTCTTTGCTGGCTTATAATCTTTCATATCAAATCTCTCTAATATGTTAGATACATATTTAGATTAATTGTTAAAGAACCCTTCCTTCATCTGCTTTACCTGAATTCTAAGGAAAAATCCCATTTTCCCAATGGAACTCATCTTAAATTTCTTCTTCATGATGCTTTCAAAGTCTACACATTTGGTCTTTAGAGTAACCAAATATAATATCATCAACATAGACTTGGACGAGCAAAATATCTTTCCCAGACTTCCTTACTAATAAATTCTTGTCAATGATACCTCTGGTATAACCATTCTTTAGGAGAAATTAAGACAAAGTCTCATACCACAGCCTAGGTGCTTGGTGCAGCCCATAAAGAGCTTTATCCAATTTGCACACATAATCGGGGTGTTGTGGTTCTTCAAATCCTAGAGGCTGGCATACGTAGACTTCCTTATCTATATCCCCATATAGAAAGTCACACTTGGTAGACAATAAAATTATTAGATGCAGCATAAGCAAGAAAGATCTTCACTGCCTCAAGTATTGCCACTAGAGCAAAGATATCAGTGTAATCAATTCCTTCCTCTTAAGTGTATCCTTGAACTACCAGTCTTGCCTTGTTTTTGATGATCAAGCCTCTATCATCTCTCTTGTTCTTGAAAACCCATTTAGTGCCTATTGGTACTTGACGGATGGTAGCGGACATAGGTTCCAAATCTTTTGTCTTTTGAATTCAAGAAACTCCTCTTGATTTATTCAACCCAACTACTATCTTTCAAGGATTCCTCTACTTTCATGGGTTCCATCTGAGAAAAAAAGCATGAGTACAGGTAGACATTCCCATTATGAGATTGTCTCTTTGTTCTCACACCTTCAGAGACATCTCCAATGATGTTCTTAGCTCGATGAGTGTTGTGAATTCTAAGCCTTGGGATCACATCCAATTGTAGAGACAAATCCAGATTGGATATGTTTGGCTCAGGTACTTGAACACTTGGATCAACTATTGTTTCAAATTCATTTAATGAGGATTGATTGAATGAATCAGAAATATCATCATTATTAATTGATTGTGAAGCAGCATTAACAGTTTCATGTTCCTTCAAAATGCTACTTTTATCATCTTGGTGTTGTGCAGTGTCACCTGATGAGTGTTGAGGCTTACTGGGCTGACAACTTGTTGAAGCTCTATTATCTCTTGAGATAGTCAAACTATCAGATCTGACAATAGTGGAAGCTTGATCTTCAACTGCTCTTGGAGAACTTGGAATAGGTTTGGGTAACTCAAATAATTGGTCATCATCAGAATCACTTTAAGTACCTATTCCAGCTGAAATATTCTCACAAAAAGGTTTGGAATAGTTTGGAAATAATTCTAAATCAAAGATATGATCACGGCTATTCCCTCTAACTAAAGGAGTGTAAGGCCCCGTTCCCGGGACGCTTACAGTTGGTCAATCATTGCACATAAAACATATAATTACATTAACTTTAACAAATATTGCAATGGAAACAATAAAATATATTTTCATTCCAATATAAATGCTTTTGCAAGTTAATACAACATTCGTTACAAAACATCGTTTGTTCGCATTATAATGCAAAAAACATTACACAAAAGAATGCCATCACAAAATAGCCAAGTAGTTGCCCCGTGCCATCCACAGCAACCTTTACCTGCCAACTGGAAACACATAAAAGTCTGCATTGCTGAGTGAGTTCTAGCTTTTTTAATAAAACATACTTTATCTTTCGTTTAAAACCATTCTTTACTTTTGTAGATGATCACACATCATACGTACACATAGATAATATCATTATCATCTTCATCATTCGTTCATTAACTTTTGTTTATTCACCGTATGTCATTATCATTCGCTTTCGTTCATTTTCATACATAACTTTCTTACTTTCATTCGTACGTTCATTACATTCGATGACATGTACATTACCCTGATCATTATGCACGAAGCTGGTTACTGGGCCTGAGGTCTTTCATAGACCTCGAACATTGTACACAAAGTTGACTCTAGTACCTAGGGCGAGTACATTCACCACTTATTTTTTCTCTTTCATTTTGGATCAATGCCATATGCTATACCCCAAACATTGTGCACGAAGCTGGTTACTGGGCCTGAGGTCTTCATAGACCTCGAACATTATGCACGAAGCTGACTCCAGTACCCGGGGCAAGCGGCAAGGATCCCATACATATGGTCAATCATAAGGATTGGACCCTAGTGTGCATCCTTCTAGGGTAGCTAGCCCGTAAACAGTTAAGCTAACACCCTTCATTAGGTGTGAACCTCCATACATTTGCTTGCAAGCCTTTCTTACTTTCATTCATTCATTAATGCATGCACTCTATCATTATGTTCCTCTTTTCATTATCTTTCACTTTACTTTACATAATACTTTATCATTTCTTTTATAACTATAACACGTAAAGCCACAAGAATGATAAACATACATAACAGGAACATAACATAATCATACATAACATCACCATACAAGGCACCATCTTACAGGCATAACATACCACATACACACAATCATGTATAAGCACTAATCATACATCATCATTCATGCCCGTCATATCATCTATGGCCTCAAAAGTCAACTTACATAGCCCCGGGAACCTCCCAAGTCAAAGCTTACATTTCACATTCTCCCAGAAAATCAGAAAAATATTCTAAGTCTTTAGGCGCATGAGCACTATACAAGCGCATAAGCACTATGTAGGCGCATGACCTTTCAGACGCATGAGGAACACTTAGGCGCATGAGCAACTTTCAGACGCATTGGCACTATTGGGGCGCATGAGCAACACTTAGTCTATTATGGACAAATTCTAGGCGCGTGAGCACTATGCAGGCGCATGAGCACTATGTAGGCGCATGAGTGCCTAGGCGCATGAACTATATGGGCATATGAACACTTAGTCAATTTCAGCCTATTTCTAGGCGCATGAGTACTATTTGGGCGCATGAGGTTTTTGGGCGCATGGGAACACTTAGGAAGTTATTTTCATTTGGGCACATGGGCCTCTGTTTAGCCGCATAAGCAGCCTAAATCCTCCTAAACATCATAAAGTCCCCAAACATCATATAACCTTTTCTAAGCTTAATCTTACATTCTAAGCCTTAGAAACATAACCATAACATCATCAAACACATACATAGCCCAAAATCAAACCCCACCCACAACATACACACATACGGGTATAAAAACCCAACTTTATAAAAACAGACATACATGCATTTCTAGCCCTAAAGCGGTTTAAAACAAGTAAAAAGGGGGATTCTCGAACTCACCTTACCATCCTTTGGTTATGACTTCTTCAATACCCCTTTGCAATTGAGTTCAACTGCCTTGAAACCCACCAAAAACATACCCGAACACACACAAACATACATAAGCATATAACCGATGCTAAGGCCAGTTAAGAACATCATAAACACACGAATTCTTACCTTGAATTTGAACTTCTACTCTTGTTCTTCAAAGACCCGAGAGTTTCTGCTCTCCTACTTTCTCTCTCTAAATATATTCGAAGATATGTGTGAAGAGCGGGTGATGGGCGGCCATGCCACCTTTATCAACAACTTTTGAAGACTTTTGTCCTTTTTACACTTTCAACCCTTCAACTTAGGTTAAATAACTTTCTTTCTTTTCCTTCACTTTTATTCTTTCTTCTTTTGACTTTTAAAATAACCAGGTGTTACAAGGAGTGTGCTCATTTACAACAATGTTGGATGATATCTCAAATTGTTGATTTTTAATATTGCATACTCTATAAGCAGTAGAGTTGGAGGGATATTCAACAAAGATAGCATCATTCAATTTTTCAGCAAATTTAGCCAAATTGTCTTTTGTGTTAAGTATAATACACATGCTGCTAAAGGATCTTAGAAAACCATGAACGGTGGCCTCTTGTTCCATATCTCATAAGGGGTTTTTTCATGTGGCTTAACTATAAGAAATTTGTTTTGCACATAGCAAGCCCCTGCCTAGAATGTTAGAGGCAGCTTTGAATCGGCTAACATAGTTCGCGCAGCCTCAATAAGTGTCATGTTCCTCCTCTCAGCAACACCGTTTTGTTGAGGAGTTCTTCGGGCAGTATATTGTTTGGCAATCCTTTTTGAGTTAAAAAATGAGTCAAGAACTTGATTCTTAAACTCAGTCCCTTGATCACTTCTAATTATTTTAACCTTATGATCAACATGATTTTCAATTTGATGAATAAAAGATTTTAATGTTTCAGCAGTTTTATCTTTAGTTCTTAAGAAGAATACCCATGTGAATCTAGTAAAATCATCAATGATCACAAGGCAATATGGTTTCCTTCTAATGCTCATTATACTTGTGGGACCAAAAAGATCCATGTGCAAGAAGTGTAATGGAATGATGATAGAGTTAACAACTTTGGATTTATAAGATACCCTATATTGCTTTCCTTTCAGACATGCAACATAGTTATCCATGTAGAAAAAATCCTTTTAGGCAAACCATGTACCAATTTATTTATAACCAATTTATTCATGGTTTTAAAATTGACATGACACATTCATTTATACGATAGTGTTGACTCATCACCATCATCTTTGGAAAGAAAGCATGATACTTCACCTAATGGGGAAACATTGTTCATATCCAGCTTGTAAATATCCCCTTTCCTAGGAGATCTAAGAAGCACTAATTCTGGAGGAATTGTCATTCCTGGTTTGAGGATAATGCACTCATTTTTGTGAAAAGCATTTGATGCTTTTGATCACAAAACTAAGAGACACTTAGAAGATTGTGTTCAAGCTGATTGATAAAATGAACTTTGTCAACTTTTAACTTGCCATCGGATACACTTCTTCTGCCAGAAATGTATCCTCCAGCCTCACCTCCAAATTGAACAGGACCTCCATCAAAATGTTGAAATTGTTTAAGGAGATATTTGTTCCATGTCATGTGCCTGGAGCATCCACTGTATACAATCCACATATTGTTATTTTTGTCATATGGATGTCCCTGCACATAAATTGAAGAAAGTTAGTTTTTATTAGAAACCCAAGCCTTGTTGGTCTTGGGCTTTTCTAATGATAAGGATTTTATTGAACCAAAAGTTATGCATAGGGGTTCAATGAGAGTTTATGAAGTATAGGTTTGGGTTGCAAAATCTTCTTTGATCTTCCATTCCATCCCTTGGTTGATTATTGTAGATGAGCTTGTTCAAGCTTGAGCAACATGGTATTCTTCTGAAGCTTCTTTTTTTTTGGAAGATACCTTTACCACCTTTTCTTCCGAAGCAGTATTTTTCTCAGATGGTTTCAAGGGAACTTTCTTATTCTTTTGAGTTTTTTTGGCTCTATATTATGAAGCCAATTTCCCTTCAGAAGAAAGATTTCTTCCGAAAGCAACTTGCTTTGGAGATAAGCTTTCCCTTTTTTTATCACTTGAAGCATTTGATAAGGTCCAAAAATAAAGCCCTCCCTAACTCCTTCATTCTTAACATTGTTTGTATAGTGTGTGCTAGCAGGATTGTAGTAACAATATTTTGCCATATGGTTTTGCAAACCATATATTATGCATGCAATGTTAATCTTCTTACTGTTGTTTCTTGATTTTCTTGTCTTCCTCAATAGTCTTTCCTTTCTTCTTCTGATTCTTTTGTTGGATAGGTATGCTTGTACTACACACTTTTCCAGAGTCAGAGTTTCCAACCACTTGGAATCCTGCTAAAACAAATACACCCTACTGTTTTTGGTCTATTTTCAGTTTGGACTTAACCACTTTCTTGGTAGTTTTTCTGGTTGCCTTGGCTCGGCTTCTTCTGGTTTTGGTGGTTAGAGGTTGGTCATCACCAGTGAGAGAGGTTCGGATTACCTCGTTCTTCCCTATGATGGTCTCCATAGTTGCATCATTCTTTGACTCATGGAAGGTGAGTCAGTAGATGGAACCTCTTGCTCTTTAGTCCCACACCTTGGTTGTCTAATATACTCATAAGAGTATGGTGGAGAAATTTCATTGGTTCCCAACCTACCTTTGTTTTGGTAACAAAGTTTTAAGTGAGAGGATGATGGAAGAATGACTTGGAAGTTTTGCTCAGAGATAGCATGCTTCCTAACTTGAGCCTCAGCTATGACAAGCTGGGCTTGAGCATCAGTCAATTTGGATATTTAATCATTGATTTAAGTCTTGTAGTTTGTGTGTTCAGGTTTTAACAAGGACACAGTTTTCTCTAACTTCTCAATTTTCTTTTGATAGTCAGATTCAGCCCTTTTAAAATCATATTTTAAGATATTTAAAGACTTAATATCATATTTAATTTCCATATTATAGTCCTGAAATAACTTAACTTTAGCAATGCAAGCTAGAGTACTGATGTGTTAATATGCCTCGCTGTCATCAGTTCCAACCATTAGTGCTTGAGCATGAGTCACATCTTGTACCATGAAGCTCCATTCAACTTCTTGAGTTACAACTACTGTTTCATTTGATTTTATGGGGGTTTTAGATGTAGAGGTTCCCAGATTTGATTTGGGAGCCTTAAATTCCCTGGCAAAATGATCAACTTGGTTACAATTGTAACATTTGCCCTTTGACTTGTCAAACCCAAACTTGTTGTTAGTTGGGTTCTAGGGAAACTGCGTTCCAGTTCTTTTGAAGAACTTTTTGCTAGGTAACTTAACAAAGCAATTTGTTGGACAATGTCTACATATTCCACCTCATCTAGGCTGAAACATTCTAGATCATCAAAGCAGTCTTGAAAGTCACTAGAATGTCCACTTCCTGAGACAAAGGCACAACTGTCCTGGAAAGAACTTTGCTAAGCCTGTTAGGCCTTGGAGTCTCAGGAAAAGTGATTTATGGCCCAGAAGAACAAGATGGCTATTAGGGGTATGTCAGGTACTGCTGAGGTTGGGGGTCCTAAGCCTTCAACAACCATTAAAGTGTTGCTAACAGGAAGGCTTAGGGGTCTGCTCATCTGGTGGCCTCTCTTGTTCTCCATCTCTACACGGTATCCATCAAGGATGCCATATAGTTCAATCATGGTGAGGGAGTTCAAGTTTTTTGTCCTTTTGATGGAGACACAGTAGAACGTCCACTCATTTGGGAGTGCACTCATTAATTTTCATGTGAGATCTCTCAATTCAAGGGCAATTCCCATAGACTAAAGGGAATAAATAAAATCCATATACCTGAAGTATTGTTGGTTGAGGGTCTCTCCAGCAATATAAGTGAAGTTTTCGAACTCTTGCTTCACTGAATGTTTCTTGGAGTCGTTCGAGCTAGAGTACATCTAGGAGGATGCATTAAATAGTTTTTTGCTGACCTGTAATGCTCAAAACCTACCATGATGGAGTTGGGTATTGCAGTCATTAGAACAGTCATAGCATTACTATCAATGTCCAGCTTCTTGCGGTCTTCATCATAGTAGTCTTCTACAGCTTTCTGTATCATCGCACCGTTTCCTCCTGGTGCAACAACCTTTGGTCTGTAAGGACAATTGATGATAGATTGCCACATCTTGTCATCTTGGTACCTAATGAAATCTTCAATATGACTACTCCATGATCTAAAATTTTTAGGAGTGATGATAGGTGCTTTGGTCATCGTCCCCATTTCAACTTCAGACTTTTGGTTGAGGGCTATTTTTGAGTAGTTGAAGAATGAGTGAAGAAAGATTGATTTGGATGGTAAGATCTCACAATCAAGAGCCTATATAGCTATGGTACCAATCGCAGGATTAGGTTTTGTTACTAAACACTTGTTTTCTCTCAAACTCACTTAAACACACTCGGTTAGATGATGCAGAATCCCTCTAATAGTTGATAATAATATATTAAGTAACTAAGAACACAAGAAGATAATTTTCAAGGCACTTGTATATATTACTTCTCAACACAAAGTATTACAAGACTCTTACAAGCATATTACATGAGTTACAATAAGAAACTATATATACTATTACCTACAATAGGATATACTTTGATACTAACTAGAAATCTATGACTAAAAAAAATACTAAATAACTAAAGACAAGGTATCTTATATAAAATATTATCTAAGATAAGGTAGTCATGACATATCCATGACTTACCTTTTGTCACTAACTAAAGTTGGCAATTGTATTAACTGATAAAGGTAAACAATGGAATAAATTATGGTTAACTACATGGGCGTGGGAAAGCACCATGCAGTATATCAGAGATTTGCAGCGGAGTATCAGAAGGACCATACATATGTCCACTAGTTCATATTAGGTTCTTCCAAAGGTTAACTGGCTTTGGAAGAACTTGTTCTTCCGAAGTCACTTATACTTTGGAAAAGACTACTTCTTTCGAGGCTTGAGGCTTTCTTCAGATCTTCGTACTTCGGAAACCATTGTCTTGGTTTCTTCTAAGTCTTGAAGTTCGGAAGAGAGAAGACTTTATCATTGGAAGTTGGAGATTTCCTTCGGAAGATTCTTAAGACATAATCTTCAAAAGTTCTGACTTTGCCTTCGGAAGTTCTTTCCTTAGCTTTGGAATACCTATATTAGTTGCACCAAAATTGTCTAATTGTATACTTTTGGTTGCACCAGCCTTTCTAGATCCAACATATAGTATGTTTATGGGCGTTAAAATAATTAAAGAATCATTAAATTGGCGATGAAGTTTCAGACAACCGAATAGTTCTCGCTCGGATAGTGAGTTTTTACGTGAATAGACTAGTTCTCTCGATCGACTATTATCTTTCATAGTTCTATCGCGATGGGGATAACGTGCACGTCACGTTGTCACGCCATAGAGAGTTCTTGCGTAGAGAGTGAGTTCTCGTGTGAGTTATAGTGTTCCTATGTTGATGTTCTTGTGTGAGTTATAGTGTTATGGTGTTGATATTCTCACGTGAACCCGTAGATAGATACGCAAATAGACACTTTCATATAATGTGCGATAAAGATAATGTTAACAGAGAACTTATAGCTAAAAAAGTAAATATGTCTAAAACTACAATTAAAGATTAAAGAAAGATAGTAGAGTCATATGTGAAATGTTAAAGAACTTGAATAATAAATTCAAGAACAGTTACCCGCTAAAGCACAACTATGAAAATGTTAAAGTAATACTAAAAAAAGTCTTGCAAAGGCCAATAAAGAAATTCACATTCGTTGCACTTTCACCTGATAAAGAAGTTATACCTCGTCTATGCTCGCCTGATAAAGGAGTGATACCTCGTGCATGCTCGCCTGATAAAGGAGTCATACCTCGTGTATGCTTGCCTGATAAAGGAGATATGCCTTGTGCATTCTCACCTGATAAAGGAACTATGCATTTGTGCTAAGCTCAAAGATAAAGTAAAAAAATAAAGCTAAAGTATAGATAAAGCTAAAGATAAAGTATATCTATTGTTAAAGTATGTAAAGGTGTATGTTCATGATAATGTTCAGTTAAAGTATTTTGATAAAGTAAACCTAGAACTCACCGAGTGTCGTTGACTTTTGTATGCATATTAGATTGACAAGTATGCAATAGAAATAAGAGGTAAGCATGGCATGGATTGAAAAGCTAACCGGCATATGGTCAACACTGGCATCCTGGCATAAATTAAAGAAGATAATTAAAGTTATCTTTTATGATGTAAATGTTTGAATGAATACAATGTTTTATGTTCCGTTGCTTATATTATTGAAATATTGATGTTCGAGAACTTCTGTTTTTGATGATCAAATCTAACTTTGAGGTTGTCTGGGAACAAGTCCTTACAAGTTAGTATCAGAGCCATAGTTTGAGAGATTTAGACACTCTGATGTCTAAACTCGAACTAAGAATGGGACCGGTTAAGGGATGCCAGTGCTAGTAGCTCGATGCCAAGAAGGTTAAGTTAGAAATAATGTTTGATAAAGTTTCATAGTGGTTATAGTGCTCATAGTGAGGTTGAGAGCTCATGTGACTTAGGATAGGAAACATTTAGGACATGTAAAGTAAAGTAAGTAGTTAATTACAACTGGCCACTTTCATTAAAAACTTACATTACCTGACATGATCTGAATTATTACCTAGAATGATAACTTTAGCTTTTCATGTCTTATAAAAAGTCATGGTTGGAAAGAAAGCTACTTAAGTAGGTGCTTGTGGTGGTGTCAGGAGCAGACCACGAAGCACTAAGAACCGAAAACACACAACTAAAGAGGTGCATGTGGACATTGTTCATACTGCTAGAGAGCAAAACTCTCATCATCTGAAGAGAGGATTACCTTGGAGCTTGTTGTCAGAGGCTATTGTCGAAGAGGTCCACAAGATTCTTCATGATATCATGCCTCCAATCATGATTGAAGCTCTAAAGGAAGTAACTAGGGAGTGGATGCTGGAGGCAAAGAACAAAGCTAGCAAAAAAGGATAGTGAGGGTACCGAAGAAGGCTCGAGGAAGGATGGGAAAGATGACGAGGATGTGACTCATGGGGAATTAGCAAAAGGGTGTTTGTATGCATCTTCAAGGGTGCAATCCTCCATCCCTGGCTGGTAAGGGCGGTGATATTGCCACTCTTTAGTGAGTGTATGAGATAGAGGCGATGATTGAGATCAGTGAATGTAAAGTTGACCAAGTTGTGAAGTTCGTAACTCACTCATTTGTTGATGAAGCTATTCATTGATGGAACACCTACAAAGAGTCCAAGGACCCTCGTGAGTTTAGGAACATGAAGTGGAATAACCTAAAAAAGTTGGTGATGAGAAAGTTTTGTCCTCAGAATGAGATAGGCTAGGTGGAAAGTGAATTCTTATGATTTAAAGTCGGAAGTCTAACACACAGTCAGTACACATCTCGCTTTAATAAGATGGCCAGGTTGGTGCCTCACTGTATAAGTACTAAGGAGAGGAGGATGAAGTGTTATGTACAGGGTTTTCCTTTAAAGGTTAGAACATATGTTAAGGCAAGCAAACCAAAGACCTTTGAGTCTTTAATGGAGTTGAGTTGAATAGTTTACGATGATGTGGTGGCGGATGAGCCCGTTGACGAGTTAAGAAAGAGAAGTTGGTCGGGGAGTGTGAAACGAGAAAGGAATGAGAGGTCTGTTGCTGATACTAAAAAGATGAAGGTGAAATCATTTGGTGAATGCAAAAAATGTGAGAGAAAGCATGCCGATGAATGCAGGCTCGGTTCAAGCATGTGTTACAGATGCAGGAAGACGGGGCATTTCTCCAAGAATTTCCCTAATATGATAAAGTGCTACAAGTGTGGCAAACTAGGGCACTAAAGCCGAGAGTGCAAAAAGGTGAAAGTGGTTTACTTGGCTAAAGGAAAAGAGACAAAGACGGAGAAAGAGAAGAAACCCAGTGACAAGCCAAAGGCCAAGGCTAGGGCTTTTACGATGATAAGGGAGGAAGCCAGAGCTGAACTGTATGTTTTTTTAGTTGATTGATCTTGTTTTCTTATTCCTTGTTCCAATAAAGTCCTTATTTCCATACAAGATTTTGACTATTGTTCCCAATTCATTTTTGAGACACTACTACGTCTCACCAGCACCACTTCCCTCCATTAGCATATCACATTATTCCATTGTCGAACCACCCCGTCACACACCACTTCTTTCTTGTGAATTGTTGACATGCGTTGTTGTTGACCCGAGCACGAGGGCGTGTCTAGCGTCTATTATTTCCTTTCTTTATCAAGTGTCGTTGGATTTTTGTTACAAAGAAGTTTTTTGTCCGGCATAATGTCTGATTATTGCATAGATTATCTAAAGAGGCTCAAGATGGTCTTTTTTATTATGTTCGTCCATCATGTCGCATGGTGCATCCTAGTGTTGTCTCGAGCCGCTCACTTGCAGGACTATGATCCTCAAACTTACCTTAATTGTTGTTTAGTAGGACTATAGTCCTCCACCATGATACCTCATTGCTTGCCTTTTGCAAGACTACAAGATTACTGACTTAGAAATTTATAAATTGTTGAAAAAATCAAGAAGAATGTGGACTTGTGACAGAATTTTGACTTTGTAAGGCCCCGTTCCCGGGCACCTTACAGCTGGTGGTTCATCGTACATAAAATATTAGAAAACATATATTAATTTTGCAGCGGAATTTAAAACTATCATTAATAACTAAAAACATGTCATTTACAACATTTGATTTCATCTCAAAATACAAGACATGTCAAAATACGGATGCCAGCCTCAAAATGCTCCCAGTAGCTTATGCATCCATGCCTGCAACTCCTCAGCATCAACATATACCTGCCAACTATCATGCATACAAAAGTCAGCGATGCTGAGTGAGTTCTAGTTTTATAACAAAACATACTTTTCTCTGTTAAAACCATTCTTTACTTTCTTTCAAAACATACTATACTTTACAACCGTTCGTGATCATGCACCATACGTACATACAGATAATATCATTATTATCTTCATCATTACGTTCATTAAATTTGTTCATTCAACGCATTACATTATCGTTCACTTCTCTTTCTAGATCCGGTTAGACTTTACCCTCTTCGTGGCACTCAGCCACGATTACTGAGGTCGAATGATGAGGATCCTGTTCTGTACTTTATTACGATAATTCATTTACGTTCATTCATATGTTCGTTCTTTCATACATTATCTTTCGTTCATTACTCTTTATTACTCGAATCTTGTCTCATGCAATATCCCCGACTCATGCTCGAAAGCTGATGTTGTGCTGGGGCCTGCTCACAAACCCCCGACTCATGTCCGAAGACTGACACAACACCGGGATACGTGACAAAGATCCCATACGAGTCAATCACAGGGATTGAACTCCATCCGAGTCTATTGCAACACAAAGTCGCTCACCTCATTATCTCGTCTCATGCAATATCCCCGACTCATGTCCGAAGACTGATACTGTGTCGGGGTCTGACAAACAAACCCCCGACTCATGTCCGAAGACTGACATAGTACCGGGATACGCGACACAGATCTCATCATCCGTCACATTCGTCATATGCAATACTCCCGACTCATGTCCGAAGACTAATACTGTGCCGGGGCCTGCTCACAAACCCCCGACGCATGTCCGAAGACTCAATCTGTTCAGGCGCATCACCAACACTTAGCCGTTTCAAGCACTTGGGCGCATGGGCACTGCTTAGGCGCATGGCCAACACTTAGTCATTTCAATCTCTGGGACGCATGGGCACTATTTAGGCGCATGGTCCACACTTAGCCTTTTCTTCACTTGGGCGCATGGGCGCTATTTAGGCGCATGGCCAATACTTAGACGCATGGGCCAACATGCTGGGCACATGGGCCACTATTTAGGCGCATGACCCACCCTTGGGCGCATGGCCAACACTTAGGCGTCTGGCCACTCATGCTGGACGCATGGACAACTGTTTGGGTGCATGAGCCACCTCTGGGAACATGGTCTACTGTTCATGTTCATCAAATCATTCTGAAATCTTTTCTATGCTACCAATTCCACCCGATTGCCATTCTAAGCATACCCAAACATAGATCTATCATACTAAGGCCATCTAAGCATGCTAAACATCATCACTAACCCATAATCAACACTATAACATGCATACATACATACAACATTCGGACATAAAGTTGAAAATCCACGGTTTCTTTAAAAACGTTTACTTAGTATGCATAATAGCCCCAAATCAGTTGAAAATCCGTAAAAGAGGGGTTCTAGAAACTCACCTTGAGCAGCTTTTGAGCAACACTCTTCCTGTTCGAGTCCCACCTTCGTTTCAGCTCTTTGAATCGCGAAAACAAACTCTAAACAACCAGAACTTCGGTCAAGAACTCAATACTCAACTGAAACCGAGCTTAAACAAGAGAAGACTTGTCTTTTTCAGCTTCTTCCTCTTTCTCTCTCTAGAACCGAGCTCTCTCTCTCTCTTCTTCTTCTTCTTCTTCCGAGATCAAGCAGCTTTCTACTTGATATGGGGGACCATGCTCTTAAATATCTTAAAATAATAAGATTTGTACTTTGTACACTTTATCCCCCTCCATTTGTGCACAATTTCCATTCTTTCTATTTACTTTTCTTTCCTTTCGTTTAAGTAGAAATTTTGGGGTGTTACAAGTCTACCCCCCTTAAAGAGGTTTCGTCCCCGAAACCTGTCGCTTCTCGAACAGTTACGGGTAACACTGTCTCACCTCTTCTTCGGTCTTGCATTTAAACTCAGATCCCTTTAGGCTTCACTGCACCTGCCCAAGTGAAACCATCATCCTCCTTAGTCTATTCTCCTCTTCTTATTAGTAATGGTCACCAGTTGCTCCTCGTGGTTGGATACTATGTCCATCTCAGTATTCTCTAGTAGCATGATCATATCCTCATCAGTTGAGCTCTTTCTTAGACGAGATGCATGGAACATCAGACGAATTCCACTTAACTCATCATGTAGCTCAATTCGATGTGTCACTTCTCCTACTTGAGCAACACTAGGAATGACCCTCTACACTTTGCTATTAGCTTTACTCGACTCCAAACCAAACAATCCGCTCTCCTGGTTGAAGCCTTCCTTATACTTCATTGTTGTAGGTCGTCACTGAACTCTGGTTGTGCACGGTTGCTCAATCCATCTTCTTGCAACACTTGGGGTTTAAGTCATAGACTACTGATCACCTCACCCGGAGATGCACGTCTACCTACCTATGTCTGTCTTGAATAGTCTAGCAGGAACAAGCGCTCTCTCTCAATTCTATCGCACAATCCTTTAGGGCATTAGGTAACCTGGTAGACTTACTAATAGTAATTCTTACATCGAAGGCTCATCGATCTTCCTACCCCTAACGTGCAACATCACAAAAAGTAGCGGCAACAAAACTACTAGTAGCATCACAATTAAAGCATAGATGCAATAATCTAAACTTGCAAGAATGTACCTGACGTTTCCTCGAAGTCTGACCTAGCCTCCTCCCGGTCATAGCGAAGGCTCTAGCGTTCACCCTCTGTTCTCCTTCCTCGTACCGGAGCTTCCTACCCTCGACTTCTTGCAGTCTCTGCTCATGTGTCCTGTCTTGCCACAGTCGTAGCATTTAGCCATTTGACAGTCCCTCGCTCTATGGCCCTCCTTTCCACACTGGAAACAAACATTTAGTCCCCACTTGCACTCCCCGTCATGGCCTCTGCCACACTTGTTGCAAATCTCTCCTTTCCTTTCCATTCTCTCCTGATCATCGTCCCTCGACGCCATACCTCCATACCCAAATCCACCATCATTGTCTCGCCTTCCTTTCCCCTTCTTAACATAGGCTCGCTCCTCCCTTTCGTCTGTTGTCACCATCGCCCCCCACTCGTCGTACAATCTTCCCGCCAGGTCAACTGCTGACCTAAACGTGCTCGGTCGGGCGGCGATCATGTGCCTATGGATGTCCGCCGGCAACCCCTAAATATACCTCTTGATCTTTCGTGAAAGAGGTGTCGCCTGATCCGGCACCAGACGTGCCATCTCATTGAACTTCGTGGTGTACTGTTGATGTGTCAGGGTTCCCGCCTCTAGTTGTAGGAATTCCCTTTCAACTTTATCCATCTCACGATGAGGACAGAGTTCCTCAATCACCAGCTTCTTCAACTCCGACCATCTCATCCTTCCAATGGCTCTGCTACCCTCGGCTTGGACTATATTGTCCCACCAGCACAGAGCCGAGTCCACAAAAGAATGGGCAGAAAACTTCACCTTCTGATCCTCCCATCACTCGCTGATATTCAATACCGCTTCCATCTCTCTCACCCATCGTGAGCAGCAGCAGCAGTGCCGTTTCCATCAAAAGTTGGGGGCTATCATTGAAACGCCCCATAGTTACAGCCTCGTGCCGCCTCCGGTGCAGGCTCTTCCTCTTCGTCCTCTTCGTCATCGAAGAAAACCGTTTCAGTCTCGGGTCGTCTCCTTTCGCCCGAAGACCTACCCCCTTCTTGTCTCTCCTCGTCTATAACACCCTTCATAACTTCGGTCACCACAAACGATAGGATAGTCTACATAACCTGATGCACTTCCTCCCTGACTGCCTCTCTCATTGAGGCTCTCTGATTAGCATTCCCATCACCGCCCTCCTGATGAGGGGTCTCAAGTTCCTCATGGGCTACTTTTTCAGCCCTAGACCTTCCTCTTATGACTCGTGGTTCAGCACCACGTCCACCACTGCCTCCACCTTGCGAAGCTTTCGAAGATCTCCCGCCAACCATCTTCAAACACACTATAAGATTCAAACACTAACGCGGTCATTCAAGGTAATAACTCAGTTTATGTCAAGTATAATAAGTCCCTAATTACAGTGGCCAGTTGTGATTAGCCACTTACTTTACTCTTCATACCCCAAGCATTTTCTATCCTGACTACATCAGTATCTAAATCTACACATAAGCACACAAGCCACATACATGCGCACATAATGCCGGTTAACGTTAACTTTCATAAAACGTTTACATAAAACCTTTACCTGCAGGCACGTAGCTACTAGGACTAGCATCCCTTTTCCTTTTAGTCCCATTCTCAGTTTAAGATTAGGTTTTTCAAAATATTTACCCATTTCACTTAAACTTTTGCTCTGATACCAACTTGTAAGGCCCCGTTCCCGGGCACCTTACAGCTGGTGGTTCATCGCACATAAAACATTAGAAAACATATATTAGATTTGCAGCGGAATTTAAAACTTTCATTAATAAGTAAAAACATGTCATTTACAACATTTAATTTCATATCAAAATACAAGACATGTCAAAATATGGATGCCAGCCTCAAAATGCTCCCAGTAGCTTATGCATCCATGCCTGCAACTCCTCAGCATCAACATATACCTGCCAACTATCATGCATACAAAAGTCAGCGATGCTGAGTGAGTTCTAGTTTTATAATAAAACATACTTTTCTCTGTTAAAACCGTTCTTTACTTTCTTTCAAAACATACTATACTTTACAACCGTTTGTGATCATGCACCATACGTACATACAGATAATGTCATTATTATCTTCATCATTACGTTCATTAACTTTGTTCATTCAACGCATTACATTATCGTTCACTTCTCTTTCTAGATCCAGTTATACTTTACCCTCTTCGTGGCACTCAGCCACGATTACTGAGGTCGAATGATGAGGATCCTGTTCTGTACTTTATTACGATAATTCATTTATGTTCGTTCTTTCATACATTATCTTTCGTTCATTACTCTTTATTACTCGAATCTTGTCTCATGCAATATCCCCGACTCATGCTCGAAAGCTGATGTTGTGCCGGGGCCTGCTCACAAACCCCCGACTCATGTCCGAAGACTGACACAACACCAGGATACGTGACAAAGATCCCATACGAGTCAATCATAGGGATTGAACTCCATCCGAGTCTGTTGCAACACAAAGTTGCTCACCTCATTATCTCGTCTCATGCAATATCCCCGACTCTTGTCCGAAGACTGATACTGTGTCGGGGTCTGACAACAAACCCCCGACTCATGTCCGAAGAATGACATAGTACCGGGATACGCGACACAGATCTCATCACCTGTCACATTCATCATATGCAATACTCCCGACTCATGTCCGAAGACTGATACTGTGCCGGGGCCTGCTCACAAACCCCCGACGCATGTCCATAGACTGACACAGTACTGGAGTACTCAATTTGTATCCTGTCTCATGCAATACCCCCGAATCATGTCCGAAGACGGATACTATGCCGGGGCCTGACACACAAACCCCCGACTCATGTCCGAAGACTGACACAATACCGGGATACGCGACAAGGACCTCTTTCGAGTCTGTTGCGACACAGAGTCGCTCACCTCATACATATGCTTGCAAGCCTTTCATTCATTCATTCATTCATTTATTCATGTATGCATTCATTCATTACGTTCCTCTTTTCATTATCTTCCACTTTACATTACATAATACTTTCATTACATTTATTAACGTTCACGCAAAGGCAAGGGAAGACATACATACATAATAAGGAACATACAAAATCATAAACATACATCATCACCAATACAGGCACATCATACATGCATAACACACATCACACACAAGCTATATCATCATAACCGGGCTTATCTTCCTATTTTGCCCCTTGAAATCCACTTAGAAAACCTCAAGTCCACAGTGGACGCATGGGCATAAAAATTCTAAGTATAAAACAGTTTGGGCGCATGAGCACTGTTTGGGCGTTTCTGCCATGTTCAGGCGCATCACCACACTTAGTCGTTTCAAGCACTTGTGCGCATGGGCACTGCTTAGGCGCATGGCCAATACTTAGCCGTTTCAATCTCTAGGACGCATGGGCACTATTTAGGCGCATGGTCCACACTTAGCCTTTTCTTCACTTGGCGCATGGGCGCTATTTAGGCGCATGGCCAACACTTGGGCGCATGGCCAATACTTAGACGCATGGGCCAACATGCTGGGTGCATGAGCCACTATTTAGGCGCATAAGCCACTATTTAGGCGCATGACCCACCCTTGGGCGCATGACCAACACTTAGGCGTCTGGCCACTCATGCTGGACGCATGGACAACTGTTTGGGCGCATGAGCCACCTCTGGGCACATGGTCTACTGTTCATGTTCATCAAAACATTCTGAAATCTTTTCTATGCTACCAATTCCACCCGATTGCCATTCTAAGCATACCCAAACATAGATCTATCATACTAAGGCCATCTAAGCATGCTAAACATCATCACTAACCCATAATCAACACTATAACATGCATACATAGATACAACATTCGGGCATAAAGCTGAAAATCCACGGTTTCTTTAAAAACGTTTACTTAGTATGCATAATAGTCCCAAATCAGTTGAAAATCCGTAAAAGAGGGGTTCTAGAAACTCACCTTGAGCAGCTTTTGAGCAACACTCTTCCTGTTCGAGTCTCACCTTCGTTTCAGCTCTTTGAATCCCGAAAACAAACTCTAAACAACCGGAACTTCGGTCAAGAACTCAATACTCAACTGAAACCGAGCTCAAACAAGAGAAAACTTACCTTTTTCAGCTTCTTCTTCCTCTTTCTCTCTCTAGAACCGAGCTCTCTCTCTCTCTCTCTCTTCTTCTTCTTCCGAGATCAAGCAGCTTTCTGCTTGATACGAGCGACCATGCCCTTAAATATCTTAAAATAATAAAATTTGTACTTTGTACACTTTATCCCCCTCCATTTGTGCACAATTTCCATTCTTTCTATTTACTTTTTTTTTCTTTTCGTTTAAGTAGAAATTTCGGGGTGTTACAGACTTACAAGTTTCTGACTAAGATTGAATACTATTTTATCTTCTGTTTTTATATTTTTTTTAGTTTTTCGTCAAAGCTTCTGATTTCCTTTGAATATCTATATATTTAATGAAATTTGTTCTATTGCGTATCACAATACATGACCCTATCATGATTACTAAACGAGAATCCTTCAACCAAATTCTAAAAATCAAGAGAAATGGTTGATGATGCTCAAGAACATTGACGATTTTTAGAATACTGATTGCAAGTTCATGGATGGTGGATTTGTACAACAATGGAACATGAATGGTGGACCTGAACTATTGTCTGTGTAAGTCTACGAAAGAAAATCAATTTCAACTCATCATCACTATCAGTCTCCTGATTCCATCATCAAACAAAACCACCCAAAATTTCTATTCGTTCTTTTTTTAACAACAAATGTACCTGACAATATATATGCCACCACAAATTGCATTTTGTGTATGAGGGTCAAATTACTAAATGACATACGATCTAAAATTGTTTTTGTATCGTTGATTTTTTACTTTTTATTTTTATTTCTTTATTTGCAAGGATTTGAAGCAGTTAGTGATTAATTTCCAAGACTAAATTGTGTTTATACTAGTTTTTCACCGGTCACGCATTGTGATGGCAACGTATGCAACGTAACGTGATATGATATATACTATAATTGACATGACTTATTTCCTAATTAAATTTACGTCAATACCTGAGTTATTTTCAATTACGTCTAAACATAGACCGACTTGAATTTATACCCACACGTATTTCTTTTTTATGTAAAATGTACAAAACTAAACCTGAAACTTTAGAAACCCAATGAGAAGGGGGGTTAAAGTGACGTTTTATAAAGTTTTTAAAAGGTCGTAGAGTGAAAGTAAAAAGATTATAAATAAGATGTATATAAACATAAGTGGGCATTTTATATTTGACCTAGTCAATTTGGCTTTCAATATAAGAATATAGACAATTAAGAAAATATGAAAATAAGTGGTTGCCAGTAAAGCATGTATAAAAATACGAATGAAAAAATATACATTTTTAGGAAAACTTGTACATGGGTAAATCAGAACTTAATTAAGAAACTTTGAGGAAGTAAAATTGACATATCACAGAGTTTTCAAAAAGTAAAGAAAACATATATTAAAAACACATGTATGTCAAAGGTGTTAAAAAAACGGTTTGAAAACTGTCTAGGGAAAAAACCCCAAACCGGTTTGGCCGAAACCGTTTTCCAACAGGCCCAACCCAACGGTTTAGGTTTGGTTTGTAGGTTTTCTCTTTCAAATCAGTTTTTAACCCGGTCTGATTTCAAACTGGTTCCAAAGTTGTTCCCAAACCGGTACCCAAGCGGGTTTCCAAACCGGTTTTCAATTAATTATTTAAAATTTTATGCCGTTTGAATTGTTTCTATGTTTTATATATTATATATTTCACTTTGATTTTAAATTGTGTACTTAATTTGAAATTATGTACTTTGTTTTTAAAAACAATTATGTTATGTTTCTAATTTTATATGTTTTAATTTTTATAGATAAAAATGTGTAAATGCATCTTATAGGTTTATTTAGTTTATACGATTAATATGTAACATTCATCTTATAATTTCATTTTGACAATTAATTGTTTATTTAATTTAAAAAGCTTAAAAAACCGAACAGGTTTGGGCTCGAACAGGTTTGGGTCCGAACCGGTTTTCAAACCGAACCAAACTGATGTCCAAGCTGGCCCAAACCGGTTTTATAGGTTTGGGTATTTTTAAGCCCAAACAAGTTTAGAAGCCGAATCGGTTTGAGTTTGAGATCAAACCGATTCTGACCACGGTTGACCAAACCGGTTTTAGAAAAAACCCGATTTGTACCCCACTAATGTAGTATGTTGTGGGGTTCGAAGCAAAAAAATTGGGATGCGGTCTAATGGTTATGTGACACATGGCAAGTCCGGTTGAACCCACCGACATTACTAAATGAGTTATAGTTAATGTTAACTTTTTCAGTTTTTTAAAAGTTTAAGAAATTGACTTATGTTAATAACAATAAAAGTTTCATGGCATAAAACAATCAAGAAATGGTTCTCTGTTAAGAATAAAGCTTAAGCTTTATAAAAACAAATTATTGAATCACGTTCTGAGTTCGAGTAATATATAAGAGGGGTTTTTATCCCGGGTTGGGGGTGTTATTTCTATTAACTAGTAGTGTTTCCCGGGCGTATTGTGACATGATGAAGCTTCCGTCAAGATCTCAAATATCAAAACATGTCGATTACAAGTAATTATTGTTTCTTGCAGCTTTTCGAAACGTTGATGTGAGGTGGCTATCATATTGTTGCTTTCAGCCATTGATGATCATCACTTGTACTCTTATCAAGAGGCAAACGTGGGATATGCTTACTTATCTGCACCAAAAAAAAGTGGTAGGATTTTTAAGCCCATCTTATTTTTCAGCTTACATATACACTATATATTGTTTCTTTTTTAATTAGGATCAAAATTAAAGTAGCCCTACTATCTTTGACACACGTTATGAAGTTCTTGACTGTGCTCGATCTACGGTCCAAATACCATGATTAAAAAACACTGTGAACCCCAAAACACCCCCTTAATTTGTAAGTCTTGAATCCATATTAATAATTTATAAAATTATTTTAAAGAGGCAAAGAGATGAATGTGTGTCAACCCAACCATTTGTGATATGGGCTCAAGCGTGGATGAACAAGCTTTAGTGCTTTTTAAGGCCCAAGATCGCTTATCAAAAGAGGCTTCACTGAAACGATCATAACTTGGGCTAAAAGTCTCCGGTTTGGGTCACCGTTTTGGCCAAAAAACGGCTTATTTTATAAGTTATTTACATTTTTGTCTTATTTTTACATTTTGTTGAACTTTACATTTGTTCTAGTTTTCTGCCCGTTTATGTTTTGTGGCTCATTCGACTTTTACTTTGTTTCTTTATATGTTTGTAAGAGATGGGTGAAAAGGATTATTGAAGTTTATAAAAAATCTATTTTCTCTCTATCACTGTGTGTGGTAGTGTAACCCTGATTATCGGTATTTTTTGTTAATCAACGATAGCTAGAAGGATTATTCCTAGTATTCTCGACGAATCAACAGGTTCAATTATTTATCTCTGTGTTTCCGACTGCATCAATCTGACTCTTTCTAGCCCACACATGCTTTGGCCCGGTGACCACAAACCCAAACACATATGCCAAAGTAACATGTAATGAACTTGTCACTTTGTAAATTCAGGTGTAATTAGTAGTAACTAGATATCTCTGATGCTTATTGTAGAAACTGGCTTATTTCTAATTGTTAACCACATGCAACACAACTAACTCCTTTCTGCCTATTGAGTCTAAATGCTTGCAGCACCTGTTCATCCTCATCTACTTGAAAAATGTGTATTAATTCAACAATTATCTAACTATAAGCTGTATTAGCTCAACATATGCCAAAGTAAGGTAATTATGTATATATTAAAATATTTATATATATTTAGATTATAATCTGTTATGTGACCGTTAAACCCAAGCCTACATCAAAGGAAGATCCGATGCAACATGCGATTCATGCATGGGTTGAACCAAGTCAATGATGTCTAATTTTAAATTGAATCTTAATTGATATGTTCTTTTTCCTTCTAACCTCAAGGACTAGTTTTAGTAAACCCGTGTATTACACGGGTTAAATAAATAAAATATTGATATAATAAATATATTAATTACAATAAGATATTTTAAGGTAGGGGTAACTTTGTAAAATACTAACCAACTTTCAAAAATGTTTCAATTAAATAACTTAAGTTTTAAAAGTGTTCCAATTAGATCACTCATTTTTTTATTTTATACAAATTAAAAGATATAACATATTTTTTAGCATGTTATACTTTTAGATTCAGTTAGAAAATATTTTTTTCTATCTTTTGAAGCTAATATAAAACGTTGACGTAAATTTTAGGCACTTTTTTTTCATAATTAACATTTTTTTATTTTTTAATATAATTTTATATATTGAAAATTCTAACTCCAATGTCTTTTTCATCGTTACTTTCTTGTCATAATAAAATTTAGTAGTGACTCGATTTGATCGTTTGAAGGTTCAATTTGAGAAAAATATGCATGAGTGACTAAATTAGAACACTTTTGAAACTTGGTTACTATTCTGTGACATTTTCCCTTTACGATATGATATGACTGAAATTACGTATCAGAAATGACTATAAATAATAAAATAGTGATATCAACTTTTTAAAATTTTTTAAAAAATAAACATTTTATTATAAAATAAACCGTACAAAATTAACATTTTAAAAATTTTCTTATTACAACTCCGAAATTTGATTATTTTTTGTTTTAAAAAAATTGACTTATTAAAAAATATCAATTTATTTAGAAATAATCTTAATAAACAGATTTCTTTCTTAATTTATTATATACTAAAATATATTAAAATAATTTTATTAGTAATTAAGGTAATTATTTAATTGTAGAGAGAGGTGGGAAAAAATTAGTGAGAATGATTGTGATACTGACACGTAGCACCCTCATTTATCCTTTTATTAGAGTAGTAAGATTATTATGTTGGAAGTTTTTTATGCCAATAATATTATTCTACTTCCTCTTTAAAATTTCTTTCTTCTCTATGTTCTAATTTTCAGCTAAATCCATTGATTTGTATCATTAGTATCAGAGCGGTCTTTACCCTGTGGACATTCGAAAGAAAACTCTCGAGCAATTCCAGCAAGAAACTCAAGAAAACTTCAAGAAATTCACATCCATGATCGAAAGGTTGGTGAAAGTACAAAGTCTCAAAGAAAAAGTTCCATCCCCCAACCGATCCGACGTTTATCGAATACGGAGGCCCAAGAACAACGTGAAAAAAAGCTCTGTTATTATTATTATGAACGTTATGCACCGGGTCATAAATGTTCCAAGCCGCAACTATTTATGATTTGTGATAATACGGAAGACGGGGAAGAACACCATGAAGAAGCGATAGGGGAACAACCTGATGAAACACCAACCGAGATCTCGTTTCATGCGATATCAGGTACCATCCTACCACAGACCTTACCCCTGCCGGTTTGCATCAAGAATAAAGAAGTTGTTTTGGTGGACGGTGGTAGTACTCATAATTTTATCGATAAAGCCTTAGTCGATCGGTTAGGACTTGTTGTGAACCATGATGTTAAATTTGAGGTGGTTGTGCTAAGCGTGAGAAGTTGATATGTATAGGAAGGGTGAAGGATCTCTCCATTGTCATTCAACGATATACAATAGCGACTGATTTTTTGGTTCTACCGGTGGCTGCTTGTCCGATAGTATTAAGAGTTCAATGGCTCCTTGATGAACTCTTTGGTGCGATGATTTCCCTAAACTTGATCTTCGGTCGGGGTACCATCAGATACGTGTACGAGAGGGCAGCATTCATAAGATGGCGTTCTTTACGCATGACGGACATTATGAGTTTGTTGTCATGCGGTTTGGACTCACCAATGCCCCAGCTACTTTTCATTGTCTCATAAATGACCTTTTAAAGGAAGCAGCTTGCTTATTTTAGTACTTCTTTAAAGGGTGTTATGTTATCATGGTCCACTTATGAGAAAGCAATGCTAGTTGTGAATAAAGCGGTACGTAAATGGCGACCTTATTTGCTAGGTCGTACAATTGTCGTCAAAACCGATCATCTTATCCTAAAGTACCTATTTGAGAAACGCATTAAAACGCCGGTGTTGAGGCTCCTTCGGATCGTAGATTAGGATCAATTATAGGATGACATAGATTAAGAGTATGCACAGATTTGTATAGTGACTTGATGGAAACAGGTTCAAACGAGACACACTAAATACACACAATACAATCTCATTTTCACACATAATTTGACATACAAATAGGGTATTTATACCCATACAAAGACGGTTACAAACTACTAAAACTAACACAATTTACTCTCAAACTCCCGCCTAACATATACGTTTGACTTTTCTGTTTTGACTTTTCTAATCTGACTTTTAATTATCTAATTTCTTTATTACAAATATCCAACAGCCTGCATAAGCAAGATGGATACCCAAGCTTTTGGGATACGATTATAAAATTGAATATAAACTGGGAGCTACAAACCGTGAGGTGGACGCCTTATCTCGTCGTTACAAACTTCCATGCAAGCTCAACACATTGCATGCAAGCTCAAGTGGAAGGATTTTTCTTAAAGATGGTGTATGGTTTCGTGATAGTGCAATCTTATTAAACCCGTCTTCTCCATTGTTACCTACTGATTTGAATCTCGGACATTCATCACCGGAAGGTGGCCATTTCGGTCTTCATAAGACATTAGCCAAGATGATGTCGTTTCTGGTTGTTTATGGGCCATTTCGGTCTTCATAAGATCTTAATTGATATGTTCTTTTTTCTTGTATCTTCATATATGGAGGATTATTATGCTGGAAGTTTTTTATGCCAATAATATTATTGTACTTCCTCTTTCAAATTTCTTTCTTCTCTATGTTCTTCTAATTCTCATCTAAATCCATTGATTTGTATCATAATCCTCCATATCATCTTTAGTATTATACAACTCAAAGAATCCTATATTAAAAAATTGATCATTGGTAAACAACAAAGACCCAAAACAGAACCTCAAACTACTAAAATGGCTTAAACTGTTTGTGTATGTTAAACAAATTTTAGGCAAACTTAATGAGAAAAAGGAACATCAATTAATTTACGAAGTTGAGAGTCGCAAATTGATGCTTATGCAAGATTTGAGAGCCACTAATTTTTACATGGATGTATAATATGCTAAGTCATTCTCAAAAGTCCTTGGCTCTAAAATTTGAGAGCCATTAATTGTTGTTTCTTGACTTCCATCAAAACGGAAGCAAAGTAGGATTATAGGAAATGTTATATCAAGCCCTCAAAGTTTAACGACAAAATGGCAAAGTTATCACTACACACCCGCCCTTCTGTTTTTTGTTCATTGACCCCTGAAACCGGAAGGTCAATGTAAAAGTAACAATTAATTTGTAAATAAGTAACAAAGAATTTGTAAATTTCTTAGCGACCAAACATGCATAAAGAAATAGAGTAAAGCCATAACTACACTATTAGATGAGATGTATTAGGATTAGAAAGAGCTATAATGCCGACCTATTAGGTCCAATAGTGATTTCTACAGTTCAACATTTTCTTTAGTACAATATATTATGTCAAAAGTAATATGATTGATGTAATACTTTCAATGAAACTGTAAAAACAAAAATGGTTTAATGACCCACAAAACAAAATCCCTAACTTCTGCACAAGTTTAAGCAAATGGGGTGTCAAACGTCTCATCTTTATTGGCTCTAAGTGCTCAAAATCTGATTTTAGGGAAAATTAAAAAAACAAAAATTAAATGACAAACATACATATATTAGGACTTATCAGATTACAATACTACAAGTAAAAATCTAATACTTTTTTTGTATTTATAAGGTAAAGAAAAGCTTAGTAACAAAAGGCCTTCTCATTAAAATATACCCCATAATATTTGACATTCTACCTGCATTCCAATACATATGTATATACATATATACAATAATGATGGTTTTAGTAACTGGACATAAAATAAGGGAAATCAACCAAAAACATTACATTTTAGT
This sequence comes from Flaveria trinervia, assembly GCA_025506515.1. Taxonomy (NCBI): domain Eukaryota; kingdom Viridiplantae; phylum Streptophyta; class Magnoliopsida; order Asterales; family Asteraceae; genus Flaveria; species Flaveria trinervia. The sequence continues at coordinate 4,206,909 of CM046445.1, forward strand.
AACACATACATGTATAGAGTTAGGTTTTTTTCAGGACTTCTTTTAAAACGAGAACTTGTAGAACTCTTATAAACTATTGATTGTAGTAATTAATGGTTGAGATTAAAAGGGTAATAACTTAAATTAATATATTAATTAATCTGTGTAATTAAAACATAAAGGATATTTAGCAAATTGAAATCGTTTCATTTTATGAAAACCCTCTAAAGATATGAAAGATTTCATATTTTACTCGTTCTCTCACCTTTATTTCTAAAATTTATATGCATCTTATCATCAAAATGTGTGATTCAAAAGATTCATTAGATTATTGCTCAGACGGATCATCAGATTGTATAATTTATATAAATTACATGTATGTAAAATAACACCCAATAGCATAAAAGTGATAAACTGTTGTAAAAAACACTTAATGTAGCATCTAATTTATAAAAATCAACAGAAAACAAATGCTAAAACAACACAAGGTTAGTTATAGAAATAATTGTTTATGACTATTGTACATATTTTAATGATTAGATAACTGATTTAGAACTATAATTCTTAAAAATCATGATTGAAGTACACTGGCTTGCAAGCTTAACAAATCAAGAGAAATTTGAAACTTTATGTCTGTAATAAATAACAAAAAATGTAGATCAACTTACATATATGATAACGGGCTACATATACTTTAGTTACGTAAACATTGTACAAATTTAAGTAAATTACATAGATGTAAGTTAGTGTATATTGAAAGATATTTTTAATAGTATACAAGTTAAATATATGTAAGTTAGTGTATCAAGTTTACATATATGTACTCAAATTTACAAATTCAAACTAAAAACAATAACCAATCATATATCTGTGATTTATATATGCATAATCAAAAGACTAAACATTCCATTTATGTTTATTTGGACAAATTTAATCGTATATTTACGTATATGTAACCAAATTTGCATATAGCTTTATGTATATCTGTGACATCCGGTAAATTTCTGTTATCAAACTCCGTTAGTTCCGTTAAATCTTGCATACACGTGTCGTAAGCACACACTAGTTGTCGTTTAACGTTGGTGACCTAATAATAATTAATAATGTTAAATTAATGATAATCTAATTGATTATGTGATTATGGTATTATGTTATGTGTTTGCATGTTTTAAATGTTAATTAGGAAATTAATCGCGGAACGTGAAAACGTGTCTATTTATTCGTATGTCTTGTGCTCTTATAAAGATAAAATATATAATGATTTTCATTAGTTTATATCCTTATATTATTAAGTTAAAAACACTTTACAAAGAATTTAAAAGCTTAAATTTTTATAAAATACAAAACACAAGGGTTTAAATGATAATTATGTAAATTAACTTAATTAAAACACAAAAACCCTAGCTCTCCACCCCCATTCGGCCGCAACCTGCATTCCTAACCCCTCCCCACTTCGAATTCGACCAAGAACAAGCCTCAAAGCCTCGGTTTTGTTTGATTACAAGGCATACAACACGTTGGAATCATCAATTGCAAGCAACTACACGTTTAGAGGTTAGATTTTACATGTTTTTATGAGTTCTTGTTGGTGGCCAAACCCTAATTCGATTTTGTACCATCATGGGGTCAAAATTGATGTTCAATGATGATGTTAGTATGTTAATTGGATTGAATACATGTTGTTTAACGTTGATTATGCATGAATTGTATATTTTTAGTGGATTGATCATGAACTTTGATCTTAGGCAAACCCTAATCAAAATTAGTGTGATTATGTGAAGTTGATGATTGTTTGATGAATGTATGATGGTTAGTAGGTTGTATGAATGCTAGGATACATTGATCTTGCAAAGAATTGATGAATTGATGTAGGTGTTCATAGGTTACTAATAATAGTAACTTTATTTCCATGACATGATGATCTAATGATAGATTGATATTGTTGATGTGTTCATGATGATAATTAGATGCTAGGTTGTTGATATGAATGCTAGAAATCTTAGAATGAATGTTGTTGTTCATATCTTGCCAAAAGTGGAAACTTTTGTCCATGATGATTAGTAGATTATGATGATTAGGTATTGTTAATCATGTCTAGATGTTGTTATGAGCTTGAGATGGTATATTGTAATGAATTCATGAATACATTGAGTGTTTTATAGATGTTGGAATGTACTTTCCCAAAAGGGAAACTTTATTTGCATAAAGTTTGAAGGATGATAGTTGGAACATGTTTGGGATGCTAGGAGCATGTTAGTATGTTCATGGATGAATTCTAATATGATAGAACATGTTAAATTAGTTGTATGAGATGCTTGGATAGTCATGAGTGATGTTTGGACTTTGATGATCATGTATGATGTCGATGTTGGTTAGTAGTTAGGACATCATGTTTGGGACTGGAAATTGATTGTTGTGATGTATGTTGAATGAAAAGAACATGGTTAATGAATGTGAATGTGATCATCATACACGCGTGCGAATCTGAGGCCCCTACTTAGTAGGATTGACAGGGTTTACGATGTGAAGTCGTGAGTGGCTTCACATGGCATATGGTGCATGATTTGATATTTGTGTGGCATGTTGGTTGTGTTATAACTAGTGGACATGTTAATGTTCTAGATTCGCATGACTTGTATGATACATAGTAGTATGATGATCTAAGTGATACACCTGGATAATATAGCATACATATGATCCATTTGAATGTTAACCATGTATGATATATGTGTATGATTGCTTGAATGGGTTACAACACATAAAGTCACCAACAGGTTAAACGGGTCAACTAGATCAAACGTGTATGTTTTTCTGAAACCTTGAGTCCTTGGTTGTAGTGTACTTAGGGTTTCACATATTCTCTGTTTACACGTACTCGTGTACTTATATGATCTAGGTAACCTCTAAAGGTTGTCTGTCAATTCTGTCTGTCAAGTAAAACTCTAAGTGTCTATCACGCATATCAGGTAAGTTCATGCCCCACTCTTTATTAATCTCTTTTAGGGGAGATAGCATACTGGTAAATCACAAACGCTTTATATATTCAAGTTGTGTATAATATTAATATAGTGTTGATATCATGGAAAAGTCCTCACACTTTCGAATTGCTAATATTGAATAGCGGGGAAATTTGGGTAGTACTACTGGGTCTGACGAGCCCCACCTTTGTGACTTGAGGTCAACCGGGTGCAATTTGTCCTATTGAACATTGTCACGACCTGTAAAGTCATGACAGGAGGCAACAACGTAACACAGTCAGCTTCAATTATGAAATCACTATGAGTTAATATTTACTATTAATGGACTAGCTATCTGTTACAATGCACTACTTTTATATATCTACTATTAAACTACTTATGTTTGAATATCACTCTTGAACTCACCAACCATTGTGTTGACATTTTAGTATGCTATTCTCAAGTCATTAGCTTGCTTGCCATTAGGAACACTACATGGTTTCACTTGCATTCTAAGACTTGGTCTTCAAGACATCTTTATTGTTTTAATGGTTAATGTTTACTCTTTTGGGTTGGTGCATGTTTTGCCATAGTATACATTTCTATTTCTTTGGGTTGTTTTACAAAACGCTTCCGCACAGTTTAAAGTTTCTACTTTGGTTGATTTTATTTTAATTATGGCATATAGAGTCGTTTTGAGTAACTATTGATTGTGATCCTGGTTTGTTCACACGCCTCGCGGTAAAACTCCGCACGTGGATTTTGAGGGTGTGACGATATCTGATAAAGTTTACACACAGGTTTACATATACGTAAGTTTGTATACATATATGGAAGTGATACTACTTTATAATTGTCAAAAGTTTCAAAGGTTTTGTATAATCAATATTAAAATTATACATCCAAAACAAACCAAATAAAATTACCAAGCAGAATACTTCATCAATAATATCATTTTAATCGTTGTTCTTGTCTTCAAAATTATTAAAGCCCAAAACCCCATCAATTGTTATCGTCATCTACATCAATAATATCAACTTCATTGTAGCATCATCTTCATCTTCGACTCATCTTCATCTTTTATCATCTTCTACTTCGAGCCTCGTCACGTCATTGTTATCCTCATTGACATGAATTAGGGTTTCAAGATTTCAAGATTCATACATCATATACTATACAGATATCAAAGGCTTCAATTGATTGAACATTATTTTGATTTGAATAGGTTTTGATTTTGATTTTTAGTATGGAATGATCAGGAGGTTATATTTAATTCATGGATATTTCTACTTAAAAATAGAAAAAGAAATTTCCAAATTAGAAGGAGGTAAATAAGGGAGGTATTAATGAAATGATTTTAGATTTACAATAATACCCTTTATTGGAAAATAAATAAATAATAAAAATTATATTAATCAATGGCTAAGATTCGTTCTCATAGTTCTCACGATCGTTAGTAGTCCTGAAAAGATCCAGACCCTAGATGTATATTATACTTAAATGTACAATAAAAATAGTAGAAACATTAGTAAATACATGTTAGAAAAGCTACAGTAATAACTTTATGTGTGCTTTTAATTAGGATTTAAAACCATTGCATGAATTGAAGCATACATACATACATTAAAATTATCATCCTTTATATATCAAATCATACATGTTGTTATCCATTTCAAATCACTAATGAGTTTATTTAAGATATAACAATATGTGACAAATGGTTGTTTAACGAATAGAGGAACCATGACGAATGGTTGTTTAATGGGTCAAGACAAAAGTTGGATGTTGATGATATCGGGAAGCTTCAATTCGATCACTTGTTAGTGCAAAAACATAATTATTAGAGCTTAATATTTATTCAAAACATTACAAAGTTAAACCATATTATTGGATGTTGAAGATGCCTAAACAAGAAGCTTAAAGTGATTATGATTTTGAAGGTGAAGGTGAAGATTATGATTGATGAAGATGGGTTCTGAGTTTAGAAACTAAAGATAATAAAAATCATCAAAAACATAATCATACTTAGACTTCATTTGTCAAAACGATGATAATCAAAGTGAGAGATAGAACCAAACAAATATTATTTACCATTGCCAAAGACAATCACCATTGCCACAACGATCTTTGTCTCTCATTATCCTCCCGATCACGAAATTTTTTCTAATCTTATTTTGTATTTTCCTTCGCTTCTTTTGCACTAAAATCCCTATAGCTCACATGTGCACCATGTAAAATCAAAATGCATCAAAGAATAAAAAAAATCAAACCACTACAATCAACAAAAAATACACATGCAGAAGAAATTAGACTCTCAAAACTGAAGCATTACTAAATACCTAGAACGTGAAACAATGAAGACCAATCGAGCGATAAAGTAGTGATCAAAGAAAATGTCAAGCGAAAACAAACATGCAAGAATGATTTGAAGATGGAAGAAAGATGAAGTCGTACATTATGAAAAAGGAAGGTGATGTGAGTGTGTTGAAATGGTATTTAAAGTGTTTAAATGTTAAATATTAAGTTTGATTGCCCGTATTTACGCATTTGATCATGTTGAATAGGTTAACTAGGAGTTTGAAGTGATTGTATAGGTAAACTAACCAAGTTGGAAGCTTACATGATGAAACAATGCATTGAAGGGGTCAAGAAATAAAGATTCAAAATGCAGCATAAAAGTTTCCTCCGTAGCCTACTACAACCACCGTAGGCTACGCCAGCATCAACAAAAAAATAGAAGAATACCCCCAGCGTAGGCTACGCTATCTGGCATAGCTTACACCAGGGCCTCCAGAAAATACTTATAAAATCACAGTTTTTTAGGTTTTGACCACCTCTTGCCCCCTATTCGACCTAAGAAGATTTTGGACGAATTTTGGGAGTTCCTAGACCTCTGGTTCATCATTCCACATTGTTCAAACACTATACAATCATCTATTATGAAAATTAACAATGGTTTTGACGATCATCTATGAACAATGAGCAACTAATCTTCTCATGATCTACTTTGGGTAATAGGTTTTGTGTGATTAGGTTTTCATTTATGTTTGACTTGTATTGGGATTAAAATTTAGAACCCATTAATTTCTTTTACAAGTTTAGTTTGTGTTTTGATTATTTAAACAACTGTGTTCATTGACCTTTATTTGAATGTCATATGATACTGCATGAATCGTATGAATGTAGAGTCTTGGTTGTCAATTCAATTGGTATTGTATATTAAGGCTTGTTAAGTCTTGATTATCATTATCACTTAATCATTACACATATAGAATCCCTGTTAAGGATTTTTCACCAAGTTAAACTAAATGATCACTAAAAACCAAACCTTAATCCTAAAGTGATTACTCTTTCTCATAATTGTCTTTTTAATCAAGTTTAATCATTTGCAATTGTTTTCTTATTTTCTTTCTTAATCATTCCAAAATACAATTTTAAAACCAAGAGGCAATAGCTCATAACTTAGTATTTAAATCAATTTCTTATAAATCGAAGTACAATACACCGACCACTAATTCCACGAAGTTCGACAACCCTATTTACCCTAACTAGTTTTAGTTGAAAGGAACACATATTTTAACATCTTATTTGATAATGCTGGAAAAAATTGGCGGGCATTAAGAATGGATGTTGAACCGTTGGATGAGGGAGCCAGATAGTTAAGTTAAGAAGAGGAAGCGAGTGATGAAGAAAATGGATGAAAAGTCAGAGAGTACACCATACTTTTGTGGTATGCCTAATTACTATGACACTTATGGGGGATACCAAGGCATGGATGATTTGTAGCTCAACACAGACTTGTCGATTATGATTCGTGAATAGGATACCAACAGGCCACGTATGATAAAAGCACGCATGGATTTGAACAACTGCATTGGGACAATATGTTGAACCATAATAGATAGGAGCATTGGAACTGCACTCACATATGGAATCAAGAGCGTGAGGTGAACTTAAGATAGTAGGATGGTCAAAGGAGAAGGATGCATAATGCTTGGCGCACAGGTGATCCTGTGATTGAGCATCTAGAAATGGTAGACTGCACTACTCTTGCACCATACAACGAAATGATGGATTACGCGGTTCTGCTAATTCATCACTCTCAATGGATAGACCCAATTCAGGATGCATAATAACAAAATTAAGGAAGCTCCTCAGATGCATTCAATTTTGGAACTTTTTCTGACACAATGCGGAACATTTAGGGATCCACAAAACCCTTACTATTGAGTACTCGCTAATCCATAATCAGGTCCATGTACTTTGTTCTATCTATTAATGTTTTCTTAACTTTGAACTCTATCTAGTGTTGGTGTCTTAGGGTGGTCGGCTGGTGTGAGACTGTTGATGTTTCTTAATTATGTTTAATTAGTTTTCAATGTAAGTTGGTAGTGCTAGTATTATATGTTGGTAATGGCTACGTGTGCCTAGGTAGATCATGTTAAAAAGTTGGTTTTGCTAATTGATTGGATAGATTAAAACATAAACCCTTCATATCATACATTGGGGACAATGTATGCCAAGTGTGGGGATGTGAGGAACAAAAACAATGGGCAAAAAAGTTTTAAAAAAATGTTTTTAGCAATCCAATTGGGCATAAAAACAACAATTAAACTATACCAATTGATTCCTACCGTGTTCAAAAGTAATGATTCTTAGTCATGGTCTAAATCCAGGATAGCAAAAGAAATTGTATTTAGCAAGGTTTAAAAGAAGTTAAGAATTACCTAATTATGGTTAACAAGCTATTGGTGTAATAAATTCATGTGCACATCGGCAGCCCGTATTTCCTAACTTGGTGAGACGTTGAAGCCTACTAGATTGTTAGTCCACATAAAAACATGTTTTATTTGTTGATTGTAGGTCAGTTGACTCTTTGTTTTAGAACTTGTGTGACTTGATGCATGCTAAGATAGTGGACTTGATAAATGCACATAGATGATAGAGGCAATCTAGAATTTCTGTTTTTCTTTCAAACCATTTTCATGTTTTACCATTTTTCCTGAAATTTCCTCTGGCAGCCCCTTTTGAGCTTTAAACATCTTTTTGTTACAACCATATCATTAGAATCCAAACTAACCCATGCACCACTATTGATGACATTTCTAGTGTGTCAGTATTTGTTTTCTTATAATACTTAGTTATGAAATGAATAAAATTACAAATAAAAACACATGTACAAGAAATCAAGCTCTTAAAACTGAAGCCTTACTAAATACCTAGAACGCGAAATAGTGAAGACAATCGAGCGATAAAGTAGCGATCAAAGAAATTGTCAAGCAAAAATAAACATGCAAGAACGATTTGAAGATGGAAGAAAGATGAAGTGGGACAAAGGTGAAAAGGGGATGTGATGTGAATGTGTTGAAATGATATTTTAAGTGTTTAATGTTACATATTAAGTTTGATTGTTCGTATTTATGCAATTGATCATATTGAATAGGTTAACTAGGAGTTTGAAGTAATTTTGTAGGTAAAATAATCAAGTTGGAAGCTTACATGGTAAAACAATGCATTGGAGGGGTCAAGAAACAAAGATTCAAAATGCATCAAAAAGTTTCCACCGTAGCCTACTACAACCACCGTAGGCTACGCCAGCATCAGCAAAAAAACAACTGAATAACCATACCGTAGGCTACGCGGGCTAGCGTAGCCTATGCAAGGGCCTTCGGGAAATACCTATAAAATCATATTTTTTTAGGTTTTGACCACCACTTGCCCCCCCCCCCATTCGACCTAAGACGATTTTGGACAAATTTTGGGAGTTTCTAGACCTCTAATTCATCGTTCCACATTATTCTAACACCATCCAATCATCTGTTATTCAAATTAACAACGATTTTGAAGATCATTCAAGAACAATAAGTGGCTAATCTTCTCGTGATCTACTTCGAGTAATAGGTTTTGTGTGATTAGGTTTTTGTTTGTGTTTGATTTGTATTGGGATTAAACTTTAGAACCCATTAAGTTCTTTTACAAGTTTAACTTGTGTTTTGATTATTTAAGCAATTGTGTTGGTTGACCTTTATTTGAATGTTATATGATATTACACGAATCATATGGATGTAGAATCTTTGTTGTCAATTGATTTGGTATTATGTATTAAGACTTATTAAGTCTTGATTATCATTATCGGTTAATCATTACACGTACAGAATCTCCGTTAAGGATTTTCCACCAAGTTAAACTAAACAATTACTAAAAACTAAACCTTAATCCCAAAGTGGATTACTCTTTCATATAATTGTCTTTTTAATCAAGTTCAATCATTTGCAATTTGTTTTCTTATTTACTTTCTTAATCATTCCAAAATACAATTTTACAGCCAAGAGGCAATAGCTCATAATTTAGTATTTAAATCAGTTTCTTATAAATCGAAGTACAATACACCGACTACTAATTTCACAAGGTTCGACAATCTTACTTACCCTAACTAGTTTAAGGTGAATAGAAACACACATTTTAAAATCTTATTTGATTGGTACTGCAGCATCGATCGGGAGGAGCGATTATATAGCCCAGACTTTTGCTTGTACCATGCGCCTAAATAATAGTACAATAACATTGTACTCTGGTCACTAGCTTGTAGAATAGGCTTAAAATATTTAATTTACTCTAGCCAGCATTACTCTATTATATTGAGAATAATTTGTTAATATGTAACATGATCATATTTTCCTTAAATTTTAACTGATAAAAGTATAAACTAAAAATACTAAACCAATGAAGGATTTATAATAAAAAATACCATGTTATCAGAGATTAAATTCGTAAAAAGTAAAGTTTAGAACAAAGTAAATAGTTTGTTCCAAACCACTGGACCATTCACAATTTAATATAGTGGGATTTTAAATTACAAAGACCAATTTATGTAAGGTTACATGGTAACGGTGAAAATTATTACGCAAGAAGGATTAAGCTTTGTGTAAGAAAGCAACACTTAAGTAATAAAATTACAATTGAAATATCACACATCTACCTGACACATCCCGTAATTTAACGACGCAACTGTCACTTTATTATGCAACCTGTAATCCTTCTTGTGTGATAATTTCGTCACCGACTTTGTATACTTCATATTCAAAACGAACTTTGTCTTTTAAAACAGTGACGGATTTTGAACGAATATATAGGGTGTCAAGAGTCATGCGATCAGTATTTTTTTCCTATCGCCATATTAGGAGGGAGGGAGGGACTCAGTACTTATAAAATTTTCCGATGACATCGAGTAATCTCCTTACCAAAGTAGCATAATCAATAGTAGAATCGACATCATTTGCTTTTGAGACCATACCACTCAATTTTCCAGCAAACTTGTAGATTGTATCTCCATCCTACATATATAACACCTCAAACTTGTCCTTAGAGTTTGGAAACAAGACTTTTGCACCTGATCAATAACACACGTGTATCATATCGTTGGAGCTTCCCAAACTTTTTGGACATTGTATTTCACGATATGCAAGACCACCTCTTCTGATATTACATGGAAAAGATACACACACCATCTTGCCTTTCCTTGCATCCATAGTTTTATAAACCTTGTAAAATTTATAACATATTTAAAGCAAAAAGTATTATATAAAAGTTTACAAACTATAAATTTATGTTTTGCAACATAATATTACAAATTTATAAGAATTATTTAACCGTAGACATTAACAATGCAACGATACAACGCATAGGGGTATCTCAAGTTTCATCCACCATAAAATTAATCACATATTTTTATTATCAATGAAGCATCCTTGCTATGAGCGAAATAGTGGCTAGAAACGGGGAGTTGCCATCACAAGTAAAGGAGACTTCTTATGGACCGTAATACCATTCGTCTCAGTCATATCCAAATCCTTATTTTTTATTCCATTTGGTAACGCCAAATCAAACTTGTATACACATTCGCTAATGCAAGCTCGTTGACAACCATAGCAAATTGTATCCCAGGACATCCTCTTCGTCCTGCACCAAATGGAAGTAGTTCAAAGTGAAGCCCTTTATAATCGATCGTGTTGTTCAAGAACCTCTCTGGCCTAAATTCATCTGGTTCTTCCCATAGGGTAGGATCTCGTCCAATGGCTGATGCATTAATAATTGCTTGTGTGTCTGCTGGTATATCATATCCCATTAGCTTGACATTTCGTGTAGATTGTCGAGGAATAAGTAGAGGGATTGGAGTATGCAATCGCAACGTCTCCTTGATGGTGGCCTTAAGATACTGCATTTTCTCCAAATCACTCTCAAGAATTGTTGATCTTCCTTGTGCGATTTCTATCACTTCTTGTTGTAGCTTTTTCATTACACGTGGGTGTTTTATTAGTTCGCTGATTGCCCATTCTAGACTAGCAAATGTAGTATCAGTTCCAGCCGCAAATATGTCCTAAGTGAAATTGCAATCATTATAGGATATTAAGTGTACTTGCAATATACATGCATGATTACTACACATACTGCCATAGCTAATCGTATAACATAAGATGACTAAACAAATATAAAGATCGAAAATTTTTGTTTTCTTATATAAACATAAATCGCACAAGGAAGACTTTTTCTTATCGTTTTTTGACTAAAAGTAATTTATTTTTTGATATACCAAAACTAAGATGACCAAAAATAAGATGACTCTCATAGTGTAGGTTGGTATATCAAAAAATAAGGAGACTCTTTCTTATCTTTTTTATTTATATTGGACTATGAAACTTTATATGCGGCACTTACACAAGAAAAAACAAAAAAAAACATCTTTTTTAACTACTAATTCGATCACTAAAGGGTCAATGACCCATCCGATTATCTCCAAAAACATCTTCTATGCATCACTAGTATCCTGAATATATACTTCTTGATTAATTATTGGAAGCCATCAAGTAATTTTTCTAGGTTTTCAGGTACATCAAAAGTTAAAAAAGTTATAAAAATAAAGAATATTTATAGTAGATGGTAATTTAATTGTCGTAGACATCATTTCAGTAAAATCATATCTACTTAAAAATTAAAAGAATTTATACTTATCTAAATTAAGATTTTGCATAAAATTTTTAATCTAAAGTTGAATTACATATGTGCGTATTTATACTTATAATTTATTTGGTAGGTAATATTAGGTACAAAAATTAGTTGCATGCTTACGTAGTGAAACTAGTGTGTATCATCCGTGCTATGTGAACTGATTTTTAACAATATCTATATGGAAACGTAGACGGAATAAATAAATAAATATATATATATATATATAATATTTGACTTGTTTGATATTAATAAAACTTATATCAAAACATATATAAAAATAAGCATTTGTTTGTATTCGGAATTATTTAAAAACTTTGACGAAATAAAAATAGAAACAAACATTTTACAATGAGATATTTTAAATTTAAAAATTATTGTATTTTAAAATAATAATAACACAAAAGAAATTTAAGAGTAATTATAATAGAATAAATGGGAGCGGAACAAAGTAATATGAAAGGGTTTATTTGTGTATAAGAAGATTTTGAAGGAGTGATGTGTAATTAAAAAAGCTAAAGTTTTGTGGTCAAAATAAAAGTATATAAAATTATATTGTAGCTAACTTTTCTCTTTTATATAGATAGATAATAATAGATAGATAGATAATAATAGATAGATAATAATAAGAACAAGTGGTCTTGTTTAGCTTGCTACTGTTTAGAAACAGTTATCAGCACCAAACTCCATAATTTTAATAAGCTTGAAATTAAAAAATAGTATATTCTAAAAATTACAACATAAAGTATTCACTTAAATTGCAACGTACGTCAAAATCTGTTATAAGGCTCCATATTTGTGGAAATTCCATTTCACAAAACATTTGTTATATATAGCAATTACTGATAATTTAATACTGTTTAAGGTATGTGTACGTGTACATGTACGTTTCATCTCTGTACGTATGGGAATGTGTACGTGTGTTTAGGGGTGACAAAAAATATATGAATCCAAAATATCCAAAAATTCGAAAATTCGGATATCCGAAATTTCGGATTCGGATTCGGATAGTGATTTTGAGAATTTTCAGATATTTCGGATATCTGAAATATCCAAAATATTTTTATAAAAATTTAAAAATATTAAATATTAATTCAATGTTTCGGATATTTTAATAAAATCTTCGGATATATGAAATAAATTTTCATAAATTTTATTCTTTTTTATAAAATTTATTAAATAATACAACTTTTTTTGAAATTCGGATATCCGAATCTGAAATTTCAGATATCCGAAATTTGGATATTCGGATATCTGAAATTTCGGATTCGGATTCGGATTCGGATCCGAATAGTGAAATTCACTATCCGAAATTTTCAGATATCCGAATTTTGGATATCCGAAAATAAACACCCCTACATGTGTTAGTTGCACGTGTACACTTGTGTGTTTCGATATATGGTAGATATATTAGTAATTGAACATTTACCACAATGATTGCTTTAATGGTATCTCTTTGAAGAGAAAAGCCAGCCAGATTATCTCTTTGCACCTCCAATAAGATGTCAACTAAATCTTGATCTACATCTCTTTTGTTATTCATATGTTCTTCAACAACACCTTCAAGAAACTCATCAAAATCTTTAGCCACTTTACGCGCTTGCGCCTCTAAACCACTCAATCGATCGATCCACGCCAACCTTGGAATATAATTTCCAAAGCTAAAAACACCCAAAACATTCATGAATCTATCCAATAAATCCGCAAACTTAATCCCACTATATGTCCTCCCTAGAGCCACCCTACATATAATGTTATTCGTAAGCGTAACAAGAGTCTCGCTCAAATCGATTACAGAACCACAATGTTTTTCGATCTTGTTGATCATAAGAGCCACCTCATGTTCTCTTATCTGTCGAAACGATTGAACTCGTGTATTGTTTAGAAGGTGGACTACTGCAATGCTTTTCACCTGCCTCCAATACTCTCCATAAGGGGAAAATGTTATGTCTTTGGAGCCATATAAAAGGGTATCAGGGATACTCATCTTAGGGCGATTAGCGAATGTTAAATCATGGGTTTTCATTATCTCTCGTGCTGCTTCGGCCGATGAGGCCACTAGCACGGGTACACTTCCAAAGTGCAACAACATGAGAGGACCATGTTTTTGGGATAGAGCTTGGAGAGAGCGATGGGGGCTCGAACCTAGTTGATGGAGGTTTCCGATGATCGGAAACTTTCGCGGAGAGGGTGGTGTGTTTTTCTTGCTCATAAGGTGATATGAAATCCATTTTATCCATATGAAGCATGCTAAAATGATGAATAAAGAGAGGAAAATGATGAAGGTGTTTAAGAAAGAAAACATTATCTTGATGTATGAACTACAGGATCTAATAAGAAATTGAGTGGGTGTGTGTGTCTCTCTATATATATAAGCATTTTCATATTATAAGTGCACAATGTGTACTAAATAAACTGTATAGACATATCTTGTGGACTAAGATATAAAACTCAATCCTACACTTACTATTTTGTTTTTACTATTTTGTTTTTATTATTTTATAATATTAGTGAGCGTGACCGCGCTATGACAGGTTGTAAATTTTAAATGATTTAATTTTGACGAATTATACGTCGGTATCAATACAAAAAATTCATGTGCGAAACAACGATAAAAAAGTATAATGAAAAAGATAATGTATAAAAATGAATCCTTGAAGCAATAAGAAAAATAACGAATAATAAATGGTAACTTATTAAGTTAATAGACTGTATTGTGAAATTATTAAAATTAAAATGTAAAGAAAGATAACTTTACTAAAGTGCATAAGAGACTGTATTGCGATTTTAGGGTTTAAATATAATATTTTTTTAAAAAATAACAAAATGAGTATGTAGTCAATATTGAAAAAAGATGAGACGTGTTGTGGTTCTATCAAAAAATCCACGGGGTTTTAGTGTAAAATTATAAAAAAAATTATAAGTTTTTTATTGCTTTGGAGAAAAGAAACTATTCTAACCACATTTAGAATACCTATAACTTCATTATTCATCATATTTTTTGTTTATTATATATAATGAGTTGATTCGCGCAATGCAACACTTGTTATTGAGGTTCTTTAATATTGGTCCTTCTTTCACTAATGATCTAGTGATCTCAAATTATCATTATTAGAGAAATTTTCAAATGCAAAGTCTTATAAAACTAAAAGGCGTAATAAGTAATCACAATCATCGATTTTATTAATCAATGATTGAGATAAAGTTATAAAAAAAGTTTGTTAAATAGCTATTTTAGGAGTAGACACTTTTGTTAACTTTTGCAATCTCCTTCATTATTCTTAAAATTGTTCATAATTTTTATATACGACATTATTTTTTTACAAAAATTAACCCTAAAAACGAGTGTTATTTAATCTTTAAAACAATTACAGTAGTTTTATATAAAAGATAAAAAAAGTTACTTTTTAAGGCCATATCTCGTTATTGTATCTTTAATACAGTTTATTATGTCTTTTTGTTAGTTGTTATGTTTTTTATTAATACTATTGTGTTCTTATAAAATGATGAAATTTATAAAATATAATGATGAAATAACATTATTTTATATATCTAATATGTAAAACACAATAAAACATTGACAAAAAATCAATCTAATACATTAAAAATAATAACAACATAACGAAATGTCTCATTGTGTCTATTGGTAGTAATTATGTTATTTTGAATACCATGAGTTTTGAAAAATAAATTAGTTAAATAACATAATTTTGTAATTTTAATGGTAAAACACAAAGATAGATAACAGCAAATTTATGTAATCTATTAGGAAATAATGATAAAAACAACACATTGTGTTATCTTTAGCACAATAAGTTTTGAAAAATACATTTATAAAAGTATATCATTGTGTACTTCTAATTATAAAATAAAATGATAGATAACAAGCTTATAATCTATAAAAACAATAAAAAAAAAGAAAACAAAGTGATCTAAAATGTAAAACTCAATGACTAATCCACATAACAAATAATATGCAATATATGACACAATTAATGTATAAGACACAATTAGCTTATTTATTTGACATAATTATCAAAATACCCCACTTTTTAAAATAATAAAATGACACATATCAATCTCATAATTATTCTTAGAATTTTTAGATTAAACGTACCTTTTACTATAACCTACCCTTATTATTATATATTATTATTATCAATATGATTATCATTATTTTTATCATTATTATTATTTTATTATTATTATTATTATTTACAATTATTTTATTATCATTATTATATTTTTAAATTTAGTATTTATATACTTATGTATTTAAATAAGTTAATAAGTTAATAGTTAATTTAAATAATATTTAGCTATAAAATATTAAATAGTAAATAAAAATTTAAATGTTAATTTAAAGAATTCTTAGTTTAATAACACTTATCTATTTGACCTTAACTTTAACATAGTCGTCCAACAACAAAACCCTAGATCTGGGTTCCTGTCATAGTTAGGGTTCGTAGGAAGGACAAAGGGAACCCTACAAAGCCATCCTTTTAGGGCTCGATTTGTCTACTAGGGCTAAAATACAACTCATGTTAGGAGGTTAGGAGATGTTGTGAATGATTATAATGATGGTGGTGTAGTTATGATTTTGTAAGTGGTGGTTACTGTGGCTGGGTGATTGCGGTTGCGGTGGGTGGGTGGTAATGATAAATTAAGGCATATGATGTCGGTATGATGATTATGATGATGATGATGTGATGATGGTTAGATGATGATTTGATTATTTTATTTAAGTGACACATATCTTTGATAAAATACTGGATTAATGTCCTTTTATATAAAATGACCTAAATATCGTTGTTTTTAACATAAATATTTAACGGTGTTAGTTGTTTGGTATAAACCTGAAACAAATTGAAAACCATAGAAAGTAAAATCGCAAATTTATAACCTTTAGATGCAAACCTTTCAGTTTTAGCCATCATACACATATTTTGAAAATATTCATATTCGAAAATGAACTTAAATTGCATTCGTGATTTTAGGGTATTGGGGTTCTTAGTGTTTGTTTGAAGATAATTGTGTAGTAAATCAATTATCATTATAATATGAGTAACTTTTTATTCAGAATTTAAGGAGTAGAGTCTCTTGTCTTATCTCGCCCGTAAAATAGTTACTTTAAAGTTTTTCATATTGAAAAAATATATTCATCCACTCTTAATTGTCATACCTTAAGTTAAAAAATCAAAAATGTCTTTTAGTAAGTAAATAAAAAAGATATTTTGCAAAGAATTTGATAAATGGATATGCCCTTTGTAAACATGTAAATTGTTCTTTAATAAGAAAGGATTTTTAAAAGAATATATTTTCTTAAAAACTTACCGTACAAAAAAAGAACATTAAAATATATGAATAAAATTATATGTTTAACAAATTAATGATAAAATCTATCTATTTTACTGATACACGTTTCATAAGTTATTATAAAAGATATGAATAAGATATAATTAAATAATAATTTAAAACATATCATAGAAGATGATATCTTATTTAAATTGAATATGTTATTTGTTAAATTTTAAATAGTTATTTTAAAATAGTAAAACAACATATTCGAATTGTATCTATTTAGAAGTTAAATGGGGTATATAAGTAGAAATAATATATAAGTGATCTATATAACAACAACCATTGTTTGAATGTCTTTAAAGCGCGATTAAACTAACATATTGTATAAAAGTACCTCTGTGGTTTAGTCTTTAACCATATTAGGTTATAAAGGTTCGGGGTTTATCTCTGTACATCTTTACTTAAAAGGGTAAATTTTTAGATTCTTATTTTATGTTAGTGTCGGTAAAAATTTAAGTCCATTTACGTTTTAACGTAAATGTTGTTCGAAAACAAGCAAAGTCAAATATTAAAAGTTCCGTGTTTATTTATAAGTATGTTTTAAGTTGGTTTATGTTTTTTGAACATACATTTTGTTTGGAAAAAAGTTTATTCAAATATAATTTCTTTTCGTTTGACGGTATAAATTCAAGTTACCTTATGTTACAACAAAAATTTAGTTTGAAAACAAGTCGGGGGTGGTTGTAGCCTAAACTTTATCACACCATATACGGCGCCACCTCACGTGGTCATTTTGAGTTTCTTTATGTTTCGATGTAAATTTTGTTTTGATTCGTGTCAAATATAAACTTTTTTATTCGACGATATAAATAAAATCACATTCTAAATTGGGTTGATTGTTATCAATACTTTATTACGTTGCGTGCAACGCCATTACTAAATGCGACGGGTAAAAAATTAGTCGTAATGTAATATAATATGAAATTACACATGTGTTCGATTGTTAACACATCTTTGGTCCACCTACCAAGTGATTTACCATATCTCCATCGGAGCCATGTGTTATTACGTACGACCTTTTGTCATAGTTTAGAATTTTTAATATAAGTATCTTTCGTTCGTTATAAAAATATATGATAGTACTTTTGTAGCTTATCGTTGACAAACGATGTCTTATAACGTGTGAGCCACGTAATTGACAGTGATTTTTTAATCAACCTCGACCATGTGTTCCTACTTTTACTATATTTCTTATTGTAATCACCATGAGATGAATATATTAACAAAAATAATTGAACGCTAGAGTTTTCAAAGCTCGTAGGGATTAGTGTTACGACACTCGTGTTACGGAGTGGGTTAAAACTGTTAAAAAGAACGTTGAAACGTTGTCATATAATCCGCTTATTAAGAAGTCTGTAAAACCATGAAAAACTAATGCTGAAACATTACCATGCAACCCGTAGTAAAAGAAAACGTCGATAACATAATTACATTTACATAAAAAAACAAAATCTTGACGTCGTTTATAATCATTATACAAAAAAATAAGTTTGTGCGGCGGTCATTGATAATATTCAGAATGATATAGAAAAACAAGAAACCATGAAAAATTCAAATTAAAACGTTGATAAAAGAATCATCATATCACTGTCACAATGGAGTTGTGAAAAAACAGTTGTAAAATTATCATTGAAAGAACGAACCATATCGACAAATTTGAATTATATTCTTGTGGTGAACATTTTTGCAACAGGATTTAGATTTTAGTAATATTGTCCTTTATTCTTTTAATGGATGTTCTAATATTATTTTTTTTGTTTGTACAAGTTACGATTCTATATAACAATTTTCTTTTATTTTTTATATATATGTTGACTAGGAATTATTATTTTTAATTTATTTTTTTAAGCTATACATGTCACAATGATTTCCAAATATATAATAGATTTTAGTAATATTGTCCTTTACTCTTTTAATATATCCTGAGCCTAGCAAAATTGCATATTTGGTCTAATATTTTGTGAAATAGTTGCGCGAATGGTCCCTAGTGTTAGTTCATGGGTTAATTGAGGGGTATATATATTTTTTTATAAGGAAATTTATTTAATCCTCTAGAAAAACACTTAAAAGTGTATTTATGTACACATACATAATCGACTCCCCTGCCCCTGCATCGTGCTTCTTCATCATTGCTTCTCAATCGTTAATAAGGATATCGATAGCCTACACTCGACGGACATCTTGGACCACGCTAGCTTTTCATCGACATCCTCTTCATCGAGGCTCATCTTCATCGATGCTTCTTTAATTGACAACCTATTCTTCTTTAGCTCTTCTTTTGGTTATCCTTTGCAAATGGATGATGAAAACCATGATCATTAAAAAAAATACTATGAATGATACAATCAATGTTTTATATTGGTGTAAAAGTAAGCATGACCACTGCAAACAACCAAATTGGAGAAAAAAAATACTTGTGTGGCCATTGGGGTATTTGCTGAAAATTGGCTCCATATTCACTGCAAATCAACAGTACATTGGCTGCACTTTTAATGAAATTATTATTAATTAAGTTTCACTTGACCCATAATATATTTTAAGTGTTTTGGTCACTTGACCCGTATCAAATGACCACAAAATTGCTGAAAATTGACTACATATTCGCTGCAAATTAGCTTCACATCGGCTGGAATTTTGTGGAATATGTATTAGTTAAGATTGGTCACTTGACGCGTAGTAAATAGGCTGCAAATTGCTGAAAATGGCAGCATATTCACTACAGATTAGTTGCACATTGGATAGGCTTTTGATGGAATTAGTCTTAACTAAGTTTAGTCACTTGACTCGTATTAAGGTTGGTCACTCAAGCCATCCATCTATTTGGTGTGCAAACCTGCACATGACCATGACCTTATGCATAAATTAAACATGACTGCACATAATCATAACCATGTGCATAACCTGCACAAAATAAATTAAACATGGCTGCAACTTTAATGGTTGAAATATAAGTGCATAACCTGCACAAAATGCATCATTTAGGCCACAACTTTGATCATCTTCATGATTACATTGCAAAACAATAAACTAACTAGAAATTCATTGTAAATTTATTACATTAAACTTGGAAAACAGATTACAACAAAAGACCACTATAATTTGGGAAGATTACAGAAATATGAGCCCTAACGCTACGAGCAAGCCATATGTTATAACATTCTTCAATTGATTTCATGATTTTAGTTCTTTGAATTCAGTCTCAAATTTGTTTTTCTTCCTCAGCACACATGGGTGGATCAACCCATCCTATAATCAACACATAGGTAGATCGAATGAGAAGCAGCAAAGTTGGAAGAACCCTAGGTTTGTGACGAATGAGATCATCGATCAATTGGGTTTTTCATTTTTGTTTAGGTAATGGGTTTTTTTAGTTTTATAAAATACTAAAAAAAGAGATGTAATATGACACAATTAAATTTTAACCCCACTTAACCCTGAATTTAATAGACATTTAACATTCAGGACTATTACTGCAATATTTCACAATACTTCGTATTATTCTTGCAATTTTTCAATCCTAGGGACCAAACATGCAATCTGACCAAACCATACGGATTATTTTTGCAATTTTCTCGATATGAAAGTATCATTATTGATAAACCGGTAAACGTATATTTGCATGTTTCTTCTTTTTATATTGTTAAAACGTAAATACAAATAATTTGAAATAGTTATTGAATGGTGCGTGTTGGTGCCGTTCGGTGCTTCTCGTTGGTGCCTATGCAAGAATTGAATGGTTGCTTTAGAGATGATTTGTATTATTAATAGCTTTTAAGTTGTATTAATACGCACGTTACTATATCGATACGACTACAAAAATAAGCATTTGTGATTGTAAAAATATCGTAAAATGGCCGCAAATGTCTTGATGCGACAATTTTCATTGGTTGGTTATACCCTGGTCAGTAATTTCATTTGCGACCAAAAAGTTCTTGCAACCGATTTTGTGACCATATCATTCATCGCGATATTAGCAACAGAATTTGTGACTGATTTTTTTGTGACTAACTTCGCAACTAAACTTTTAGCGACCGAATTTGCGATGAATTTTACGACTAATGTCACATCCTTAAAATCCACATGCGAAGTTTTACCGCGAGACGTGTGAAGAAATAAGGATCACAGTCGATAGTTACTCAAAACGACACTATATGCCACATTTAAAATAAAACCAACTAAAGTTCAAACTTTAAAACCATCCGGAAGCGTTTTGTAAATAAGACAACCCAAAATATAAAATGCATGTTTCGCAAAACACGCGCCAACCCAAATATTTAAACACTCATAAATAAACACCAACAAATATATCCTTAAAATAGAGTCTTAGAATGCATGATGGACCTGTGTTGTGCTCCTAATGACAAACAGAGTTAACGACCTGATAATAGCATACTAAAATATCAACACAATGGTTGGTGAGTTCAAGAGTTTGTGTTTAGCATAACAATAACATTTGCATGACATAAGAAGTGCATTAAAATACATAGCTAGTCTATATTCACAAATAATAACAATAGTGATTTCGCGACCGAAGCTGATTGTATTGCATTTGTTGCCTCCCGTCATGACTTCCAGATCGTGACGATGTTTGTGTCTAGGAAAATATTACACCCATTTGGCCTCGAGTCTTACAGGTGGGGCACGTCAGACCCAGTAGTACTACCCAAGATTTTCCGCAAGTTACCATTATTAACTATCCGAAAGTGTGAGGATTTTGAAGGTATTAAGCACTAGGTTAAAACATACACAACTTATAATAATAAAATAGCGTTTGAGTATAGTTATGCTACCTCCCCCAAAACATGGTTTATAAAATAGAGGGGCATGAACTCATCTGGTGTGTAAAGATAATGACAAAAGAGAACTGATGATAGGTGCAAAGACAACCCTTCAAAGGTTACCTAGAACACACAAGTACATAACTACATGTACACAGAAAACCTAACAACCCTAAGTTAATCTAGTTGACACGTTTGACCCGTTGGTGACGTATTAGTTGAAGTATCGTTTAATCATCTATATCAACTTAACATACAAGAATATCATACAAATCATCCATGTGTATCACATCATCAACCCAAGTTCTACCTAAGTCAGCATACAACATTAAATCATCATATACTCATGCAAATCTCAAACAATCAAGATGTTAAACACAAATATATATATATATATATATATATATAATATATATATATATATATATATATATATATCACAACTATTTGTTCATACGTCCAAGTCTAATCATGCATTACATACCATGTGAAGCCACTCACGACTTCACATCCTAAACCCTGCCAATCCTACTAAGTAGGGGCCTCAGATTCGCACGTGTGTATGACTATCATAATCACATTACCAACATACACAGTGATAATCAATTTCAATCCCAATCATGATCTCCTAATCACTAACTAGCATTCATCATCATGTATGATCACCAAACCTAAATTTTTTAGATGATGAACCAAACATCCATATAACTCAATTATCACATTCTATCACATTAAACATCATCAACAATTATTCTAACATGATCCTAACATCATAAGCATGCCTAAATCACCATATCTAAAGTTCTGCAAATATAAAGTTTCCCTTTTGGGAAAGTAACACCCAAAAGTGATCTAACATCCAATTTAATCATAATTTCATCAATATTATACCTAATCAAGTTCATAACATTCATTCTTACATATTAATCATCTCCAAATCATCAAAATTCCCAATCATCATATACCAAAGTTTCTACTTTTAAGATGTGACAACCCTAGATTAAGAAATTTTATACACTAAGTTCATTCAAATATTTTGAGCCACACCTAGGTTAATATATATTTTTATATATACATGAACGTATGCATGCTTTCATTTTGTTTACATAAGTATATTGTTCACTTATATATACAAGTATACGTATGCATGGTCGCATGCATACCCTTTTTACGTTGCATGTGCCATCTTTTGCTAAGAAACATGTACATATGTATATTGTATGTTTATGAGTGTTACTCGTTATATGCGTGCATGCATAAGAATTACGTGTGCATATACTCAAAAACATAATCCATTGAGATAGAATTATATATAATCAAAATACATCAACAATACAACATCAAACACACTAAATACAACCCAACCAAAACATCATAAACACAAGTTAACATCAAGAGAAACTTGACTTCAAACCAAACCTAAACAAATCCCTTACACTTAAACCTCAAACCAAGCACCAATTAAGATCACGAAACCGGTTCATTAAGCACCCTTAATCACCGATTTAACAAACCAAATCATTAGATTAATCTTGTAATGATGGTGTGGTGACTCACACACTCCTCCACTTGACACCTAGCCGCAAATTACACTCACCATCCTAAAACCTTGCCACCTTTCTAACCTATCACTCTAGTGTAATGATGAGATCTCTCCATTTAATCCAGCCGATACCATCAAAATTTTTGCATTCCACAACCTCTCAAACACCACCAAGCTACCACCGCAGACCCATCTCCATTCGGTCGACCTCAATTCTCATTGCCACTTCCCTTCTCACGAACGCTATACACAACCACAATCATCCCCACTCTCGGATAACACCATAACCATCACATATTATCATCATTATCTACATCTCTCTCGGTTACTAGGCAGCAACATCCAAGCCTCGCGAAAGCATCACCTCTCGAAAGATTGTCAAGAACACCAAAACCAAGCAAGCTTAGACCATCCTCATCATCTCCTCATACTCTCCTTCTGTCAAAATCAAGGTTCTAACTCTAAAACCCTACTTGATTAAGGTTACAAAAGCTAAACATGTGTTTAAATAAACACATGTGACTAACCATTTTGATTTAACACTCAAGATTTTGTTTGTAAAAACATATAAAAATCAAACTTATTTTTCAGACAAAAAGAAAGATTTTAAGAATCTGAAAAAAAAAATGAAAACAAAACTTAAAAATCAAATTTATAACAAGAAATTATCAACAAAAGGGTTAAAAACCTAGTTATAATTTGTTAAAACCAGTTCTGCATATTAATGACTATGATTGTGGGAACAACATTGAAAATATGTTGAGAATATTGAGAAATATAATTCTGTAAATTTTGGTACTATTCCCATAAGTAAATTAATTTATATAAATTATTTAAGTATTTAAAAAGAAAAATTATATCGAAAAACCGATACTAGTAAATGTATGGAAAAATTATATACTAACTATTAAGAATTATAGAATCCACTGGAAAAACCTCGTGACCTAACTCAAAGTATTATCTGAAATATGAATTTTTAACTATTCTATAAACTAAAAATCTGGAAAAATACTTAAACTATGAAATAAATTATGAGAAAATTTCAGAAAGTATGAAAAAGCAAAAAGAACATTCTGTGAGAAAATAAGAATTTGTGGACGAAATCTGATATTTTTACTAAATATTAGTAAAAGGAAAAAAATCATGATAATTGACCCTGCTATGATATAAGACTTTGGAAAATTTTTAAGAATTAAAAATATTATTCCAAACATTCTGATTAAATTTGAGAATTTTTAGAAACCAGAAACTATTTTTAATAATTTATTGAAATATCATGAAAATTATAGAAAATAAACTATAAATAATTAAAATACGAAATCTGAATATATTGCGTTGTATGTTATTACCTATTCATTGTAACAGTTTCGATAATAATTAAGGTACTGAAAATTTTGAAGAAAATAGTTATGTTTTCTAAACTATAAATATTTTTCTTGTTTATAGGTTACCATTTGGAGTAAAGGTGAGTTTCATGGCCCATTTTGTTTTTTTTATAAAATTTTGGGGAAAAAGCATACTAATTTATGAATTGATGCATTATTACTGAAATTTATGTTACAACCATTAATTCGGATGTGGAACCGTTAGATAACATTGGTAGCGCTACTTAGGGGATATCTCCTGCATTAACAGAATGAGTGTTATAATGCTATGTTATCTGATTTATGAGAATATGATATGACAGATATGAATGATCTGATTGCTATGTAAGGTTTGGTTGTGTATATAATGCATCAGTATTATCTGTTTAATAAACCTGTGAAGCTCACCAACTTTGTGTTGACGATTTTTGGTATGCTTTTTCAGGAATTCATCATGACTAACAACTTAACGTTCCCCTTTGATGTTTTTAATGGCTGGGGAGAGGTTGTGGGGAAAGTTTGTGTGAACCTAACAGTAAACCTGTATGATTTCAGTGTATCGGTGGATGCTCACTTCCATCGTCTCTGAAGATGTAGCTGTTAAATCTTTATGATGTAATAGGATTATGTAATTTCAAATTTTGACTATTATGATTTTATGTAATCCTAACCTTAATATTATGTTATGAAACATGTATGATTATGTGTTATCTGTCTAATAGTATATGACAATGAGTTCTGAACAATCAAGTCACTCCCTATGTATTTCACGCTTCCGCTGGGATGTGACAGGTTGGTATCAGAGCCATTGGTTATAGAGAATAGGTACCATAAAATACCTAGACTATAACCATAAGCTCGTATCTGTATAATTATGTGTATATATGATTTTGCGTGTTATGATTCCATGAATATTAAAGCATGTTCCATGCAAAGAATTTATAATATGTATAGAAATAGGTAACTAACTATTGGGTTCAAACCATGAAAGGATTTGTTTTGCAGCCATGAGTACCGATAACAAATTTTGTGAGACTGACTCATCCGAATACTCGGATTATAATGATCACAAAGGACTTACGCCTGAACCTAAACCTCAACAAATTCTAGAAACTTTTCCAACCAAAGAAGAAGATAATCCTGAACCTAAATTTTATGTCCGTCCTGCACCTGTAATGGTAGGAGGATATACCATTAAAACTCCTAGGAAAAAGGTACGACCCGAAAACAAATTTAAAACCAAGCAATACGAAGGCAAGGAGATACAAGAAACTAACTCCCTCAGAAACGAAGGAAGTAAAGCTAAGAGACAAAGGGTGGATGAAGATCAAAACACAATCACTCAATCAACCCTTAAACAGCTCAAGAAAATTCAACAAGAAATCAGGAATATTCAGAAGGATGTTAAGGAACTGAAAGCACCCAAAAGAAACATCTTCTCAAGGATATGGAAATGGGTGTAGGGAAATTAGAAGCTAACTTTTAATGTGAAATCTTTAAATAAGAACTTAAATGAAAAACATCTTTTGTGTTTGAGCTATTACTTGTGTATGTGTTAATTAGAATATTGTTAAGAATCTAATTTTTTTTATATTTACTATAATTAACTATAGCAAAGCATGCCGCCAAGAATGAACACACAGCCCGTAAGAAGAACGACGCGAGTAGGACAACCTAGAACCAGACTTGGGGAAGAAACCCCTATAAACCCAAACACCAATGAAGATGAAAGGATCACGCGGATAGTAGCACAGCAATTAGAGGCTGCCATACCCACACTAGTAACTCAACTTCAACAAAACCTAAATCTCGGGACAACAACACCAGGTAATGAGATACCCATGGATGATACCATGAGGGAACAACCAGAAGAGAAACTATAATAGGAAAAGGATGTTCCTACAAAGCTTTTATGTCATGTAGACCTCGAGAATTTGATGGTAAAGGCGGAGCAGTACAGGCTTTACGCTGGTTAGATGAAATGGAGTCAACTCTGGAAATCAGCAAATGTGCCAATAACAACAGAACCTTGTTTTCTTCACACTCATTAAAAGGGGAAGCACAATCCTGGTGGAAGATGGAAATGACCATCAAAGGTAGGCACGTTATGAATGAATTAAGTTGGGAGGAATTCAGGATTTGATTATAGAAAAATACTGCCCTTATAATGAAATAGAAAAGTTAGAAACTGAGTTTCTAGCTTTAGAAATGAAAGGAGCAGCATATCGGGAATATACCGACAGGTATAATGAACTCTCGAGGTTAGTGCCACATCTAGTGACCCTAGAATTAAAGAGAATAGGAAGATATATTTGGGGACTAGTGCCATAAATAAGGGGATTAGTAAAATCAGCTAGGCCCAAGACTTTTCAAGATACTGTAAGTTTATCAGGAAGTTTGACAGATGAAATGATAAGAAATGGATCAATAAGTAACCCCAGATCTGGAGAAAAGAGAAAGTGGAATAATGATAACCCAGGAGAAAAATTTAAGGGAACCCCTCAGAAACGAATAGTTAGACAGCCCCCTCGGAACTACCTAGGAATGACACGGGAAAAGAAACCCCAGACAGAAAACCAGCCACGGTGCAGCACTTGCCAAAGATACCATCAAGGCAATTGTGCGATGGTAATCTGCTACAACTGCAAGAAAAAGGGGCATATATCCCGAGACTGCAAAAACCCCGCAAATCCAAAATCAGTCTGCTATCAATGTGGGAATGAAAATCATCGCCGAAACGAATGTCCACAGCTGAAAGGAAAGGCACCGGCTAATCAGAACAACCCTCGGGGAAGAGTGTTCATAATGCAGGCAGAAGAAGCTCCACATGAACCAGAAGTTGTCACGGGTACGTTCCCTGTAAACGATCAGTATGCTACTGTATTATTTGATACTGGAGCAACCCGTAGTTTTGTTTCAAATACATTTAGGCAACTACTTAACTTGACCACAGAAAAGTTAGATAAAATATATATGATAGAATTAGCGGATGGTAAGGTAATCGAAGCTTATGAAATCATTCCTAATTGCACAATGAATCTAGATGAAAACTATTTCAACATAGATTTGATTCCTGTTGATTTAGGAGGATTTGACGTTGTTGTAGGAATGGATTGGTTAAGTAAAAATCAAGCTGAAATAATATGTGGTAAGAAAATGATCAAAATTCCTTTGGTTAAAGAGAATAGAATACTGTGTATATATGGTAAAAAACCTAGAGGTACCATAAAGATAATTTCTTGCAAGAATACACAAAAATGTCTAAGGAATAAATGTTTGGCTTATCTGACTCACATTGTTGATACTAAGATGGACCAAGCAAACCTAAAAGACGTTTCAGTTTTCAATGAATATTCAGATGTATTCCCTGATGAATTACCTGGATTACCACCCCCACGTCAAGTGGAATTCAAAATTGAATTGATGCCAGGAACAACCCCTATTGCTAAGGCACCCTACCGTTTAGCACCTACTGAAATGAAGGAACTAATGAGTCAACTTCAGGAACTTTTGGATAAAGGATTTATACGACCTAGTGTGTCACCCTGGGGAGCACCAGTTTTATTTGTCAAGAAAAATGATGGAACATTTAGAATGTGCATAGACTATAGGGAACTCAATAAAGTAACTATAAAGAATAGGTATCCTTTACCTAGAATAGACGACCTATTTGATCAACTACAAGGATCTAGTTACTTTTCAAAAATAGACTTGAGATCAGGATATCATCAGCTAAGAATACAGGATGAAGATATACCTAAGACAGCATTCAGAACAAGGTATGGACATTATGAATTTCTGGTAATGCCATTTGGATTAACCAATGCTCCCGCCATATTTATGGATCTGATGAATAGGATATGTAAACCTAATTTAGATAAGTTTAAGACTTCTTTATAGATGACATTTTAATCTATTCTAAGAATAAGAAGGATCATGAGCAACATCTAAGATTGACCTTGGAGTTGTTAAGAAAAGAAAAACTATACGCAAAATTCTCAAAATGTGAATTTTGGAAAAGAGAAGTGCAATTCCTTGGACACATAGTCAATCAAGAAGGAATACAGGTAGATCCAGCAAAAATAAAAACTGTTAAGAATTGGGAGGATCCCAAGACACCAACAGAAGTACGCCAATTTTTAGGATTAGCAGGATATTACAGAAGATTCATAGAAAATTTCTCGAGGATAGCTCAACCCTTGACTGAACTAACTCAAAAAGACAAGCCATATGTCTGGGGAGAAACACAAAAGAATGCATTCGAACTTTTGAAAAGTAAGTTATGTAGTGCACCTATTTTGTCATTACCAAAAGGGACTGACGATTTTGTAGTATATTGTGATGCGTCTCGTCAAGGATTTGGATGTGTATTAATGCAACGAAGTAGAGTCATTGCATATTCCTCTAGACAACTTAGGGGAAGTGAGAAAAACTACACTACTCATGATTTAGAATTAGGAGCAGTAATCTTTGCACTTAAGATTTGGAGACATTATCTATATGGGACAAAATGTACAATATACACGGATCACAAGAGTTTACAGCATATATTTGAGCAGAAAATGCTGAACATGAGACAAAGAAGATGGATAGAATTACTAAGCGATTATGAGTGTGAAATCAAATATCATCCCGGTAAGGCAAATGTAGTTGCAGATGCTTTAAGTAGAAAAGATAGGGCTAAACCATTACGAGTACGAGCCATGAAAATGGAACTACAATCAGATCTGTTAAGACAAATATGGGAAGCCCAACAGAAAAATAAGATAGAAATAAAAGGACAAGAAAAGGATTTATAGGCAGATACACATGGAATTCTAAAATTTAAAGAGAGGATCTGGATACCTGATGATGCCATACTTAGAAAGATTATATTAGAAGAAGCACATAAGTCGAAATACTCAGTACACCCAGGAAATAACAAAATGTATAAGGATTTGAAAAATCATTACTGGTGGCCTGGCATGAAGAGATCAGTTGGAGAGTCTGTAGAAAAATGCAATACGTGTTCAAGAATCAAAGCAGAACATCAAAAGCCTTCAGGATATCTACAACAACCTGAAATTTCAGAATGGAAATGGGATCAAATTACTATGGATTTTGTAACCAAGTTACCAAGAACCTCAAGTGGCTATGACACAATCTGGGTTATAGTAGATAGGTTAACTGGCTATGACACAATCTGGGTTATAGTAGATAGGTTAACCAAATCAGCACACTTTCTGCCAATTAGGGAAGATTACAAGATAGAGAAATTGGCAAGAATCTACATACGAGAAATCGTATCCAGACATGGAATACCAATCTCCATTATATCTGATAGAGACAATAGATTCATATCAAGGTTTTGGCAAACCCTACAAAAAGCTCTATGAACCCAAATAAATCTTAGCACAGCCTTCCACCCACAAACAGATGGACAAAGTGAAAGGACAATACAAACACTAGAAGATATGTTACGTGCTTGTGCATTAGACTTTGGTGGCAGCTCGGATATGCATCTACCTTTAATAGAATTTTCTTATAATAATAGCTATCATTCTAGCATTAAAACAACCCCGTTTGAAGCCTTGTATGGAAGAAAATGCAGATCGCCCTTATGCTGGAATGAAGTAGGAGATAGGCAACTTATAGGTCCTGATTTAATTCAAGAAACATCCGACAAGATCAAAGAAATCAAGACTAGATTAAAGACAGCACGAGATCGGCAGAAAAGTTACGCAGATAAAAGAAGAAAGTTGTTAGAATTTCAAATTGGAGATAAAGTTTATCTAAGAATATCACCCACCAAAGGAATCTTTCGATTTGAGAAGAGAAATAAGTTGAACCCAAGATATGTTGGACCATTTGAAGTTATTGACAAAATTGGTCCTGTTGCATATAAGCTAGATTTACCCGAAGAATTAAGTAAAATACACAACACGTTCCATGTGTCCAATCTGAAGAAATGTTTGACAGATGAAACATTAAAAGTTCCAGTTCAAGAAATAAAGATAGACGAGAAGCTTCATTTTACAGAGGAACCAATAGCTATATTAGACAAAGAAGTTAAAAAGCTAAGAAGAAGCAAAATTCCCATAGTGAAAGTTAAGTGGAACGCTAAGAGAGGACCTGAGTATACATGGGAAAGAGAAGATGAAATCAGAAAAAGATACCCCCATCTAATTTAAGAAAATGGTCAGATAAGTTCATTACTATTCAAATAAATTTCGGGACGAAATTATCTTTACGGGGGGAGAATGTGACAACCCTAGATTAAGAATTTTATACACTAAGTTCATTCAAATATTTTGAGCCACACCTAGGTTAATATATATTTTTATATATACATGAACGTATGCATGCTTTCATTTTGTTTACATAAGTATATTGTTCACTTATATATACAAGTATACGTATGCATGGTCGCATGCATACCCCTTTTACGTTGCATGTGCCATCTTTTGCTAAGAAACATGTACATATGTATATTGTATGTTTATGAGTGTTACTCGTTATATGCTTGCATGCATAAGAATTTACGTGTGCATATACTCAAAAACATAATCCATTGAGATAGAATTATATTTAATCAAAATACATCAACAATACAACATCAAACACACTAAATACAACCCAACCAAAACATCATAAACACAAGTTAACATCAATAGAAACTTGACTTCAAACCAAACCTAAACAAATCCCTTACACTTAAACCTCAAACCAAGCACCAATTAAGATCACGAAACCGGTTCATTAAGCACCCTTAATCACCGATTTAACAAACCAAATCATTAGATTAATCTTGTAATGATGGTGTGGTGACTCACACACTCCTCCACTGACACCTAGCCGCAAATTACACTCACCATGCTAAAACCTTGCCACCTTTCTAACCTATCACTCTAGTGTAATGATGGAGATCTCTCCATTTAATCCAGCCGATACCATCAAAATTTTTGCATTCCACAACCTCTCAAACACCACCAGCTACCACCGAAGACCCATCTCCATTCGGTCGACCTCAATTCTCATTGCCACTTCCCTTCTCACGAACGCTATACACAACCACAATCATCCCCACTCTCGGATAACACCATAACCATCACATATATCATCATTATCTACATTTCTCTCGGTTACTAGGCAGCAACATCCAAGCCTCGCGAAAGCATCACCTCTCGAAAGATTGTCAAGAACGCCAAAACCAAGCAAGCTTAGACCATCCTCATCATCTCCTCATACTCTCCTTCTGTCAAAATCAAGGTTCTAACTCTAAAACCCTACTTGATTAAGGTTACAAAAGCTAAACATGTGTTTAAATAAACACATGTGACTAACCCTTTTGATTTAACACTCAAGATTTTGTTTGTAAAAACATATAAAAATCAAACTTATTTTTCAGACAAAAAGAAAGATTTTAAGAATCTGGAAAAAAAATGAAAACAAAACTTAAAAATCAAATTTATAACAAGAAATTATCAACAAAAGGGTTAAAAACCTAGTTATAATTTGTTAAAATCAGTTCTGCATATTAACGACTATGATTGTGGGAAAAAACATTGAAAATATGTTGAGAATATTGAGAAATATAATTCTGTAAATTTTGGTACTATTCCCATAAGTAAATTAATTTATATAACTTATTTAAGTATTTAAAAAGAAAAATTATATCGGAAAAACCGATCCTAGTAAATGTATGGAAAAATTATATACTGACTATTAAGAATTATAGAATCCATTGGAAAAATCTCGTGACCTAACTCAAAGTATTATCTGAAATATGAATTTTTAATTATTCTGTAAACTAAAAATCGGGAAAAATACTTAAACTATGAAATAAATTATGAGAAAATTTCAGAAAGTATGAAAAAGCTAAAAGAACATTCTGTGAGAAAATAAAAATTTTGGACGAAATCTTATATTTTTACTAAATATTAGTAAAAGGATAAAAATCATGATAATTGACCCTGCTATGATATAAGACTTTGGAAAATTTTTAAGAATTATAAATATTATTCCAAACATTCTGATTAAATTTGAGAATTTTTAGAAACCAGAAACTATTTTTAATAATTTATTGAAATATCATGAAAATTATAGAAAATAAAATATAAATAATTAAAATACGAAATCTGAATATATTGCGTTGTATGTTATTACCTATTCATTGTAACAGTTTCGATAATAATTAAGGTACTGAAAATTTTGAAGAAAATAGTTATGTTTTCTAAACTATAAATATTTTTCTTGTTTATAGGTTACCATTTGGAGTAAAGGTGAGTTTCATGACCCATTTTGTTTTTTTTATAAAATTTTGGGGAAAAAGCATACTAATTTATGAATTGATGCATTATTACTGAAATTTATGTTACAACCATTAATTCGGATGTGGAACCGTTAGATAACATTGGTAGCGCTATTTAGGGGATATCTCCTGCATTAACAGAATGAGTGTTATAATGCTATATTATCTGATTTATGAGAATATGATATGACAGATATGAATGATCTGATTGCTATGTAAGGTTTGGTTGTGTATATAATGCATCAATATTATCTGTTTAATAACCTGTGAAGCTCACCAACTTTGTGTTGACGATTTTTGGTATGCTTTTTCAGGAATTCATCATGACTAACAACTTAGCGTTCTCCTTTGATGTTTTTAATGGCTGGGGAGAGGTTGTGGGGAAAGTTTATGTGAACCTAACAGTAAACCTGTATGATTTCAGTGTATCAGTGGATGCTCACTTCCATCGTCTCTGAAGATGTAGCTGTTAAATCTTTATGATGTAATAGGATTATGTAATTTCAAATTTTGACTATTATGATTTTATGTAATCCTAACCTTAATATTATGTTATGAAACATGTATGATTATGTGTTATCTGTCTAATAGTATATGACAATGAGTTCTGAACAATCAAGTCACTCCCTATGTATTTCACGCTTCCGCCGGGATGTGACATAAGAAGTCATGATCAACACCTCGAATTTATGGATTTTCTTGCACAATTCAATTAAAATTATATCCAAGGATTGTATCTAACATCATAATATCACTAAATCATGAATTCCAAAACAAAATCTTTTCCTCTTAAAGTAATGTATGAACTAGATGATCAATCCATAGATTTCTTGCACAATCAACATAATCTAGCATTCATACAACCTAACTAACATCATATTAACATCTAACAATCATAAATTTCATGTTTTCATCACCAATTTTGGATTTAGGGTTTATTAAGATCAAAACTATGAAAAACGAAACAAAACTAACCTTTAGATGTGTTTAGATGACGATTAGCACTTAAAAAAAACTTGTACAACTTGAATCTCAATCAAAATTGACTTGTTCTTGATGT
The DNA here is from genome assembly GCA_025506515.1 of Flaveria trinervia. Classification (NCBI taxonomy): domain Eukaryota; kingdom Viridiplantae; phylum Streptophyta; class Magnoliopsida; order Asterales; family Asteraceae; genus Flaveria; species Flaveria trinervia. The sequence goes on from CM046445.1 coordinate 4,241,244, forward strand.
TATTGATCAAAATGTAATGGTATGAGTGTGTTTGGAGGTGGTTTAGGGCGAATGAGGGACAAGGGGGCCATGGTTGGGTTTTGTCAAAGTTACCTTATTTAACATTTACCTTTAAACCCTCCCTTAACTAGGTTTTATAAAATTTAACCTTTGCAGCATTTTTTATAATTTTTATCTATAAATCACAAGTATTATTAGCCAATAATCATAACCATAAATATTTACAATAAGTCACACAACACATGAAATATATATAACACGTTGTCACATTATCGCGTGAAATTTACAAAACTTGTGTGGATTACAAAATCAAATGAAAAACAAAATCCAATAAAGCAAAAACATCTAAAATGATGTAATTTTTAAAAGAATGAGAAAACTTTAAGTTCATGCGAGAACTTTAGTTCATGCGGAAACTTTGAAAGTTTTCTAATAAAGTCCATCATGTATAAATATTTTTTTGCTTTGTTTTTTGTTATGTATGTTTCATTTTGTAAAAATACTCTAAAGTTAAGAGTAGAGAATTGTGTGATAGGCCGCCCGAGTGGAGCTCATCTTGGGTGGATCGACTTTTAACGATGTAAACTCCTTCGGTATTGTAATCATTTGGTTAAGAATATCCGATTGAGTTTGTTTACGGTTCATTGATATCACAAACACACACATCCATCTTAATTTAATTATTAAGTGTAATATTTTTTGGATTCGATCGTTACAAGAACTTTACATTTGGTATCAGAGCAAGGTGTTGCTCTTAATACATAGATTTTTATTTTGCGGTCATCTGTTTTAAGAAGTTAAACTTGAAGATTGAAGACATGAAGATTTTGATCGAGTTTTGACTAGTATCAACGGAAAAATGTGAAACCGAGGATGAAAACTTGTGGAATAAGTTTTGTTACATATTATACTAATGATCTACATTATTAAGCTCAATATCTTCGAGTTTTAAAGGTGCAAAACGTAGATTTGAGACCTTAAAAGGGTTTCAAACTTGAAAGGGCGATTTGGTTGAAGTTCTCGTAGGAATAATTGCTTTTTGCAAACACTTTTCCATGCGAAAAATTTGTAGTGGTAACTGACATTTGTGAAAACTATCTCATGCGAAAACTTCACAGCGGTTATTTTAATTTTTTGCGAAAACTAAAAAAATGCGAGAATATGATCGAGATGCAAAAACTTGTTAGTATTTGGAGGTTTTGGAGCAAATGTTTCTACCAATATCTAAAAAATGCTGAATGATTTGAAGTTTGATAATTAAACAAAGGTTTTTGTGATGTTTGATCAAGTTCAAGATTTTATATTTACAATATTTTATTCAGATTGTTCGTGAATTGAAACTTGGCAATGTGAGCTTATTTCATCTGACTGATTTGAACAATGACCGAACAGTTGAATTAAGCGAAGAATCAAGGTTGTTTGGTTCTCTTATTTTGAAAATATAAGATTATGTTATCTTATATAGGGGGAATGCATCAGATAAACTTGTTAATCGTCACAAAATCTTGTCATCAGATAGATAGAAGAATCCGGTTGTTTGGGAATTCAAAATGGAAGTTAGATTTTTCTGTCTTATGCTTAATACAACTTAAGTCTTAAGTAATAAAAAAAGAACGGTTTAATATTTACTCATACATGATACCATTTATGAAGCTATGCGTTAGGAGGAGGTTACAGTAGAGCAAGAAAACTAGAGTGAAAAATACCCAAGAATCAGATAGTTCTTGAAGATGTGTGACTGAAGTCAAACATAACTTGATATTATAATTCAAAAGGGAAATTGTAAGGCCCTAGATAGTATGGATTGTAATATCAAGTGAAAAGCATAACCTAAAAAAGTGAAACCATCTAAAAGGACGTAAGTTTTTAAAAGCATGTGAAAACTTTTATTTCATACAAAACTTTAGTTCATGCGAGAACCTTATTTCATGTGAAAAGTTTTGAATGTTCTCTTATTAAGTCCATCATATATATATATAATTGTTTTTGGTATGTATTTTATTATGTGTTTCATTTTGTAAAAGTGATCTAAAGTTGAGAGTAGAGAGTTGTATTATAGGTTGCCCGAGTAGAGCTCACCTCGGGTGATACGAGCTTAAACAATGTAAACTTATTTGGTATTGCAATCATTTTTTATTCTTTGATATTACGCGTATACTCGTACTAATTTGATTATCAAGTGCAATATTTTGTGGATTTGATCGTTATGTGGACTTTAGATCTATGTAATGATTTCTATTTATTTAGACACTTAAGTATATTATCAATATATATTTACATAGTTAAAATAATAATATCCAAATATATCAGTGGTTAAGACAAGTAAAAAAAAGCTTAATAATACCCGCCACATTACTATATATAACAAATAGAGAAAAGATTATGAGTAGTGAAAGTGAAGAATATTCTCAATGTTATCATAATAATTTGATTTTCTTCAAACTAATAAAAAATCTACTTGTTTTTATATAAATCTATATTTAAAACTCTAAAATATTTTTAAAACTAACTACAATACTTTCTCTTGAATATATATATATATATATATATATATATATATATATATATATATATATATATTAAATTGTATACTTTAACATTCGAGTTATATCAAATTTATAAATTTGATACTCTTTTAAGTTTTATACATAAGCTTTCGAGTTATGTCCAAACTTATTTTAACCAATTTACAATTACAATAGAGCTCGTTATTTATAATAAGTCACCATTTGTTCATTCGCTTTTTTCTTTGTTTTGATGTATGAATTTTTATTTTTAATTATATTTTTTATTATTGTTTCGTATCGTAATGTTTTTTTGGATTGTTAGCACTAACATATAAATTTTATTAGAATTAAATAATCTAACTTTTATAACCCCCGGTATATGTCACACCCCCGCTAAGAGCGGAAACACGGGGATGTAACGAGACGGGAATCGTCATAACACATGGTAAGCGATAGAGATGCAATAATAATAATGATGACAAGCGTGTCGTGACAACACCCGACAACAAGGGGACTTGTGTCGTGTTTAGTCAGTATTCACGACAACATAGCCATAAGCATAAACATGATATAAGATAAATATAGATAATAACATTGTATGCAATTCCTACAACCCGGGAACAAGTTAGAAGTGTAATGTTGTTTGAAACAGATACAACAATTGTTTTCAAAATGACAAGTTTAGCCCGAAAATGCATCCAAGGGTCTCCACTAAGGCAGCACACCTAGAACCTCAGCTAGCATGATCACCTGAAAAGATATGCTCAAAATGGTCAACAAAATGTTGGTGAGCTCGCAGGTTTAAAAGTAATAAGTAATGTTGCTGTATAAAGTTGTTGCAGAATACCGTGCATACAGTTATAAGTAAGCAAAATCACATGACAAGAGCTTTACAACCAAACCTAACGACGTACACAAAGAATCTTGTCGGAATATATTCACCCAAGGCCCGTTCCTGGCTTTTGTTGGTACTAACTAGTATACCAACACGAGGGTGGGGGTGTCAACCCAATAGTACTACCAATACCTATCCGTCGGTTCCCACACTGGAATTAAATGGTTGTAAGAAAGAACCACAAAGCAGACTCAAGCATGTATCAGATAAGTACCCACAATACAGTAGCACGTTGATTCCAAGTATGTAAATTGTATGTATGTTGTACAGCATAGAAAACGGGCGAGCATACTTTTCCCCCATGTTTGTAAATGTTTGTAAAGTGGTATAAGCATAAAAGGGGCCACGAAACTCACAGGTTAAGTGGTAAGTATGAATAATCAAGATTCCCAATAGTTGTATGCAATGAACAGTCAAACACCTATTAATAGTTATTGTTAAGCATTAATGACGTGTACAAAGCGTATAGTAATGTGTGGTCGGTTCGGGTTGTATCGGTTCGGTTGTGAGTAGCACACACATAAGCGGACACACGTATCAGATCTTATGTAGATCCAAGTACTAAGAGTAGTCGTCATTGCTTATGACATCCATATAAAGATCCCATTGTTATAAAAGATAACACTTGTTAAATATTTGCAGTTCCGAATGGGTTGTCGATAATTGTAAAATGTTAGGTTGATTTCAATTGAAATAGTATGTGCATGTTGATAGCGTTGACTTTAATCTTTGTGGTCAAGCAATGACACTTTTACTGATGTTACCTTATCATCATCAGACACTCAGGAAGGAAATTCACACTCAAACATCATCAGTCACACAACAGGACCAGACGCTTGACTCAACACTCCATTCATACGAATCAACATTCAATCGTACAAATCAGCTTCATTGGCATGATTGAACCTTCATTCGTAGGACTGGCATTCAGTCGTACCACACAACATCCAATCACACGACTTAACCCCCATAAGCACGAATCAACCTTCATCCGTACGAATCAGCTTCATTCGTACGACTGAACCTTCATTCGTACGATTGGCCTTCAGTCGTGCGATACACGCACAGTCGCACGCATTCATTCACCCGCATTGACTCAATCGCACACACACTCATCCGCATTGACTCAATCGCACACACACTTATCCGCATTGACTCAATCGCACAGACACTCATTCGTATGACATCCCTAGTCGCACGATTCAATCGCCTGAAAGACACAGTCGCATGACTCGGTCGCACGACTCACTCAGTCGCACAGCTCAGTCGCATGACAGATCCAGTCGCGTGAACTGCAGGTTCGCGACTGCTGAAGTGCAGAGCAGCCTTCGGCTGCCCCATGCACGGGTTTTACACATCAAGAACTTCCAGAATCACACAACAAACACACACGAACAAGAAGCACACGCAGAAAGTCATCACACGCACCCACACGACCTCTTGTGTTCGAGTTGACCCGAACACCCGAAACCCTAGAAATGGACAGCAGTAAAACGAGCAAGAAATGGACAAGCAAGGTCGTCTACCTGCAAGAATGGAGTAGACTAGGTTGTAGACGAAGTCTAGACGATGAAAATGAGACCAAATGGGACGATTTTGGTGCTAAGATGAAGATGTGAAGTGAAGAAGATGATGATGAAAAAGAAATAAAGGGGATGAAGAAAATGGTTGGGAATGGGGTTTTTATACCCATCCCAGGTTTGCAAAATGTCAATTTTAGTCCCTGCACTTAGCCCCCGAGTTTCCAAAGTTTGCTTCGATTGAAAATGACTTTACAATGTTCGTTATATTAAGGTTAAAAGCGTGTTTTATGGTAATTGATAGCTTAAAATGGTTTTATTAATGACAATGGTTATAATTAAAAATGATACATTTGGTGATAATGGTGATGAAATTTATAAAAGGTTTATGCTTAGCACAAGTTCACGGAGAAAGTACAGGCACAAGGGTAATAAAGCAGACATGATTCCTTAAAGCAGGAGTTCATGAAGAAGATGAAGAATAATTAAAATAATTCTATGGTTAATTATGTCGTTTGACGGACCTTAAGGTGACGGATGTCACAGTATATAACGTGTGACAACTCATCCAAAACTCACTCGATTTCAATTTCTATGTGCCATGCAGTGGACCAGTGATGGAACACTCTCACCATGTAACACAACTTTCAGGACAAAAATTCTTTCGACATGGGGATAATGTGACATCCGGTAAATTTCCGTTATCAAACTCCGTTAGTTCCGTTAAGTTTTGCATACACGTGTCGTAAACACACACTAGTTGTCGTTTAACGTTGGTGACCTAATAATAATTAGAAACATTAAATTATTGATAATTTAACTGATTATGTGATTATTGTATTATGTTTATTTTTTTGTGTGTTTTATATGTTAATTGGGAATTAATCGCGTAACATGGAAACGTGTGTATTAATTCGTATGCTTGTGTTTTATAAAGATAAAATATATAATTGTTACCATGAGTTTATATGTTTATTATTGTAGTTAAAAACCATTTAAAAAGTGTTTAAAAGAGTGCCTTTTTATAAAATGCAAAACACAAGGGTTAAAGGGTAATTATGCAATAATTAACTAAACAAAACAACTCTAAACCCTACCCCCTACCCAATCGGCCGCAACCTCCCCTCTCTTCCCCTCTCCCATTCGAATTCAGCCTAGAATCATCAAGAAAGCATTGGTTTGGATCGATTTCAAGGCATACAACTCGTGGGAATCATCAATTGCAAGTTAACTCGTGTTTAGAGGTTAGATTTTACATGTTTGGTGAGACTTTTCATAAGGGCCGAACCCTAGTTGCGAAATTGGTGTTCCTGGAGTCGAATTTGATGTTGTTTGATGTTGTTTGATGTTGTTAGTACATTAGTTAGATTGTATACGTGTTAGTTAACGTCGATTATGTATGAATTGTATGTTTTTAGTGGTTTAATCATGGACTTTGATTGGAAGCAAACCCTAATTCAAAAATTGGTAGGATAATGGATGAATGATGATTGTTTGATGAATGTTTGATGATTACTGGGTTGTATGAATGCTAGGTTACATTGATTTTGCAAGAAATTGATGAATTGATGTTGATGTTCATAGGTTACTAAGAATAGTAACTTTATTTTGCATGTAATGTTGAATTATTGATGAATTGATGTTATGGATGTGTTCATGGTGACGATTAGATGTTAGGTTGTGTTGTGAGCATTGGGAATTCAAGAACACATGTTATAGTTCATACGTTACTAAAGATAGTAACTTTTTAGGATATGAATTATTGAGTTATGATGTTTGGATGTTGTTGACCATGTTTAGATGTTGATATGAACTTGAATTGGTATAATATTAATGAATTCATGAATGCATAGGATGTTTGATAGATTTTGGGATGTGCATTCCCAAAAGGGAAACTTTATTTATGCAAAATGTGAAAGATGATAGTTGATCATGTTAGAGATGTTAGGAGCATGTTGGTAAGTTCATGGATGAATTCTAATGTGGTTGGAACATGTTAATATAGTTGTATGAGATGTTTGGATAATCATGGGTGGTGTTAGGACCTTGATGATCATGTATGATATGGTGTTAGTTAGTAGTTAAGGCATCATGCTTGGGACTGGAAATTGATTGTTGTGATGTATGTTGAATGTATGTAAATGGTTAGTGAATGTGAATGTGATCATCATACACGCGTGCGAATCTGAGGCCCCTACTTAGTAGGATTGGCAGGGTTTAGGGTGTGAAGTCGTGAGTGGCTTCACATGGCATGTGGTGCGTGATTTGATCTTTGTGTGACATGTTAATTATGTTATAACTAGTGGATATGTTAATGTTCTAGATTCGCATGACTTGTATGATACTTGGTTGTATGATGATCTAAGTGATATACCTGGATAATGTAGCATACATATGACCTTTTGAATGTTAAACTTGTATGATATATGTGTATGATTTCTTAAATGGTTTACAACACATAAGTCACCAACGGGTCAAACGGGTCAACTGAGTCAAATGTATTATTTTTTGAAACCTCGAGTCTTTGGTTGTAGTGTACTTAGGGTTTCACATGTTCCCTGTTGCACGTACTCATATACTTATATGATCTAGGTAACCTTTGAGGGTTGTCTGTCCACTTTGTCAGTCAAGTCAAACTCTAAGTATCTATACACATATCAGGTGAGTTCATGCCCCACTCTTTATTTAATCTCTTTTGGGGGAGATAGCATACTGGTAAATCACAAATGCTTTATATATTCAAGTTGTGTATAATATTAATATAGTGTTGATGTCATGGAAAAGTCCTCACACTTTCGAATTGTTAATATTGAATAGCGGGGAAATTTGGGTAGTACTACTGGGTCTGACGAGCCCCACATGTGTGACTCGAGGTCAATCGGGTGCAATTTGTCATATTGAACATTGTTACGACATGTTAAGTCGTGACAGGAGGCAACAACGTAACACAGTCAGCTTCAATTGCGAAATCACTATGAATTAATATTTATTGTTAATGGACTACCTATCTGTTACAACGCACTACTTGTATATCTCTATTATTAAACTGTTATGTTTGAATATCAACTCTTGAACTCACCGACCATTGTGTTGACATTTTAGTATGCTATTCTCAGGTCATTAGCTTGCTTGTCATAGGAGCACTACATGGTTCACTTGCATTCTAAGACTCGGTCTTCAAGACATTTTTAGTATTTTAATGATTAATGTTTACTCTTTTGGGTTGGCACATGTTTTGCCATAGTATACACTTTTATTTCTTTGGGTTGTTTTTTTTTTCAAAATGCTTCCGCACAGTTTAAAGTTTGTACTTTGGTTGATCTTATTTAAATTATGGCATATCGAGTCGTTCTGAGTAACTATTGACTGTGATCTTGATTTGTTCACACGTCTCGCGGTAGAACTCCGCAAGTGGATTTTGAGGGTGTGACATAATGCGTGTCACACCCACTAGTATTTAAAGATATGGAAACATTATGTAGGATTGTAACTATTTATATGAGTAAAAACATAGGATTGCACTATATGTAGTTGGTATTTTGAGGGCTTAAAAAACGATGACATTGACATAACTGGGGATCCAAACAACTTTACAAGCTAATAAAAAATAGCTTTAAATCTATAGGATTCCTAGCCATTAATGGACACCGAGCAAAAAATTTCCTAAATTATTTCATTAAAAGAAGCTTCAAACATTAGTTGACCACTGCACTTAATTTAAAAAGAGTTTTAGTGAAACAATTTTTATCTAAATGATATTTTAACTAAACAATCATTACACATATAGTTTTAGAGCATTCATCAAAACTTGAAAGACTTAATAAAAAGAAAAACCTTTAATTTACTTATCTTAAACAATATTAAATGTTTGTTACCGGTTAAGAAAGTTTTTCTTAATAACCAAGTATGTTTGTTGAAAAAAACATAAGCTATAACTTGATACAATATATATTGGTATGTTTTACTACTTCAAATTGAAAGTGCTCTCTCGTTAACCGTTTTTTTCGTTTTAGAGGTAGGCAACCATTTTTTTCCAATTTAATTCATCGTTATGAGATTTTGTAATCTGTATTTTCCTTTCACTTGGATTTCTATATTTCTTCTCATTCTGGCTATGATATTATATCAGATGTAACTATAGTAAATTAATATTTTGATCATGTTGTTTTGAGACTTTAACCTTTTTAATTAAAATAAATATTTTAACAAATAATGCCCTGATCTACATTTTGCAAAGTTTTCGGTCTGTGCCGCTAACTCTATTAGATTTTTTTGTTAATTCTAAAGGTATTTTCGTCTTTTCACATTTAAAGGGCTAGTTATGTTAATTATAAAGTGTAACAATTCACGTTTAAATGAAATTGTTAAAAATGAAACGAATAAAGGATTTCCATCAACTATTTGGATACTATTATGTTAATATGTTTACTTACATTTTTTTTAATGACTAACCATATCACTAACGGGTCACTGACCTATATGATTAGTTTTATTACTCGAGTATGAAAACTTACATGTATTCTTAGATGCATTTCCCATTTCTTCATCCATTTATCAACCGTAAATGGTAAAAAAGATATATGGATTCATTAAGAAAAAAAGAGATGAATATGAATATGAACAATAAATATAATGACTTAGGTGTAATGTATATTCCACAAAATAAAGAAGTAACAAAAGCAATAGTCAAACAGGCAAATCACTAGATTCCATATCACCATCGTAATTTTTGACATCTTTGGAGCAACACTTTATGCAAGAAAACAAATTCATATGAGAAAATTGTTTCATCATGCATATACAATGCTATTCGATTTTGATCAGGGTATGTGATTTTGCCTAATAGATAGGGTACTCAATTTAATCCATGCTATGGAGATGGAGTCTAGTGATAAATCCGATAGGGAGTTATGGTTGTGCGGCGATTGAGAGACTTCAGCAAAAAAAAAAAAAGATGAAGAACATAAGTGATTAGATTTAGGTTTTTATATTTTTAATTATTTTTATTTAAAAAATCATGCAAAACATCCTAATCTTATGTAATTTACATAACTAGTTATCTAAACGTGCAATGACTAAAATACTTTTTACTTAACAGAAAATTCTAACAAAATTATTGCTATGGACAAAACCATAATAGAATAACCCTTGAGCATGATTTCTGAAAAATTTTGCTTTTAAGTAAAATGATTAAAGTGACAAAACCACATGAATCAAAGTAGTAATGTGCTCTTATAACTGTTATAAACCATTATGACCAGTAATCACACAATATAAGCATAAGCTCCCAAATATGCCTCATCACAACCCTATGTAACATACTACAACCAAATACAGTTTAATATAGTTGGTGAAATGAATAGATATAATAACAATGGGAGAAATAGCCGTATTACGAAGTAGTTGGCTAAATTGCTATTGATTTTTAAATTGATTACAACTGATAAATAGAGAATACAAATATTAGTAAATAGAAGAAGATAGGAATTATAGAGATTACATATTAAGGATGGGAAAAAGAAACTCTCAACAAACATTATTCATGACCCTCTCATCTCTAGTTGGGTTGCCTATTTGGGTCCGTTGACTTGAGCGCATTAGGCTTATAACAGTCGGCACAACCAATTATAACCCATTTATACATGTGGCAATCTAATACAATCAAATTCCACCTCATACAACCTGTTATAACGTGTTTAAAGCAAATAATATCCTTTCATACGCATTATGATTCATTTACACCTATATTGACACGTGAAAAACAATAATCACACAATATATATACTCAAATATAACTCACCATGATGACTTATAACACAATAAACCAAATAAACCCCTTTTCTACCCCTTGTGACCTATTAAAACGAATATATATACTTATGACCTATTAAGACTAATACCTACAATAATCACCCAATATAAGAATGGGCTTCCATTAATGACATATTATGACTTGTTATAACCATAACACGTAATCAAATACAAGTCGGTATAGATCTAACACCAAACAAGACCCTTTATGCTCCGGATAACTCAATACAATCAAATATGACCCGTTAACCCCCCCCCCCCCCCCACCCACCCACCCACCCACCTGGTAGCAATCCAACTAAAAGATTTTGATTCCAGTGAGGGACATCTATGAAAAACTTAACCTTTACACCTGATATGACCCGATAATATAATCCCTTGTTCTCTGTACAAACCAAAACATACAAATATAACTTATATATAACTGTAATGATTCATTTAAACCAAACTTACCAAACATAAGCATGCCTTATTAATTATAACACATTAATACTTGTTATGACCAATTACAATTAAATATGGCCGATTATAGTACCGGTGGTTCCCACCGGACTTTCTCCGCCTCCCACTTTAATCTTGACACTTTCACCTCTCATTTTTTCAAAATTTATAAAATACCACTTTGACACCCTTAGATTGCTAAAGTTCTAGTATCCTGCATAATATCATCGGTGGGGTGGGGGGTTCCCACTAGCCTTTCTCCCCCTCTCATTTTCAATCTTGGTATTTACACCCCCTATATCTTTTTAAAACTTTATAAAATATCATTTTGACCCCTTAGGTTTCCAATTTAAAAGTTTACCCCCGGACAATATAAATTCAAATCTGTCTACTTTTGGACATAATCCGAGGTGACTCAGATCAAATATATAATGTTTTCGTACTTAACTTTATATACTCTTTAAAACTTTTTATGTTTTGAAGTAAGTTTTATATGAAAATACATCAGGTCAAATATAATATATTTTCATTTACTTTACGTTTCAACTTAAATTTAGTTCAGAAACGAGTCAAAATGATTATAAGTCTATGTTTCGACATAAGTTTTGTTTTGGAAAAGAGTTTGGTCAACTATAATATCTTTTCATTTAATGGTACAAGTCACTCTAAGTATTAACGTAAATTTAGTTTCGGAAACGACTGAAGTTGATTCTAGTTTATACTTTATCAAGCCACGTAAGATGCCGCAGCAATCCAGGACGAATAAAATATCTAGTCAATACAAATATTTGATAAGTATACATGTAATTAAGATAGTTTTCATGCACCAATCTCCAAGGTTTGAGGACTCTCCTCACCCCTATTATATACGGCTTTTTTAGAATTCTTTATATGACTATAAACATGCTTCTTGTTCTTAGTACCAACATTTCTCCGCATACGTGTGTACTATTAGCTTCCAAAATAGATATGATTAATGATGTGTCCTTACGGTCATTCAAAAATCTAATTAATCTAGGTAGTTTATGTAAGTCAGGTATCAAATTCATGAGCAACATGTGGTTAGTATTACATGTTGTGTTTGATAACTATACTAAACCCAATAAATAAATAAATTAAAATATACTAAACTTTGAGAATTTATTTAATTTAGTAATTGTTAATACCAACTAAATTCAAAATTAGTTTCAAGAAATACAAGACAACGGTAACCCATTGCGAGATTCCAGTTTTGCAAAATAGTAATTATTTTAGCTTGACCTAATAGAAAGTAATTAATGATGACTCTATATGTGATAAGAGTCAAGTGATCATTTCGGAATTTAACACATTCTATTTATACAATCACCATTCACCAAATGATAAAAAGAAACCAGAGCCATATGATATTACAAATAGGTTTAAACAAAATTGAATGTTTTTTATATTTTCCTAAATCACAAGTTAAATCAAACAAAACTTAATGGATTTCTGAGTCAATCCTAAAATCTAGGTTAAAACAAAAAATAACAACTAAGTACACAAATAATATAACACAATTTCTCGGATCATTATTGTGTTATCTTGAACACTATGAGTTTTGAAAAATAAATTGGTGAACTAACATGATTGTGTACTTCTAATTGTAAAATACAATAATAGATAACAAGTTTATATAATTTATTAAAAATAATATAAAATAACACATTATGTTATCTTTAACACTATGAGTTTTGAGAAAATATATTGGTGAAAACATATCATTTTCTACTTATAATTGTAAAACACAATGATAAATAATAACTTTATAATCTATTAAATAATAACAAAAATAACATAAAATGATCTATGTCACACCCGGCTCCTCACACCAACAATATTGTCTGTTTTGTCCACGAGGAGCTCACGGATTTGCTTTTGGTTGCCAGGGTGAAAACTTCCCAGGGAGGTCACCCATCCCTGGACTGCTTCCACCTGAGCACGCTTAACTGTGGAGGTCACCCATCCCTGGACTGCTTCCACCTGAGCACGCTTAACTGTGGAGTTCTCATCTCATCCACAACCAATTCGCCCAAAACGTGTTGTTGATGTTAGAGCTCAAACATTCCTTATGAACCAAGAATCTCTCAGTCCACGACTGATATGAGATATGTGTAAGGTGTCACAAGCACCCCCTATTTGGACTCATCGTCCTCGATGAGCTCGAGAAGTCACCATCATTAGTGAGGTATGTCCCACACTTCGAACGACACAAGAGTTATTCTGATACCATTCTGTCACACCTGGCTCCTCACACCAATAATATTGTTCGCTTTGTTCACGAGGAGCTCACGGATTTACTTTTGGTTGCCTAGGTGAAAACTTCCCAGGGAGGTCACCCATCCCTGGACTGCTCCCACCTAAGCACGTTTAACTCTAGAGTTCTCGTCTCATCCACAGCCAATACGCCCAAAACGCATTATTGATATTAGAGGCCAGATATTCCTTATGAACCAGGAATCTCTCCTGTCCACGATCGATATAGGATATGTGTAGGGTGTCACAATCTAAAATGTAAAACGAAATAATTAATACATATAACACAGATGTAAATTTATGATAAAATGAACTGATATTTAATATAATAAACGTATAAGAAACAATAAGCTGGCGTATTTAACACATTTACCAAAATGTACTCCTCTTTAAAATAATAGAAGGACACGATCAAACACACAATCCTTTTTAAACCTTTTAGATTAAACATCTATATATACTATACCCCCTTGCTTCTTTACATCATATCCACATAGCTTTTACTGTTTCTAATATAATCCTTTTAATTGTAATTACAAATATGCATTCTCACTTAATTTGGATGTCACTTCTATCTTTTTATTCAACATTATAATTTAAGACTTTGCTAGTTTAATAGCAACTAGTGGTTTTCCAACTCGTACTTCACGGCAAGGCAAATCCCTTGCAATTGGGTAGACATGTTTCCATCATCACAGCCAGTATATTGGATAAAACCAAATCGAAATGAAGAAAAAACCCACATCCAAACGGAATCAAGCTTTCTGTGGCTTAGAGCTTTCAAAAATCATGATTGTAGAGTGAGTTGCAGGGCAAAAATCTACCATCCACCATCCTTACCACACCATCTTCATCATTTGTCGAAAAAAGTTTAGAATTCAACATAGACTATGATGGTGTTGAAACCTAGAACATTAGCATAAGACTAATCCTATAGTATTAAATATTAGTTAAATAGAAAATCTGGTTCTATTACTTATACTTGATCACAATGAGACCTAGATATAAAATTAAGTAGGTATAACTAATTCTATTCGCAAATTGCATTCAAATGCATATCATTCATAATCATTTCACAATGACCACCTTGTGGCTTATACCTAGTCACAACATATTCTAATTATACTCCTTAGCTTTACCTTTATATTTATAAGTACTTATGTTTCATTATAATTAACTTCTATATAAAAAGATATAGAAAGGAGGAGCATTACCAGTTACTTTAAATCAAAATGAAATAGAGGTATAATCTCATGGGTCTGCTGTCTTGAGATTGAATACCATTTAAAAAGATGTTTCATATTCAAAGATCATGAAGGTCAACCATTTTCCCAATTTTTACCATCGTGTCACAAAATCTGAAAGAGTATGAGAATGCTAACAAAATAGATGAATGTGATTAGCAATGACACTAACAATGATGATGCCTAAAATTCAGATCTTGAGCAGTGAAACAAATTATATAAACAGGAATGTTAAGTAATTAGGAACATATTCATGATTCATAAAATTGCAATCATTGTACCATGCAAAGTGGTGATATTAAAGTAGCAATACCTACACCTTGAAATTTGTCATGCAATTATTAGGAGCTTGAAAATATGATAATACACTTACCGAAATCAAAATAAGAAACCAACTATAAATTTTAAGAAATTAATAAACCTACCTATTTTGAGTTTAGTTCTCTTAGCTACAACAATGAGAACACCAAAAATACACATACAAGACCTCTGCATTGTTCTTAACGTTAACAATGGTAGATCTATTGGTTTGATAAACCCATCCTTATGGTTATTCGAGTGGTGGTAATAAATCTATTGGTTTGACAACCCAACCCACATGAATATTCGAGGGGTGATTGGAAATGGAGTCAATCAATCAATCATAAGGCTTCGTTTGCGGATCGAGTCAATCAGTCATTTGGTTTGATTGTATTTGGTTTGTTTTTTATGTTATACTATTGGACTATTTGAAGATGATACTTACCAATACCAAAGTGTCAAATCTTATTATGATTACCAAAACTGACACAGTGAAGCTATGCTGAAAATATGATCAAAACAAAGAAAATTGACCAAAGTCAAACTTGGTCAATTGTGGTCAAAGTCAACGGTCAACGTCAGCAGTTGTCCGAATTGTCGCACCCCGACGGTGAAATCATCAGGACGGATGAATGTGAATCAATTGTTCATAACTTATGGAATTAAATAAGTTGAAATAATATTAAATGTTATTTTTTTAATAATACTAATCAATCAATACAATACAAAAACATAATGAAATTTTTCTTTAACTTTGACTAAGTCCAAATCCTAAGTGTGCATTTAGAAGTCCACTAATCTTTATTCATGAAATCATGTGAAAAAGTTACGAGTCAGCTAACGAACTAGCCGGTGAGTAAACATAGGTTTCAATACATATATAGATTGATTCAATGATTGAAAACAATTCAATTCACATGGTAATGTCAAGACTTATAATACAATAGTGTACCATAAAAGACAAACCAACACAATCAAATCTAATGACTGAATTGACTTGATCCGCATACGAAGCCTTATAGAATTAATGATTCCGGTTCCAGTCACCACACGACTAAACAAATAGGATGGGTTTGTCAAACCAATAGATCTATCATAGTTATCATGATTGCATGAATTAATTATTTTATTATCAAGTTCATCTAACTATGAACACATAATTACAAGTAATAACATAGCATGTGTTGAATTGAATTTAGAATGAAATATAATAACAATGAATAACAATAATTTAATATTGAATCACATAATTTCCCCAAAATATAAAATATAAAAATAGGCAATGAATACTCATATTGTATAATGATAGTTGTAGGGTTCGTAAGAAAACTTGGATGTTCGAGAATCAAGGGCGGTGTTCTAAAGGATAAAAACAATAACTTGATGTCGGAATTCATTACAAGAGGTTAGGACGTTTAGAGATTGCCAAAAGGCGAAAGCTAGATTGAAAAATGAGTATTGCATAATTTTTCAGATTCTGGACAGCATGTTTGGTATGTGTTTGAACAGGTTTTAAAAATATAAAACAGTTTCAAAAATTATAAAAAATTAGAGTTAACTAGTTCAGAGTCTCCCAAACAAATTTGTTTAGAAACATTTTTATGAAATGACCCGTAAATAGGTCAAAATAACAGCACAAGACAGAAGGTGCTGAAATGCGTACTTATCTTGTGAAGGCTATTATTGTGTCGTCCGATTGAGTTTGAAGGCTTATAAACTATCATTAAAAGGGTAATTTGATGAAATTAATATTACAGTGTGAGTTTACTAAAATTTAGTTTCTTATAACCAAGTTATTGTTAGTTGAAGTTAGACTATATTCTGTCAAAATTTTAGCAAGGCACTTACATGCACTTTTAAAATTTTTAAAGCATGAAATGGGTTAGAAAAAAATTAATATGTCGATATATGGTATATTAGACTTTATTTGAGTTATAATAAATATTAAAAGACTTTATCATAGCCATCATTTAGAGAAATAATCTTGTGGAATAACCGAATGCGGTGGCATAGCAGTCCATATGCAAACGGGATTCTTTATTTACGTTTGTGTGTTGTTAGCTTGATTTAGAAATGTTAATAATTGTTATAAGGTTAGTGAATGTGAGAAGATTAGTGATCAAATAATAATGATTAAAATTAAAAGAGATTTAGTAGAACAAATAATAAAAATAAAAACATAAAATCATAAGAATAATTGGATGTTAGGATGATTGAAACAATATATAAATACATAATATAACAACAATATGATATTACTTTAGTACTAGACACTTCTTGAAATTACTTGTAAAAGAAAATTCTTGAAATTTATCAAAACTAATGATAAAAGAAAGATATGTGAGTGAAATTTTTAAATAATAAGCAAATAAAAAGTGAGACCTAAAGCATACTTTTATAGTTGAAGTTAAGAGTAGGTTATGAATGATATTAATGGTGAGTAATAAGTCTTTCAAAATAAGGTTATGATTGGAATTTGAAATAAATATAAACTTAAATAAAATAAATAATTAATAAAATCATTAGAGTTAATTACAAGGATGATCCTAGTGGTATGCCAAATATGCACTTATGAAATGGAACTGATGACGTTGCTACAATGACTATGGAAACATGAAAACCTCTTTCTTTCTCTTCTATTTCTCGATTATGAAATGAGATTTAATTTTATGAGTGTCACAACCAAGTATAAAGTCCGAAATAAATTTCTTGACAACGAAGCTCGCAAACATGGCCGGGTTTAGTTTGAATGGACCAAAGTCATTGTAAACAGTGAATTTTCATGCGTATAATAAAATATGTGTATGAGTTTTTGAGTGACACTCATTGGCGAAGTTTTTTTGGGAGGGGGGCTCTTTTTTAGTCAGTGGTGCTACTTTTTGCTCGGTAGTGTAAATTTTCGGTATGATAGTATAAATTTCTATAATAAATATAGAGTCTGATCCCCCTAAAATAGTTTATTTCGACCCCCCCCTCCCTCTAAAGTTTGGTTCGCTTCGCCACTGCAGACACTATTAATTTTTTGAACCAAAATTTTGCGGAGGGGGGGAATAAATTATTTTAGAGGGACTAATGATGAGTCCATTAGTTATGGAAGAGACAAACTTAAGTACGAATTCGGTAACTACATTTTCAATGTGAAAGAATATTCGAGATTGCCAAGATTAGGGTGGGGTGAAATAAACTATTTTAGGGGGAGCAATGGTGACTCCATTAGTTATGGAAGAGACAAACTTAAGTATGAACTCGGTAACTACATTGAAAATGTGAAAGAATATTCGAGATTGCTCGGATGAATGGTGTAAGTGATATTGCTTGAAGGATGATGTAAACAAGAAAACATAATAATTATTTGTTGGTCCATATGTTACTATAGTTATCATTGGTTTTTACCGTTTGGAACAACAAGCATAGAAAAAAGTTTTTTCTCAATGAAGCATGTGAAGACGAAATTGTATAAGCAGATAGGTGATTGATACATGAATGTTTATTGCATTTGTTACACTGAAAAAAAAAGTTATTTCAAGAAGTTTTGTCGAATATGCAATGCAACACGTTTTTAAAAAATAAAAACTCGTAAGGAATAACTATTGGATGTTTTATTTTAATTCGTAATTAACATATTATGTGCTTTTTACATTCTACTCATAATGTTTTTTAGTGTATCGTATTTTTATTATATGACCAACCTATTTTGAATGGACCGGACAGTATTATATGTGTTTTTATAAAATTAAAGCATTTAAAAATAGTGAATTCATTTTAATAAATTTTTCGATCTGTAACCACTTGCGAAGTCAAATTGTACAATTGAATTGCTTAAAAAATTTTAAACCATATGTATTTTGAACTGTGCACTTTCGAATGCCCTGAATGAAGATGTAACTGCATGTTCCCAAAAGATGAGAACTCATATATGACAAGAAAAATACGTAGCTCATGGTATCAAACTTAGATGATTTTACATTTTTAATGATGTCCTTATTTTTCGGTTACAATATATCTAATGTAATTATTATATAGTTTAGCTAGTACAAATTTACCCCTCTAAAAATTATAGGTACAACACCCTAATAATATTTGCATTTAATCAATAAGGAGTCGCCACGACTAGTAAAGGATTCTTTCTATGAAGCGTGAGTCCTGTGATTTCTTTCATGTCAAGTTCATTCCCACTCACACCTTCAGGCACGGCCATATCATATTTGTACACTAAGTTTGCTAAAGCGAGCTCGCTAGCAACTATCGCAAACTGAATACCAGGACACCCTCTCCTTCCCGCACCAAATGGGATAAACTCAAAATTAAGCCCTTTATAGTCGACAACATAATCTAAAAACCTCTCTGGGCGAAACTTCTCAGGTTCGTCCCATTTTGAAGGGTCTCTTCCAATTGCCCAAGCATTCATAATCACTTGTGTACCTGCTGAGATGTCGTATCCCATTAGTTTGACATATTGTGTTGATTCTCGGACAATGAGTAATGGAAGTGGAGTATACAACCGTAACACCTCTTTCAGGACAACATGTAAATACGTCATTTTTGCCAAATCATCCTCGGTAATCATGGGTTTTCCATTCCCGATCTCTCTAACCTCCTTTTGTAACTTTTTCATTACTCTTGGATGTCTTATTAGTTCACTGAGTGCCCATTCGATGGTAGTGGATGTAGTATCAGTTCCAGCCGCAAATATGTCCTACAAAAGATCCAAATATAAAATGATGTTAAAAAGGTATGAATTATGTTGCATTATACATATGAAAAATAGAAAGGTTAAGTAACTATTCCAAACCAACCCAAACATTTCTAGTCATCTTACACAAAAGTTTTCATGAATAATATATATACCTACACCTTAAACATCCTTACGATTTTCACATATCATAAGCTTTTATATATATTCATTATTGTATTATATGTTTAGATTATTTCGTGTTATTTTTGTAATTACTTTTCATATTTTATATTTACTTTTTGTTATTTTATCATTGTATATTACAATTAGTGGCATACAATAATGTTATTTCACTAGTTTTTTTTTAAAACTTATTATATCTAGAATAACACAATGACAAGAAAAAAACACAATAAAATATTTTATCATTATGTTTTATATTTTAAATTATATTTGTGTTATATTAGTTGTTAATTAACTATGTGGTGTACCCCAACAATTACACAATAATGTTATTTCATCATTTTGTTTTTTTAGAGTTTAACGATTTAGAAAAAGAAAATAGTGTTCGGATAAAAACAGTAACTTACAAAAACACAAAATGAAGTGTACTAAAGGCACAATGACGAGTAAATTTCATATGAGCTTCAAAACTTAAAAAATATTACTTTTTATGTAACAATACTTTGTTTCAAAAATTGAAAAATATTCGTTTTTATTTTGTAACTAAAAAACACACTAATATAGTATATAAAAGTTATGAATGTATAAAAATTAAAGTAATTTAAAAAAAGTCAACAAATACGATATGTCTAAAATACTTTTCTAATTATCTTCTTCCCTACAAATTAATCTTAAAAATTGATAGTTGATATTCGTTCTTATACATTTTTTATTTAGAATTCTTTTTATTTGAATATTTTTATATATATAGTTAGGATTATTATAGAACCATTTTTTATCTCAAGAACTAAAATAACATTTGATTTACATAAATATAAATTAGTGATACTTGATTTGTTTTACATATGTGTTATAAGACATGAATAATAAACAATATACAACAACTAAATAGCAATAGTTTTTATGTAAATCAATAATTTATAATTTATATTTTTGTAAATTAATTGTTATTTTGATTTTGTGATTAAACGTGATCTGTAAAAATCCTAAACTTATATTAATAACCTTTTATAAACGGTAAACTTTGATGGTTTATATTGATTCTCTAATTTGGTAGTTTTTATTACATAACATGTAAGCTAACCCAACTCGACCAACCCACCTTACACCACATCCATAACGGTGTGCCGTTTGGCGTTAGCCACAGTTCGTCACAATGGGCCGTTCGTTGGACTTTCGTCCTTATTAACCTCGCGGTCTCCTTAGGAGCTAGAACCCGTTGCGAGTGGTAGTAAAATTAAAATAAAGAAAAGTGGAGCAATCATACCAAGATAGTAGCTTTGATGGCATCTCTATGAAGGATAAAGTTGGTGTTAGTGTTTTCTGTTTGAACATCTAGTAACACGTCAATTAAATCTTGCCCTTTAACATGTCCATTTTCATCACCATCTACCATCACTTTCTTACTTATATGTTCTTTAAGAATACCTTCAAGAAACTCATCAATTTCTTTAGCAATTATTTGTGTTTTTGCCTCTATACCGCTCAATCGATCCACCCACGACAACCATGGAATATAGTTTCCGACCGCAAAACAACCAAGAATATAAGTAAACCTTGCCAACAAGTCATGAAACTTTTCCCCTTCGAATGTTCTCCCTAAGGCCACCCTACAAATAATATTATTTGTAAGTGAGTTTAGCATCTTGCCCATATCAATTACCGATCCACAACTTTTACCAATTACATCGATCATAACATGAATCTCTTGCTCTCTCACGTATCGAAATGATTGAACTCGTTTATTACTTAGAAGTTGGAGCACAGCAATGCTCCTCATCTGCCTCCAATGCTCTCCATACGGTGAAAACCCTATGTCCTTGGACCCGTAAGTAAGTGTGTGAGGGATGCTTAATTTGGGTCGACTTGCAAATGTTAAATCATGGGTTTTCATGATCTCGCAAGCGGCTTCAGCCGATGAGGCCACAAGAACAGGCACACTGCCTAGGTGAATGAGAACGAGTGGACCGTGGTTTTGGTTAAGGTATGGAGTGAGCGGTGTGGGTTTGAGCCTAGTTGATGAAGGTTTCCAATAATTGGAAGCTTTCGTGGGGATGGTGGTAGGTTTTTTTGTTGGTTTGAGGTGAATGAAAACCATTTGAGTGTAAGGAAGAGTAATATTATAATGAACAGTGGTAGAATTGTTGATAAGATGAGATGAAATGAGTAGCACATAATGGTTTGAGTGATGATTGAAAAGTTATATTTGTTGGAATAGCTTTTATAGACTCGATTTAACTTGGTGGAGATTCGAGTGGATAATGTTTATGAAGTTGATAATCTTTGAGTGGTGTATATATCATAACTATCAACAATATATTAACTTTCTATTGACGGACTTTCATGAGTATATGTGGGTTTGTTATTACTGCGACTCTATAAGTAGTGAAGTCTTTTTTGATTAATGACATAAAATAGGATATGCTCAGGCTTGATGATCTGACATGCTATATACGAACGTCATATGATAGCTTATCATGTTCTTTTTTTAAACATGATCACGAACCTATTAAGAAACAAGTTACACAAAAAGATCTCTTTAGGAGCACATGTAGTATCAATAAAAAATATAAAACTTACACCAACGGACAACGGTGGTTGTGGTTGTGCGGCGATGATGGTTGTGGGTTATGCCGAATGGACAATGGTGATGGTGAGTTGGTGGCTAGTGGTCGTGGGATCGATGCTAAGATCAATGGATTCAAGATGGTGATGGTGGACATGGGTGGCGGCAGGTGGACACGAACTTACACTGATGATGATGAAGACCAAACCACGACGATCACCAGACGACGATAATTACCGCACGAAGACAATGGCCGGACGACGATGAAGGCTGGACAAAGATGGATTCGAGATTTAGAGAGCAGCGTTGGTAATTGGTAAGGATTTAAGTGATGGATGAGGGTTCGAGGGTTAGAAGGTGCAAGTGTAGTAGGGTTTTGTTTTTAATGTTATTTATTTTTAAATTTATATAGTATAAACAAGTTTTTAATAGGTCTTAACAAGTTAATCAGAAAACCTATTAAGTTTAAACACAAAATCTGTTAACTTCGTATTGTCTTAATTAACAGATTCGTAACAAAAATTGTCAGCCTTAAATTATCTAGATACTTATGTTTTTAATAAGCTTTTGTTTAGGTTAATTCGGATGAGGATCGAAAAAGACAATTCTTGTCAAGAATGAATAATATTGAAACATGAATAACTTTTATTTTTAGAGAAAGTAGTAAATAAAACACTGAATTTATTGTTAGGTAAAATATTGCTTAATATTTTATTGTTATATTTAAGAATAAAACATAATTAATAATTAAAAACGCTATGAAATGGTAGAAAGAAATAAACCTAAAGAGAAAGTTATACAAATGGTTTCTTATAATTTTAACATATTGCAAATTATTGTAGCTAAAGAGAGTTACACAATGGTCTCTTACAGATTAAAGATTATAATTTTCTTCAAACATTTTAAGACTATTATAATTTTAGTCCATACAATCAATACCCGTTATTTTTTAATGAAATGCGACAAATTTTAATAATAAAAGGAATTCATAAATAAAAATATTATTTCATGTATTAATGATGGCATTAAACATATATCTTTGATGTTTCATACGATTGGCCTATTTGTTAAGGGTATGCAATGATATAGAAACATGTTCATAAACATAATAACAGTGTTTTGGAGACCGGATCGGACCGGTCGGTCCGACCAGTTCGACCAGGGATCGGTCCGGTGGCCGGTCCGGTTAGATACGGATCGTTTTTTAGTGGTCGAACGGCCAGTTCGTCCCGAACCGCTGGTCGGACGTGGAAACCGGACCGGTTCAGACCAGTTTTGGTATTATTATTATTTCTTTCTTTGATTTTAATGGGTAAAAAACGGGTTGTTAAACCATAAATTAATATGTGGGATATACAAATATAGTTAAATTTTATATATCACTATAAAATACATATATAAAGTATTTATATTTAATTACATATATAAATATAGTTAAATCCGGTCCAACTGATCCGACCACCAAACCAGTAAGGCGTCCGATTCGACGTCCGATTCGGTTCTAAAAACATTGCATAATAATGTTGGTTCGCCTAATTAACCGACACGGGAATCGACAACATGCCAATTTGGTAAATAAAGAATCAATTTTATAAAAATCCAACCGGACAAAATAATTACCTTTCATGTAACTAAGATTATTGAAAACATGCATTTATCTTTTCTTATTTTGTTTGGCTTCGAATTAGTTACAGCTTTTTTTATATATTTTCTTAATTATTAAACTAATTATGATTTACAACGTTGTCTAGTTTTCAAGATCTCTAAGATTTCATAACATTACATTATACTCATCCGCTATCATTTTAGAGGTAAATTGCATTCGAATTTGATTTGAGTTTCATGTATTTAGATAAGTTGTTTTGTGGATTGTTTATTGATTTTAAATATACATTCAAGTATAGTCGACAATGATAATGTATTGTCATTATTTTTATTAACAAAACATACTAAAAGACTAAAAACAATGATTCTCGAAATCCAATAACGAGATGTTGGCTTGTTATGGTGTCGTGGCCTAACTATCAAATGGTAGTATGTGTGGAGAGTGACAAGTGTTCACAGCCTTATCGGTGACATATAAATTATATAATACAAACAACTATTTGTTTGTATTTGTCCGTTTACAAAATGAATTTGTTAATAAAAAGATCACAAACATTTATCGAACAACGGACCTGATTAATATTCATTTGTCAATGATGGTTTGTATTAGTTCGTTAATTTATTTACGAACACAAACAATTATAAACAAATGTTTATGAAATTTACCGCGGATTAACATTTTTAAAAACTAAAACCAATCAAATAAAATGTAAATGGATTCTAAAGATATGTAAATGAATGAACACAAGCAAACGTATAAGAACGAACATATATGAACAAATTATCGAACGTTCACAAGCATAAATGAATCAATGTGGCCTTTTGTTAATGTATGTATGTTTAACTAAGGGAATGCAATTTTTGTTTGTGTTTTTTCATTTATTAAACAAACAAAGATAAGCCAACTTCTCGTTGATGATTCATGTTCGCTAAACGTTCGTTTATTTGTAACTCTAGTGACAAAGGTAAAAGATATGACTATGAGAGCACTCGAAAAAGGCACAGAAAAGACTAAACGATAATGTCCTTTATTTCAAGTTTTATGACTAAGAATTCCGGTTTCATTTCGCAGAATTTTGTCCAATTCAACAATATAAAGAGTTTGTAGACTAGTCATACAAATATGTTTAAGGACAACATTTCTCCATAATTAGTTGACAGTTCAACTCCCCTAGAAAAATATGTAAATTTATAATATGACAAGAGAGTAATTTAGTTATTTATTAATAAAATGTTAGAGTTGCTTACACATGCAGAAGATCCTAGTGGTATGTCATATTTGCACCCAACAAAAGTTAAGCAATTTATTTGAAAGATAACAAACTTTTTGATTACAATAGTGGAAAACCTAAAGAAACTTGAGTAAATTATTATTTTTGTTATTGGGGTTTGACGAAAATCACGGTTTCAATCCACTAGTTCATTTATTACAATCCAATACTTCATTTATTACACTGACGATCTAATAATTTTAAATTTTGTTTCAATTCACCCAAACCATTAACTCTGTTAGTGTAATTCAGTTAAGTAAACGTAAATCGACTATATTACCCTTAATAAATAATAATAAAAATATATTATCATCATCTAACTTTTATCACCATCATCTAACCCTAACCTATCTCTCTCTTGCTATTCCTTTATCACCACCACCATTGCTCACCGCCACCCGCCACCACCCACCACCCATCACCAACAAAAACCCCTCAGCCCACCTCATGGTACAGCACGTTTGCCACCCTAATCATCATGTTTCCACCACCTAAAATTGGTCTCCCCTCTATCTAATCGAAAACTCCCAAATTAAATAACCAAAACCAAATCAGAGGTGGAGAGACAGTTTGCACAATGGTGATGTTCTAATGCTACTAGTGGTTCAGGTCTGGTGATAGTTGGTGATCAAAACTTGACCAAAAACCAATGGCGACTACCACCCAATCTCATCATCACAACTAGTCTTCATCTCCCTATCTCTCCTCGATTTCACCGGATCTATAAAGATCTGTAGGTTGTAGGAGGTGGTGGATGATTGTGTTGGAGGCGGGCGATGATGGTTCTAGTATACGATGGTGGTGGAGATGAGCGATGGTAGTTCTGATACGCAATGGTTGTTCTGATACATAATGGTGGTGACGGTTTTAGTGTGTGATGGTGATGGAGGTGAGCGATAATGGTTCAGTGAGCGATGGTGGTGGTTTGGTATGCAATAGTGGTGGTAGTGGTGGTCGGATAGGGTGGCGGAGGTGGCAGCAGGGTTTTGTGACTAGAGAGAGTTGACGATGGTTTTGTGTTTTTATTATTTAGATTTTTTTAATCGTAGGGGTAAACTTGTTGTTTCATATTAACTTAACAGAAAATTTTAATGAAGTTAATAGTATAGGTTGAAATTTAAATAAACTTTAAAACTATTAAACTGTTAGTGTAATAAATAAACTATTAGATTGAAACTGTGATTTTTATCAAACCACATATACCAAAATAATAATTTACTCTAAAAAACCACAAGAATTGTGTAAGTGTACTTTTATGTTGTGCTTGTAAGATAAAGTTGAATAAAGATAGTGGTTTGATACCTAATTACCTATCTGGTATTGTCTATCATAGCAATATATATATATATATGTTTATACGTTTAATAGAGATTTTATTTTATGCACGGCTCTTAGTTATCTACGACTTTATATAAAGAGTTAATTACACAAATAGTTCTTTTGGTTTGATAAAAATAATAAGTTTAAGTATTAATTTTTCTCAGTAACAAGTTTAAGGCGTTTGCAATTTTATTTTGTCACGAGTTTTAGTAATAACATTTAAATATTTAAAAAATTTTCGTTAAACATAAATAAAATAACTATTTTACCCTTTAACAATTGATATTAAATAACAATGAAAGTGGGACCTATAAAAAAATCTTTTAATTAAACGTTTTATTATAAATCACGTGGGGCCCAACATCAAAATATCTTTTAAATAACAATTGAGCCGGTCCAACCATCGCATCAGTAAGACGTCCGGTTTATTGTCCGGTCCGGTTTTAAAAACATTGCCGATGACACAGCAACAACTGCCCACCACCAATGCCGGAAACCACCATCGCCATTCGTCTTCACCATAATCGGGTCTTCTTCATCACCAATTTCAGTCGGATCTAAGCTATTGAGTCGATCGTGTACCCTCTAAAGTCTAAAGCCTAAGGTGACTACGAAACTCTAAAAGCACAACAACGAAGTCCCTCTATCTAACATGTAATTCCCATTATAACTTCTCTCATATAGAATACCCACTACTATTCGAACCTTTCCCATTTTCCTCACCATTTCCTTCATTACAACAAAGTAAAGTTGGTCCTTGAATAACTCTCGCAACCAACGGGCTGGCTTTGCTAACGGATAAACAGATTTGCTCGAGTAAAACTAACAGATGGTGACTCGCTATGGTGGCTAGATGGTGGTTGTAAGGGTAATGATGATGAATAGGGATACGGGGGACCGGTAGGGTTTTATTTCAAATATTCTACTCTAATAAAAGACTAATAAAAGAGTAACTATGTGAAAAAAAAATTTATTTCTCTTTCTTCAATTAAATAATTACCTTAATTAAATACTATTATATAAGTTTTTAGGATTAAGAATGGTTTTCTAATAAATTAAAAAAAGATAATATTTATTGATTGTTATTTCTAAAGAAACAAATTTTTATAAAATAAAACTTTTTTTTTCTAAAACTCAAACTTATTTAAAAATGTGAACATTTTAAATTTATTTTTTTTTCAAATTTATTTATTTATAACCAAAATAATAAAAAATGAGAGTTATGATAAGGATATTTATAAAAATGACAAAATTTTTAAATAAAATGTTTGATTTTTTTTGGAAAAAGAATTATGAAGTTGATATCGTTGTTTTATTACTTATAGTTTTTACTCCTACGTAATTTAAATAATATCTTATCTTATAATATCGTTTTATAATTAAGTAAAATTTTATTATATATATAGTATATTATTAAACTTGTGTATTACAAGAGTTTACTTTGTTAAACACACATACACACACACACACACACACACACACACACACATATATATATAATATATATATATATATATATATATATATAATATATATATATATATATATATATATATATATAATATATATATATATTAAACTTGTGTATATATATATTTGTGTGTGTAATTGCACAATATAATATAAAATAGGAAAAGACCATAATTCCCTCGACCTTAACAGAGAAAAAAATAACAAAAGTTAGTGTTAATATTTAAAGTCGTTACAAAATGAAACACAAACCACAAACTTGTTACTAGAAAAAGTTAGTATCCAAGTTTGTTAATTTGACCAAACCAAAAGGACCATTCATGTAATTAATTTTTTTATAATAAACGACTATCATTATGGTAAATAGTGTTTCATTTCATCAACTAGTGAGGGTACGAATTTTGTAGCATAAAGGTTCAGTACTATTAATAGTACTGATGAGAGTAAATTAGATGCCAGCTAGAACGTAAAAGAATTGTGAGGAAAACGAATGCCATGTGACTATACAAATAAAGAGAAATACAACATTTACTATATATAAAACTTTACTACATTATTCATGAAATTTTTGAAAGAGCCTTAAGAACATCATTCATAGTAGGCCTAATTTGGGGGTTATCTTGTATGCAACATTTAGCCAATAATGCTAAACACAATGCATCCCCTAACCCATACTCCCCTTTCAACTCTTCATCCATAAACATCTTGAATTTCTCCAAACATTTCGATGAACTACCAACATCATTATCGTGGCAATAGCCATCATCCCTATCGCGTGAAATTCGTGCAGTGCCATCTGCCATATATTCAACACGATCTAACCATTTCTGACCGATCACTGCCTCTTTTGCCGTTAAAAGCTCCATCAAAACAACCCCAAAACCATACACATCCACCTTCGTCGAAGCATGTCCACAATCTTGTTCCTCCGGACACTCTTTTATCTTTGTCATTTCTTCGCCATCTCCCTCTGCCACTATGTCATAAACTATTGGCCTTGCAAGGTTAAACCCTGATATTTTCGCCCTCCAATCTTCGTTTATCAAGACATTTGCGCTACTTATGTTGTTATGTGCATATGTAGGTTTTGTGCAATAATGTATGTAATGCAACCCTTTCGCGAGATCAAATGCAATATTCATTCTTCTAGCCCATGTTAATTGTTTTCTAGTGTTCAAGTCGTGCAAACAGTCTCTTAAACTACCATTTTTCGCAAACTCATACACTAAATAAGACCGATTCATGTAGAAACAACACCCTTCAAGTCTAACCACATTGAAATGGCTGATCGTTGTTAAGATGTTGATTACATGATTTGCGGACTCTATTGACATCATTTCTTCAATCGCAACCGATAAAGCTGGGGTTATTTGACCTTTGTACATTGACTTGCCAATCGATAAATACTCTGAGAAGCCTTGTGTAGCGAGTTTAAGCTCTTCGAACCTATAACTCGTTAATGATTGCTTCAATTTCAACACGCCATCGAGGAAATCAGGTGGGAGACGTTTAAACTCAAATCCTGTTACTGACACGACCGGTGCTTCCCCGCAACCACATTTCCATTTCAAGAAAACAAGAAGCGAAACTACCACAAAAAGAAAAACACTTGCAATAATAATAATAAGAATAACCGAAAAGCGATTTCCCATGCTATGATTCACGATACCATCAACTGGTATCTTGTCATGAGGAATCGGACCATTAACCACAACCACATGGTCCAATTTTATAACGGGGACACCAGTTGTTGGAACCAACAAAATGGTGCCCCCGAAAATAGTTTCTCGCGGGTCCAACCCATTCGCATTCTGAATAGACTCTATCGTTACCCCGAACTTCCTAGCAATAATATCAATCGTGTCATATTCCATCACCGGATAACTCACAATACATAGTACCATTCGTCTTACGTGACATGTTCACACATGCACACTTAACTGGCACTTTAACGACGAGTGTAGTCTCGTGAGGGTTTTCATTCTGCTCCTCCAGAACAAACGGCTTTACGAGCCCTTGGTACACTTGACACGCGATATCCACATATGAATTCAACTCATCGTTAATGTAATCAACGAGTGCCCGAGAGGATCGATCAGGGCACTCACAAGCGATCGGGACAACAACTTCACGATCTTGAAGACGAGTTGAGGGTCGAAGCTCGGATACATTGACGTTAAAAAGGGTTGCAATGTCGGAAAGCTGTTGGTTAACTTGAGGTCTGTAAACAACATAAGTGTTGCAGGTTTTGTTAATGGAGTTGCAGGTGTAGGTGGCGCGGTGGAGGGGCGGTGCGGTGGTGTTGCACGGTGTTCGGTCGTACGGTTGAACGGAGAAGATGGGTTGTATGAGTAAAAGTGAAAGAAGAAGGAGCGTTTGAAGGAAAATGGTGTGATTCTCCATTGTCGCAGGTTTGAAAGCTTTTGTCAAGGAGTTTGAAGGAGGTAAAATGGGATTAAAGAAGTGAGAAAAATATTTAAAATGGGCTTGAGCCTGCATTGGCCGGCTTTCCGACAGCAAAAATATTATTGAAAATGGGATAAAAATGCTGGTTCAAAGATGTTGAATAACTCATATTATACGACTGTAATAACATTAAATATAATGTACACTCAAAAGATTATGGCCAAGTGTTGGTGCAATTAAACTACACATTGTTAATGATTCTAAACATTTCCTATGAAACGTCTAGTGTAACCGTTAAGCCCTCAATGTTTCAATTGAATTATTGAACCAAAAAATAAACAAATTAAAATAAAAACGAGATGAAAACGAAGGCTCTTTATCAAACCATGATCAACTATTTTTTTTTTTCTTTATACTATGCTATACATCTTAGGAGAACAATATGATCCTTTTGCTCAAATTTAGTATATCTAATATAATTTCTTAAGTATGAAAAGACAAGTGCTTCATGCAGTGGTTTTAGTTTTGTCTTATTTAATATATATTAATACATTATATAACAAAATGAGATATCTAATTCATTAGTTTACTACATTAAATATTATCTTATTTATAATATTTTATTTATTATTATATACTTGTAACTAAGTAATATTTAAATTAAATATTATTTTAAAATACTTAAATATATCACTATTAGACATTTTTATTTTTATGATAATAATAAAATTTTCTAGGGGCATTTTGGATAATTCAATAATCATAGTATTTATGACTAAACTTGTTAGTTGTTTTTAATAACAAGTTTAGTATTTATGACTAAATTAACTTGTTAGTTGATTTAAACATAATGTTCAACATCCAGATTAAAACCTTTAACCGCAAATAAATATATAACCCATAAAACTTGGTCATAATAGGACTCAAAATATTCAAATAACTAGATAAAGTTACAAAATACTTATACTATTAAACAATAATCCAAAACATGGCCGTCAATCTAGAATATCTCAATATGTCAACAATGTAAATCTGATCTTATTAAACCCAACTCAAACAAACAAAGAAGCAAGAATTAATCAAGGAAAAACAAAAACGAACTGATCAAAAGATGAGCAAATATTATGTTTCACAGACCCCTTTAAATTCTTGCTTATTTACAATCATCTTCATCACAACAGCAGCCCTTCATCATATTAAGCAAGAAGAACTATTTCGTTCTCTTTATCATTTCACTTGGTGCACTCGAATATAAAGTGATTGAACTCACCACATTCTAAACATCTAAATTTATTTTTCAACTCTGTTTCCTTGACCCGTATCTCTTCGTTGTCTTCTTTCCTCCTCTACGAAAGCCTCTTCCTTCGTCACAACTTTGATCACAACGTCCTTTTCCATAGTATCAGCTTTTAATATCAACCTTTTGCTTACTTGAACTTACCAGTAAGCTTACCTTGACCATTCTTCTCCGGTTCATCGTGAATTTTGAGACGTTTTTCATAAGCTTTTATTCTTTCCACTACTTCCTCAAACATTTTGAAGTTTTGAGTAATTCTCCATATAAAAGCATGATTGATTGAAACTTCTTTGTAATTGATTTGACTAACTTACGTATATATGTATATTTGTTTCATCTACAAGGATTGCTTCAAGGATTTTAAACTTTTATCTAGCTTGAAAATCATCTATTGTTTCACTTTCTTTCATCTATAGCATCTTTATGATAGGAGTAATTTATGATGGTGTAGTTTAACAGCAGTAAATGATCACGTCAGTCAAAAAGATTAATGTAATAACTAGAAAAATAATTATATTTATTTTATTAGCGGAGAATATATCATTAACGTAGGCTTGTAGTAGACTTGAATTGAACTTTTAGATATCCGGAAACTCAAAAAGAAATTCTAAAATCATGCTAAATAAAGCAAGTTCAATTCAAGAATTTAATAGAGCTCGATTCAAACATGTTTATGTCAAGTTTCTAGAATAATTAGGTAACTAATTAATCTCATCGGAACCTAATTTTTTATTTTCAATAATATTTTTTTTAATCGGAACATCATAAAATTCAAATGATAGCTACAGTCATTAGGTTAAAAGTTCAAAACTTGTGGTGACTAAGCTAGATAAATTGATGATTGGTAGTGACAGTTTCATTTCTATCACTATATATATATATATATATATATATATATATATATATATATTTGCATTTTACATCATAAGTTTCGTTGCATTAAACGCAAACCAGTGTTGTATCTAAACCGAAAAACAAAAATGATAATATATAAAACTATTTTCTATATCATTCAATATTCCTTATTAGCTTCGATAGAAAACCCTAAAACCTAAGCTTTATTGTTATTTTGAATGTAATAAATCATCAGACACTTTTAAGTTTGAAAAAGAAAAACTTGAAATGAAATTTGATAGGTTAAATAAGTAAAGAGTAAACTTTTATTAATTCAAATTATATTCATTAATTAAATAAACACAATCCATAGTGTCAAACTACAATCCCTCATGCATCCAATTATATATAAATAATAACAATAACAATAACTACAACAACGCTATATAAAAAGTAAAATAGTAACTAGAACAACGCTATAAAAGGTAAAACATTGTGTAGTAATCGGACCAGTAGCGCTTGATTCCCCTTTTCGGGTACATGATAAAACATACCCGTCTTCAAGTTACACTCACATATGCAGTCTTCAAGGTTCATTGCCCGAATCATAAGACCGATTGTAGCATTTAGGTGCCATTAAGCCATGTATGTAGGAAAACATACCTTTGATAAACCAACTATACTCTTCAAACAAAGACATTTTGGATTGCAGGCTATTGTACCATACTGCTTATGTTATGTGTGCATATACATATATAGTAGTAATCTGTAGAGAGCGATTATGTTATGTATATTATATTTACATATATATATATATATATATATATATATATATAATATATTATATATATTCCCGCATGCAAGTGCAAAAGTGAGCTTTCTATGCACGTTTCAAAGAGTGACAGTGAAAGTTAAAGAGGGGAGGAAAAGAAAGCACATAAAACACACACACACACACAAAGTCCGATGCATGGTGCCCTAAAGCTGTTACTCTTTTTTTGTTTTCAAGAATCGAAAAAGAAGGTATCTTGTGGATGCAAGTAAGTGTGTGCTTTTTTTGAATTTAAGAGGAGAAAATTATGAATTGTTAGTATACTTTTTCTTTTGAAAAGTTATATTTAATCAAGTTTTAAAAATATTTTGATTAAGTCACTTATGTATATTTTTTTAATTAATTACTAAACAATCGAATCGATTTGTTATCGAATTATTATGAGTCAAAAATAAACGTTGAAGAAGATATGGGGGTCGTGATTTTTAATATACTAAAACAGAAGTTTAATTTAAAAAGGATAAAAAAGATTGTGAGCTTAAGACGTGTCTTTTTATTATTTTAAAAATAATGGTATTTTGGTTATTGTATCAAATATATCAACTCATTGTGTTTTATACGTTTATTGTGTCATATATTTACATCAATTGTTATGTATGTTAACCATTTGTGTTTTATGTCATACCCTCAAAATCCACGTGCAGAGTTTTACCGCGAGGCGTGTGAACAAACCAGGATCACAGTCAATAGTTACTCAAAACGACTCTATATGCCATAATTTAAATAAAATCAACCAAAGTACAAACTTTAAACTGTGCGGAAGCGTTTTGTAAAACAAACCAAAGAAATAAAAGTGTATATTATGGCAAAACATACGCCAACCCAAAAGAGTAAACATTAACCATTAAATGATAAAAATATCTTGATGACCGAGCCTTAGAATGCAAGTGAAACCATGTAGTGCTCCTAATGGCAAGCAAGCTAATGACCTGAAAATAACATACTAAAATGTCAACACAATGGTTGGTGAGTTCAAGAGTGATATTCAAACATAAACAGTTTAATAACATAGATATAAAAGTAGTGCATTGTAATAGATAGCTAGTCCATTAACAATAAATATTAACTCATAGTGATTTCGCAATTGAAGCTGACTGTGTTACGTTGTTGCCTCCTGTAACGACTTAACAGGTCGTGACAATGTTCAATAGGAAAAATTGCACCCAGTTGATCTCGAGTCACACAGGCGGGGCTCATCAGACCCAGTAGTACTACCCAAATTTCCCCGCTATTCAATATTAACAATTCGAAAGTGTGAGGACTTTTCCATGATATCAACACTATAATAATATTATACACAACTTGAATATATAAAGCGTTTGTGATTTACTAGTATGCTATCTCCCCCAAAAGAGATTAAATAAAGAGTGGGACATGAACTCACCTGATACGCGTGATAGACACTTAGAGTTTTACTTGACAGACAGAATGGACAGACAACCTTCAGAGGTTATCTAGATCATATAAGTACGTGAGTACGTGTAAATAGAGAACATGTGAAACTCTAAGTACACTACAACCAAGGATTCAAGATTTCAGAAAAACAGACACGTTTGACCAAGTTGACCCGTTTGACCCGTTGG
Organism: Flaveria trinervia; assembly: GCA_025506515.1. Taxonomy (NCBI): domain Eukaryota; kingdom Viridiplantae; phylum Streptophyta; class Magnoliopsida; order Asterales; family Asteraceae; genus Flaveria; species Flaveria trinervia. The sequence continues at coordinate 4,276,278 of CM046445.1, forward strand.
TGACTTTATGTGTTGTAAACCATTCAAGCAATCATACACATATATCATACATGGTTAACATTCAAATAGATCATATGTATGCTATATTATCCAGGTGTATCACTTAGATCATCATACACCAAGTATCATACAAGTCATGCGAATCTAGAACATTAACATGTCCACTAGTTATAACACAACTAACATGCCACACAAAGATCAAATCACGCACCACATGCCATGTGAAGCCACTCACGACTTCACATCCTAAACCATGCCAATCCTACTAAGTAGGGGCCTCAGATTTGCATACGTGTATGATGATCATAATCATATTCATTAGCCATGTTCATTGCATTCAACAAACATCACAACAATCAATTTCCAGTCCCAAACATGATGTCCTAACTACTAATCAACATCAACATCATACATGATCATCAAAGTCCAAACATCACCCATGATTATCCAAGCATCCCATACAACTAATTTAACATGTTCTATCACATTAGAACTCATCCGTGAACTTACTAACATGCTCCTAACATCCCAAACATGTTCAAACTATCATCCTTCAAACTTTGTGCAAATAAAGTTTCCCTTTTGGAAAAGTACATTCCAACATCTATCAAACACTCAATGTATTCATGAATTCATTAATAATATACCAATTCAAGTTCATATCAACATCTAAGCATGACCAACAACATCCAAACATCATAACTCATCAATTCATATCCTAAAAGTTACTATCTTTAGTAATGTATGAACTATAACATGTGTTCTTGAATTCCCAATGATCACAACAACAATCTAACATCTAATCATCACCATGAACACATCCATAACATCAATTCATCAATAATTCAACATTACATGCACAATAAAGTTACTACTCTTAGTAACCTACGAACAATGCATCAAAATCCTAACTTTCTTGCATAATCAACGTTAACTAACATGTATACAATCTAACTAACATGTTAACATCATCAATTGATCAAAACTCAACACCAAGAACATCAATTTCGCAACTAGGGTTTCGACCAACATGAAAACTCCTACAAAACCATCAAAACTAACCTTAATTCTTGCAAAGGAACACGATTTGATGTTGCTAACTTGTTGTATTGCTTGTAATCGGACCAAAATCGCAGCTACTTGCTTGTTCTTGGTCGAATTCGCAAGGGGAGAGGGGAAGATAGGGGAATCGCGGCCGAAGGGGGGGTGTGGGGCTAGGGTTTTTGTTTTAATTAATTAAATTTCCATATTTACCCTTTAAACCCTTGTAATTTGTATTTTATAAAAAACTAGGCTTTAAACTCTTTGTAAAGTGCTTTTAGTTTAATAATATAAAGATATAAACTAATGAAATCATTATATATTTTATCTTTATAAAAACACAAGACATACGAATAAATAGGCACGTTTCCGTGTTACGTGATTAATTTCCTAATTAACATTTAAAACATGCAAACACATAAACATAACACAATAATCACATAATCAATTAGATTATCATTAATTTAACATTATTAATTATTATTAGATCACCAACGTTAAACGACAACTAGTGTGTGTTGTTACACTTGACGGCAGAAACGTCAAGGAGTGAGAGTTAAGATCGTTCACAGCCACATAACGCTATTATTAAATCCAATAATTTATTCATAAGTTTCAAATGTAATATTACAAACATAAGTCTCAAATAAAGAAAACATAACAAGCTTATTCATTTATTTAACTAGGTCCATTCCTAGTGTGAACAACTTCAAAAGTGGCGATCAAGCTTGAGTATTTCCTGAAAATGTTAAAAATAAAAGGTCAACATAATATTGATGAGATTTCCATAGTTTTCAATACATAAGTATATAAAAGATGGCAATTCATGTTGTAAGTTTGAGAACAAAGTGACTAGGGATGTAAGACAGAATGCACAATCAAACCTCGCCAAAATTTTACAAATCTCAAACGTTTAAAAGTATATACGATTAGCTAAGTGTACTTGGATCAACCAAGCAGGCTTGTCTGGCCCATAGATCTATGACTTCGCTAGGCTAGCAATAGTTAATGATTGTATATATATTTGACATTACATGGTAGCTACAAAGTTCAACTAACCACAACACACAAGTAAATTGCCATAAGTTTTCAAGAGTCAAACGTGTTTACAAGTGCAAAGTTTATAATGTAACATGTTTCACCCCAAAGTGTGAAAGTATAAAAAGGGGGTAAGAAATACTCACATGATCAATTAAGTATAAATTGGATGATTACTAAGAAATAATAACAAGCGTCGATTCAACGTAGCCCTTCACAATGTACCTAAAATATATATATTTACAAGATTTAAGTTTAATTGTAATTTTAATGGATTAAAGAGGATTATGGTTTTAATTTGGGTATTTGAGGTTTTGTCAAATAATTATGTTTAACAATGGGACCAACTATTTTTCTTGAAATCAATGAAAAGAAGTATATTATATATTTTATATTAGATATGAAAAAGAAAACATTTATAGTAATTTATAAGATTTATATATTAAGTTTAAATAAGGTTTTTATAACTAACATAAATGAACACGATTTAATAATTTAAAGGCATCGTTTGAAATAATAATTTTTGTGAATTAACTATTATTTAAAGTCTAACTTTATAAAATTTAAACTAAGTGTAACACTTGTTTAAAGTAAATATTTTATAAGTATAATAGAGTGTTTAAAGAAATAATTTATAGAAAACAATCAGTTGTCTTAAAAGAATAAATAAAACTTACAAACTTGATTTTTATAATTTTTTTAGAAATTTTCTGTTTTTATAGGCTGAAAAGGCCTAAAAAAATATTGAGGGTGCCCAGGTTCGAACCCGGGACCTCAGAGTTTTGATATGCACGTGTGACCAGTAGGCTAAGGGCCGAAGCCGTGCTAAGACTTGGTTTTAAAATTATAAGAACATAAACCCAATGAAATCTCCAAATTGCATAAACCTAGAATGTTCTTGAATCAAATTGATCACCAATTCGATTCTGTTGATGAATGTAGTCATGGGGCTTTTGTTCCCCAAGTTAATACGAGTATGTACATGTGTTCTACTTACCCGATTATGTGTGAATTGACATGATTTGCTTCGGTTTATCCTTGGTTCTTTCGCGAGAACAAGGATCTGTTTACGAGTTTTCGTTGTGTCTTTCATGCAATTGGGTGTGTAAAGAGTTTAAAGGGATCAAATGTGTTGATTCCCCTCTGTTAAATAGGTTTAATTAGCCGATTTAATCCCGAACGGGTTTCATTTTTTTTGCCTCGTTTGTTTCGGTTATGGTTCAGTGTTTAATTGGTTGTTAAACACAAATTAAACAACTCATTTAGTTTTGTAATGACTACACGTACGTTTCTCATCGATCAAACAGGTCGATTTAACGAATTTTAAGTGTAATTGCTTGGTAGCTTTCGGTTTCATGTGGTTCTTAATGAAACCATCATTTCAATCGAATTAACACCAGTTATGTATTCGTTTCGTGTCCACGTCCGATGCATTTGCTTTAATTCGATCGAACCGACCGTTGGTTCGGTGATTTGCCCTCGCGGAGCTCGGCCGGAGATGGCCGGAGCTCCACCGGTTTTGCGGGGAGAGAGAAAGGGGGTAGGGGTTTGGGTTTAGACAATTTACACAATGGTTCCTGTGGTTTACATTTTGTTATTTCTTGTAAAAACATTCATTTCAAGTTTATAAAATGGCAAAAACAACCCCCCAACTTAAATAGATTTTAAACATTTTTAAGTTAATAATTTGTTTATAAGTTATTATCATTTCTAGTATTATTATTATCATTAATCTTCAATATTATATTCTATATATTATGTATTTTATTATTACTTTTATTATTATTATTATATTATTATTATATTATTATTATTGTAAATCATTATAAGATTGTTATTGATTACTATGTAATCATTTACATTATCAACTTTCAAGTAAAAGTTAAAGAATTAAAAGCAAATTAACACCATAAGCATAAGTAACCCATAAGTTTCATATAAGGCACCAATTGCCCTTATAAGAAAACGCAGTTAACTTTAAATTATCCTAAAAATACAAGATGTTACATGTGTTTACGACACGTGTATGCAAGACTTAACGGAACTAACGGAGTTTGATAACGGAAATTTACCGGGTGTCACATTTTATGTTTTAGATTATTTTGTGATATTTTTCTTACTGGTTTTTGTAAATTATAAACTTATTATTTATCATTGTATTTTACAATTAGAAATACATAATGTTATACTTTCACCCATGTATTTTTAAAATTTATAGTATTAAAGATAACACAATGTGTTATTTTTGTTATTTATTTTTTTATATATTATATAAACTTGTTTTTTATTTTGTGTTTTACATTAGAAGTATATAGTGATGTTATTTCACCTATTTATTTTTCAAAACTCAATGTCCAAAATAACATAATTACGATTAAAAGACACAATAATACATTGTGTTATTTGGTCATTGTTTTTAATGTAGTAGATTAATTAGTTGTTAATTTATTGTTGTGTTTTACATATTAGAGATACATAACAAGGTTATTCAATGATTATGTATTTTAAAAATAATAATTTTAGAAAAACATAATAGTATTTAGAAAAACACAATAACTAACAAAATGACATAATGAACTTCACTAAAGACATAATGTAGAAATATGAGTTTAATAATATAAATTTTTTTAATCTTTTCATATAACAATAATGTACTCATTTTAAAGATAAAAAAACACTCATTTTAATGGTGTAATTTTTATAAAAAATAATTTTATACATAAAAGTTATGAACATTTTAAAAAAATGGAGGAATTGAATTCAAAAATATTTATCCCTAAAATACCCATTTAACAATTTTTTCCTATAATTTTAATCTCAACCGTTGATTAATGAGATGAATGGTTGAGATAATTTATCATACTTTTTAGTTTGAAAAACTTTGTATGTGAACCATTTATATATAATTATATTAAATATATAAAAATATATATCAATTGTTTCAAAATTTAAAAAAATCAAATTCATGTCACCACTCTACATCTACATTGAAAAGAAAAGAAAAATATATTTCCTAAGTAAAACAAAAACATGTTAAAAAACATATTAGAACATTAATTTAAATAAAACATGGAAGTTGAGCGACTTAATTAAAACACTTATTAAACTTATGTGACATAATTAAAATATTTTTAAAACTTGGTTATTATTCTTTAAAATTATATATTTTATTAATTTAAAAATTTTAAAATCAATTAAATTGATAATCAAATTAGTATGATTATAAAACTTGGATAGCAGATAAGTTATCAGTTATTTTGGTTTAAACTTAAAAAATAGATCATTAACTGATAACTAAGTTAATTAGTTACACAGATAATTATATTGTTTGAAAAATAAATAACATATTGAATTCTAACGTTAAAATAATTTGCGTACCTGAGATCTTTAATTGCATTTTTTTCATGTTTGGGTTGTGACGTTAACTTTCGTTAAATATTCATTTCGTATAAAAAGATCACAATAATAAAACTTTAGTGATCTACTTTTAAAAATCTTTTTAGTAACCACACCTAAAAAACCTCATGTTTCATATATATCATGTTGTTTGATTCTGATTGGACCAGCCTATCCGATTGATCAGATCAAAAATCAGTTCAGCTGCTAATCCGATCAATCCCAATTCGTTTTGGTAGTAGATACGTTGGACAAAAAATAGGAGTTTTGAACGTATAATTATTGTTGAGTTTTATTATTAATTATAAAATACACATATAAAATACTTATATATATAATGTTATTCTATTGTTAAGTTATTCTATTGTTAAATCTAGTTTGACCGGTCGACATTAATTTGTTTTTTAGTGCATTTAAAAAAAAGTATTGCTAACACACTATGTGTTTGAACAGGAAAGGCGGTAAATGATTAAAGTAGTTGTTGATGTTTGTCTAGGCAAAGATCACTTTTGGTAGATCTGTCATGAGTTAATCATCTTTTACACTATAAGTCAACTAATGACTTTAACACATGATCTTCTCCCCTAGAGTTTCACACTAGAAGTATTTTAGAATAAGTTCTTTTATAATTTAATTGGAAGTTCATCTAGATCAATAATGTCAGTACTAACTAATAAGCATTACTTGGAAATGTTATGTAATAGTTATTACCTCATAAAAATAAAGGATTAAAAACTTACATACAAGAGAGATATTTTCTAAGAACTACAGAAGAAAAAAAGAGCACGAATTTTCCTTTTAGATTACTTACAATCAATATAATTTTTTTTATTTATCGTAAGCCTTATATCATAAACTATCTCATCTAGTAATCTAGTAACAACTATAAAGCTAAGCATTAGCAAGATTGATGTTAATCCGAAAAGTTAATCTTTTATGGAATAATAATCAAACGTACCTACTTATTTTTTCGCAAATTAAACACAATAATATTATTTTTGGTTTTACAATAGTAAATAATTATAAGATACTCATACTATGTTACAATTCAATTCAACTGAGTCTACGATTTTGTAAAAAAAACAACCATTAATAAAAAAAACTTTTATAGTTCAATATTTGAAACCGATGAACGCATGCATATGTAGTTCGGTTGTTGTATTTCAAGTTGTTTTGTTGTCTTCATCTTTGCTTGCAAGTCACTCTACGTAACGTATTTATTGGAAATATATTTAAAATTCCTTTTCTTAATCCTTTACGTAAATATCTCTTAGCATAGTCTTTATCTCATTCCATAGTTATCTTTTCTATTCAATTTATATAGTACAGTCTTCTAATGAATGAATGGATCAACTATGTCGGCCCCTACCCCTTGTTGTACAGTAGTGGGTGCACATGTGATGCAAGGAAAAAGAGCAATATCATTATACAAGAAACCATCGAATGAAGTGACTGCCTTTAAGGCCTTCATTCCAAGTCGTCGGGAGATCAACCCAAACCAAAGGTGTGATAAATTAACATCAAAGGACCTAAGATATGGAGACAATAATGATCATTGCAAATTCTATGGAAGGGACAGACGCACCCATGATGGGTGTTTCAAACTGAATGGATACCCGAAATGGTGGTCAGGAAGTCGAAAGCGAGAAGAGACAAAACCAAATGCTACTTGCATCGAAACGAATTCAAGCCACATACTGGTTTGACAAATGAACATCATGAGATGTTTTTAAAACATTTTGTAGAAATAAAGGTGTAAACAAGGAAGAAACGAAACCAAAAGCTTGCATGGCAGGTAAGAAAGACCAAGATAATGATTTGGTAGAGGACTCAGGATCCACTAAACATATTACCCACAAAATTAAGATTCTTCAAAATAGAACAGAAAGCCAACTTGAGACCCCTATCTTGATCCCCAATGGGGATTCAATACCTTTTGAAGGGAGAGGCAAATGCATATTACATAGGGGAACAAAGTTCAAGGATATTTTATACTTCCCTAATATCACTTGTAATTTATTGTTTGTTTCTTTCAATTGTGTGATTTTTATTCAAAGGCAAAACACACTAGACATCCCTTTCCTAATATATAGTACAAGTTAAACGAATGATTGTTTTAAGTTGATACATTATGACATTTGGGGAAAGTATCTCATAGCATCATCTACTGGTGCAAGTTATTTTTAACCATCCTTGATAACTTTAGTAGAAGTGTTTGGGTGTATTTGCTAAAATTTAAGCATGAAGCAAGTCAGTGTCTAAAGTTTTTTTCATAAAATAGTGGGAACACAATTTTGGAAACTAATTAAACGAATTAGATGTGATAAGGTGGTGAGTCCACATCAAATAATATGTTAGAAATTTACGATGAACAAGGAATCATTCTTGAAATAACTTGCCCCTACACTCCACAACAAAAAGGAGTTGTGGAGCGAAGACATAGGTATCTAACCCGAGCCATTAGATTTTAAGCCAATCTCCCTAAACAATTTTAGGGTTGGTGAGTGTGTGCTAATAGCAACACATCTAATAAAATGATTATCCTTAATAGTCATCAGAAATAAAACCCCGTATAAGGTCATTTTCAAAGAAAAACTAGATTATAATTGGCTAAAGGTTTTTAGTTGCCTTGCTTACTATGGAATCACTAAAAGTAAAGGATATAAGTTTTAAGAGAGGGGAAGACCTAGAGTTTTTATTATTATCTTCAAGGCACAAAGGGATACAAGATTTATAATATAAAGAACAAAATGTTCATAACTTCTGCACATGTCAGATTCTACAAGGATATTTTTCCTTTTAAGGGGATGAAGTTTAACAAAGATGAAACGTGACGCCCTACATAAATCTCACATCGGTTATAGACAGGAGAGATTTCTGGTTCATAAAGAATGTTTGGTCTCTAACATCACCAATGCGTTTTGGGCGTATTAGTTATGGATGAGAGGAGAACTTCACAATTAAGCGTGCTCAGACGGCAGCAATCAAGGAATGGGTGACCTACCTTGGAAGTTTTCGCCTAGGTAACTAAAAGCAAATCCGTGAGCTCCTCATGGGCAAAACGTACAATATTGATGGTACGGGGGGATGGGTGTTACAGAAACCAACTCCATGGAAACCCCCATTGGGCATGTTACAATGAAGATGAGGTACCAAAACATGATGATTGTGAACACCAAGTGGATAAAGCCCAACATAGATATTATATGGAAAACTTGACCTAGTAACCTCCTTTCAAAGGCCCCAGTGGAGAGGGACAAGAAGCCACCAGCCTATTATCTTAAAATGTTGAACATGATGAAGTCCAACAACCCATGATTATTCCCCAAGTCAAACGATCAAACATAAAGTATTACAAAAAGCCGATAAATGAACCTATTAGGAAAAAACAAAACAAAACTCAACCAAGACATTTCGAAGACTATGTAGTCAAGTTACCCTAATCGGTCAACCATGCACAAACACTACCAACTCAAGCATCCTCAATGGTACATTCTTTAACTAATTTTTTTATGCAAAGTTTCTAAGTCTAACAAAGCTTTCGTGGTGGGCATTGATTCAAAAGATGAGCCAAAACATTTTCATCAAGCAGTCCAGCATGACAAATGAAGAGATGCCATAAAAAAAGAAAAATATGCCCTTGAAGAAGATCACACTTGGACCCTCGAAAGTCTACCCAAAGAGAAACATGCTATTCACTCCAAATGGGTGTTCACAATTAAATACAAACCAAATGGGGAAGTTGAGTGGTGCAAGATATGACCTGTGACAAAAGGTTACACTCAAACGGAAGGCATGAATTATCATGACACTTTTGCTACTGAAGCTAAGTTAACAATGTTTTCCTTCACAGGGATCTTAGTAAGGAAGCTTACATGAAAATTTCTCAAGGTGTTGTGAAAGAAAGGGAGACAAGGGTTAGGTTCTGGTATTTGAACGAAACACCAACTAATTAACGTGTTAAACCAAACCAAATAATGCGGAATCCTATTTGATTGACAATCCAATCAGTGAGAACGCACATAGACACAATAATGAATTGAATCTAACGTCAAGAATTGATTAGGAATCGATCTACAGCGTTCTATGAACTTGGAGTACGAACTTAGAAGTCTCTGGACGGCTAGGGTACGTCTGGAGTCGAAGTGTATCGAATGTTTCTCTATCCTTATGTTTTTCCACGAATTAGGTGGTATTTATAGGTTAGGGTTTCTCATTCGGGCGACTGAACCATGAACTTGGTTCATTCGTACGATTGAGCCACGCGGTTGATCCATTTGCATGACTGAATGTTCAGTCGTGCGACTGAGTCAGACGCTTGAAGCTGTTCAGGCGTATGGACTATTTAGGCGCATGGACACTCAGTCGCATGGCCATTCGGATGCATGACCACTGTTTGGGCGCATGGTCCAGTCGGACGCATGAGAACATCACTTAACCAAGTTTGAATGTTTTCATTATTATAACATTATGCACACCAATTCAAACACTCATAAACCTATATAATCTGGTTAATATGCGTTACACAACTCATTAACGAAATATTAGATATTATAAATCACAACCAAACATTATCATTTCATTAAGTACCCATTATTACACAAGTGCAAGACATTTAAGACATTTACATTGAGATTTGGATCTAGGTACATAAGTGTATCAACAAACTCCCCATTGGACCTAGATCTATCTATTGTCTTACATCTTTCATAATTTCCTCAAATTTCTTGTACTTAGCTTCTTTGGTGACTCCTGTATTTATCTCGAAAGCAAAATCAGAGTCGTATTATATTTTGAAATTGTAAAGCTTGTACTATATCTCGTGAGTCATAGAACAGTGGCCACTTGTATAATGTATAAACATCATTTGCTGATAAGTTGGTAAGCCACATTAGGTCAAACACCCTTATGGTTTCCATTTTACCATTTCTGTTCAAGACTATCACGACCTCTCTCGTTCTCCAATCGTAGTACCACCATTTGAAATGTGGAGTGAAGTCCTGAGGCATCTCATGTAGTGGGATCTTTGATATTGTACGAGGTGGACTCCACTTCAACACTACTTTTGGTTTGCCAGTTATGGCGTCAACCTCAGATCTTCTGATGTACCTCGTTGGTTGTTGAGGTTTGAAGTTGAGCCATCTGGTGTGGTACTCCCTCTTTAGAGCTGCTTCAAACCAGCCTGACATCTTACGAGGGTCAGCGTATAGCAATTTTAATTTTGCTAACTGGTTAAGCTCAAAACCTGGAAGAGTCTTCAGGTCATGTGGAAACCTAAAATACTCAATTCCCTTCTCACGTTTAATAGTGTAAACATTGAGGTCTTCAAAATATGCCCATGCTATGATTCTGCTTGCCACCTTTTGATGTTTCTTGACCTTATACAGTTTGGTGTAGGCAGTTGACATTGAAGCGCTGCGTTGGGCTCTTATCTCCTCAAAACATGCTGCCCATTCTGCCTTTTTGATGTTCACACCAGCATCTGTGGCTTGGGCCTTATCTTTATCATTTCCGGACTCTTGTTTCATCCTGTCCAGAGTCTCAAAAATGTCATTGACAAGAGTGTCTCCCAGATTTGGAATGGCAGTTCCCTCCTTGTCAATGTACTATGGATAGTGTTGAGCAGTGACATCTTCTATTTCAATCTCATCGACATCCTGAAGCTCATTGTCACTCTCGACATTCACAGTAGGGGCATTTTTCACAATCTCTTCAGCATTCAGCTTGAACATTTTGGCTAGTTGCTCATCAGTGAGATTGTGAATGATTTCTCCTTCTTCAGGAGTATACATCACAGATCTCCTTACAATACCTTGCAGATCAAGAATCAACGTCAGTTGAGTCTTGATATATTAGAGTGGAGAAATATCATATTCATATCATTGAAAGTCTGGATCTACTTGATTTAAACATTAAACACAACAATCAATAATTAATAATCAAGACGTAACCATTTACATTACATATAAACATTCATTACATAAATTTTATACATGATCCAAATACAAATGATTTTAAATAACAATAAAACATCTAAATATTACTCTTGTCTTGGATGTTGTGTCCTTCTGCTGTAGGGGCTGATGTCGAGGCACCTGGATCTTGAGTCCTCTTGGTCCGCCTCTCATTAGCTTCCTGTGCACCCGAAGCAGAAGACTCTTCTCATCCATCCTTATCAACATCTTCATCATCACCATCATTATCATCATCATCATCACCATCATCATCACCATCATCATCACCATCATCATCTTCATCATCACTCTCATCATCCTCATCACCGTCTCCCTCTCTGATCTTTAGCGGCTCATCCTTTGTGCCCTTAAGTTTGAGCAGGATGGTCCTCTTAGCGTCCTCCAATTCCTCAATCTTCCTAGTAGATGACACATTTTGCTCCTTGAGTTGGGAAATCTCTTGGCTCTGAGCAGCCATTTGCTGAGCTTGTTCTTCAATCTGGCGTGCCTGTTGAGAGATCTGATGTGATTGTGCAGCTATAAGCTCCACTAACTGTCTGAGTTGAGCAGTCTTCTCATCATCGGCTGCTAACAGTTTCAGCACCATACGATTTAGTGCTGAAAGTTGTTCCTCTACCCCACTTTGAGGTAGATATGATCCTAAGGGACAGGATGGGGAATATGATGGTCCTGCCTGGTGGCTAGAGGTGGTAGTGGTGGCAGTGGTGAATATGGGAGGTGGTATGTGAGTAGGTGGTGATGGGTAAGCTGAAGTGGTGGTAGATGTGATATGGGTTGGGGTTGGAATCACTGGTGGAGGTGAGGCTGTAGTAGTCGAGGGCGGAGGTGTAATGGAGAAAGTGAGTGGTGTGGTAGTGGTGGTAGCTATGGTGGTGGTAGAGATAGTAATGAAAGTAAGCCTTTTTTTCTTCTTCTTCATACCATGGGGCGGATCCATCCTCTTCTTCCTCAAACCAGTCAAGGAGGATGCTCCCCCTAGAGCACTACCCGGCTGGTCGGGAGCATACGTGGGATCAGTATCATCCTTTCCCGACCCGCCGGTGCGTTCACCAACAGCCCTGTGCCCCTATTCTGTGGCAACTACTTTGCTGCCCATAGTACGAGTCAGTGGCTCCTCATCCTCCTCCTCCTCCTCCTCACCAGGTATGAATTCCTGGTGGAATCCGATAGTCTCTGCTACATCTCCAGTGGGGGCAAATGCTGGAGATACACTTGCAGTAGTGGGGCCCCTTGATTGAGTGGGCCCTTCATCTCCATCCTCCCCGCTATCATCATCATCAAAGTCGTGCTTTGGGAGCTGTAACTGCTCATCATCTGAGTCACTGTCTTCGTGACGCCACTTACGCCTGCCTGGCTCCATGTAGTTCTCCTTGGCCAGATGGCCGATAAGTCTCTTTACCTGGGGCTTGACTTGCTTACCCCGGTAGACTCTCATACAACCCAGAGTCGTATCGTCCATGATCTCTAAAGCCACTGCATCGTGGCGCTCCTTTGGAAGCGAGGGAAGCTTCTCATCAAAACTCAGCTGCAAGAACCTGGGGTACATACAGAAACCCTCTTTTCCCTTGGCCTCTAGATTCTCCACGAGGTAAGAGAAGATCATGCTAGAGAAGCTGAAGGGGTAGTTCAGCACCAGTGCCACGTAGGCATTTTGTATCTAGTCTGATAGGTCGTCGAACCCACCCCTTCTGAAAGCTATGCACTTCAAAATAACATGGGCTAAGTACTTATACTGGGGGCACAGGTTGCTCTTGTTGAGCACACCTGAGTTGATGTCCCCAGCGTACTTGATGCTCAGAAAGCATCCTCTCACTGTCAGCGGGTGTAGCTTGGTAGGGTATCCCGCATCATCTCCCAACCCAAGTACATGCTGAATGTCTTCAGCTGTAATCTCTATGTCCATACCTAAGATGGAGCTCCTAATGCTGTATGGCTCTCGTGATCTATCCACAGAAGCATTCTCCCAGAAGGCCTGGTGTAGGGACCTATAGGGGATGCATGGAGTAGAGATGGCTTTGTGTATCCTCGATCGCTTGAGAAAAGCGATGATCTCAGCAAACTCGGCACCATTCCGAGTTGTGTGGTCTAAATGAGCACAGATGTTGTGCTTGGGATTGATAGACCATCTATCAGCCATCGATCTATAACACAAGATACATAAACATTAGATACTCAGATAACACATATCAGTTCAAAGTTACTTGATATAGTTCATTCTGATTCATTCATGCAAATGAATCATGCAACTGTGTTCAGTCAGTTGTACTGTCATGCGACTGGACTCATTCGGGTGAATGTACAGGCGACTGAGTTCAATCGGTTGACTGACCTTGTGATTGGTTCAGTCGGCCGACTGAGCTCATTCGTATGATTCATTCAGCCAATTGAGCTATTCGGCCAACTCAATCGTGCGATTAGAGTTCATCCTGACGACCAGTCGCATGACCTACTGTTTGGTTGACTTAGGTTTGAATCTTGACCAACTCATGAAATTAAACTTTATGTATAGGTTCTTTAGACTCGCAATCATTTAACTAATAACCTAATAACATTAATTTTAACATTTTACATGATTTCAGTAGGTCATTAGTCCATTGAGTGTTTCGGTTCTTGTTTCAGTCGCGAATCACCAATTAGGTCACCATATCTTCTGATTTCTATGAGATTTCATCATATTATACCTGTATATATGCACACACACGTCAGAAGATCAACACTAATGTATAATCGAGGTCTAAAGAAATTTTGGCAGCGTAACAGTAGGATGTGCGATATAAGGGCGATTGGAGGTGATGAGCTGAATGCGATCGACTGTGGCCCTTTTTATACTGAATCTGAGCTCAATCGGCCGACTGGACTCATTCGCACAGTTCATTCGGGCGAATGAAACTCAGTCGGGCGGTTGGCTTAGTCGTGCACTTTCAGTCGGCCGACTGGAGCTCAGTCGGTCGACTGACTCATTCGCACACTCTCATTCGGTCGAATGGGTCATTCGAATAATCCATTCGGGTGAATGGTTCATACTCATGACCATTCGGCTGTTTATTGCATGAGTATGGTCCATTCGCAGGTCCATACTCATGGTCCATTCGTGTGAATGGGTCAGACTCATGAATTTGACTTTATGACTAGTTTACAAATTACACTCTTTTAACTTTTGAATAAACGTTATATGCACTTGATCACTCAGACATGATTATTTTAATCTTGAAAAACCATTGATCACCTCAAACGTGATCCTTTTAAGACATTTTGTCACCTTAGACGTGATCACTTTAAGACATTTTGTCACCTCAGACATGACCGTTTAGATGATAAGATTCCCTATCAACTTCCATGACATAGTCCAATAATAAGCAAACTAAAATTGACAAACTTTATACAGAAATAAAACTGTAACTTAAAACTAAGACATGTTTTTATGTTTTTGTGAGGGTTAAGTCCTCAGATATAAATCTAAGAAATTATTTATCTAGAGAAGGCAGCTTCAATTCATCTAAAACATGCATGGACCAAGTCGGTTTGGAATCATACATGATATTCAAATCATTCGGGACAGGTTATCTAAAACTTTTGATGCTCTGTTCTTGTTTTTCATCTAGAGTCATTTAGCAAATTTAGAAAATCATACTAGTACCATTAGGTCTCCACACTGATTTAAACTTTCAAGAATTGTAGCCACAATGATTGTCAGTATATTTGTCCTTTTAAATCCATACACAGACTTTCAACACAGATTGGTGATGGTTTAAGGTTTGTTTATTTTAACTAGCCTTTGTGGATCACACACTTATATAGTAATCAACATTTCTCAGGAGATTTTTGAGGGATCTAAGGGTAGTGTTCAAGAAGAGACTATTCTTAGAAATTTCAAAGAGAAGCCAATCCTCAGGTCAGTGCCACCGCATAGCAGAGAGGCGGCAAAAAACAATGAGTTCTAGAATATATAGATTATGTTTATCCTCAGGTCAGTGCCACCACACAGCAGAGAGGCACATAACCCATCTTCTTGTTTGAGCATTTTCATTCTTTTTGCACAAATCTCACCTACAACATAAGTTATCAGTTTGATTGCATTGTTTTATGTGCTTTTGCTCATGATTTGGTCTTACGCATACATTTGTGGCGTTTCTTTTGCTCGTCACCCCTTATTGGAATCTTGTTGATTGTGTTAACTAGGGATAAGGTGTTACCCACAACTAGTCAAACATCTTAGTTTAATCTTGAATTCACCAAAAAAGGTCTAGTCATCTATTGTGTTGAATCTACCGACATATAATCTGTGGTCTAGCAACCTCTAGGTCTACTTTCTTTGTGTTACCTTAGCGGTAGCTAGCTTATCTATCATATTTCCTTTTATATTGCACAGACTACACAGACTTATACTTGAGCTTTGCATCTTTTTAAAATTTGATTTTTAAAGTCCCAAATGGTTTGTACCTGTGTACTATTATATTCCAAACATTGAATCGGTATCACACATACGATCTTATTATTATCAGCTTGCCTCTTCTTTTCCCTCGTTTTTTTTCTTTTTTTTTTGCCTAAACCTATTCTCCCCCTAAAATTATAAAACTACCACGGAGTAGCGTTTTAGGATTTTAATAGGCAAGGAAATAAACCAATTGTAATTAAACTAATTTAAATTTAAACAAAGACAAGAGAATAAAATAAAATAAAATTAACAATTTTAAAAATAAAAGAAACTAGACATGACGCATCGGACTATACATGGTCATCTTCAGGAATGACCTCATTTTTCTTTTTAACGTCGTTGACCTCTAACAAATATAAAAAACGTGGTTTGTCAAATGCCTTTGCATAGAGGTCGGCGCGTTGAAAATCCGTATTTATTTTTATCACATCGATTAACTTCTTTTCAAAGCAATCACGTATAAAGTGATATTTGATACCGATGTGTTTGGTCTTAGGATGTTGGACCGGGTTCTTAGTAACTACAATTGCAACAGAGTTATCAACAAAGATTGGAGTAGAAGAGAAGTGCTAACCGTAATCCCGCTTTTGCTATTGAATCCATATGATTTGAGAACAGCAGCTTGCAGCAGCAACATATTCAGCTTCACAGGTTGACAATGCAACCGAGGTCTTCCATTGCTAGGTTACTAACCTTCTTCCAAAGAACTAACACCCTGCTGATGTAGATTTGTAGTTCATCTTGCAGCCATCGTAATCCGAGTCGCTATACGCTGTTGTAATATCTTGTATTTTTGGGTAAATTTAAAGTTAACTGCGTTTTCTTATTAGGGCAATTGGTGCCTTATATGAAACTTATGGGTTACTTATGCTTATGGTGTTAATTTGCTTTTAATTCTTTAACTTTTAACTTGAAAGTTGATAATGTAAATGATTACATAGTAATCAAATAACAATCTTAATAATGATTTAACAATAATAATAATAATAATAATAATAATAATAATAATAAAAGTAATAATATAATAATATTAATAATAATAGAATAATATTGAAGATTAATAATAATAATAACACTAGAAATGATAATAACTTATAAACAAATTATTAACTTAAAAATGTTTAAAATCTATTTAAGTTGAGGGTTGTTTTTGCCATTTTATAAACTTGAAATGAATGTTTTTACAAGAAATAACAAAATGTAAACCACAGGAACCATTGGTGTAAATTGTCTAAACCCAAACCCCTACCCCCTTTCTCTCTCCCCGCAAAACCGGTGGAGCTCCGGCCATCTCCGGTCGAGCTCCTGCGAGGGCAAACCACCCAACCAACGGTCGGTTCGATCGAATTAAAGCAAATGCATCGAACGTGGACGCGAAACGAATACATAACTAGTGTTAATTCGATTAAAATGATGGTTTCATTAAGAACCCACATGAAACCGAAAGCTACCAAGCAATTACACTTAAAATTCGTTAAATCGACCTGTTTGATCGATGAGAAACATACGTGTAGTCATTACAAAACTAAATGTATTGTTTAATTTGTGTTTAACAACCAATTAACACTGAACCAATACCAAAACAAACGAGGCAAAAAATGAAACCCGTTCGGGATTAAATCGGCTAAATTAAACCTATTTAACAGAGGGGAATCAACACATTTGATCCCTTTAAACTCTTTACACACCCAATTGCATGAAAGACACAACGAAACTCGTAAACAGATCCTTGTTTATCGCGAAATAACCGAGGATAAATCGAAGCAAATGTTGGAGCATATATAGTCATATATAGTGTGTCCGTCGCTTGTCGAATAGTCTAGGCTTAATGTTATACACCTGATATGTTGTAAACACATGAAACTGGGTCATTCGCAGGAGCATATGCAAATGAGACTCAGTCGTACGACTGAGCCATGCTAATGGACCAGTCGTGCGACTGAGAGATGCGATTGGGACATTTGTAAGACTGAACCATAAGAATGGTCCAGTCGTACGATTGAACCATACGCATGGTCCAGTCGTACGATTGGACCATACGCATGGTCCAATCGCACGAATGGGCCCAGTCGCATCTAATATGGGCCGAGGCCTATATATACCAGTTTTAATGTGTAGAAGGTTAAGGGTTGAGATAGGAGTCTGCCCGGAGCCTAGGGCTGCCGGATGAGAGGGGAGATCATGCTCGATCTTCCCCTTGCCAAGAGTCTTGATTCTTATGTTGTAACGAACTTGTAATCGTTAGGTTTTATCAATGAAACCATTCAATTATAGTTCGTGTTATTGTTTGACTTTTGGTTTGTGCTGTTGTTTATCCTCCCGTCAAGAACATGCTTGGATGTTTATCGATCCGGCGAAAAAACCGACTTCACAATTGGTATCAGAGCCGGTTACTGCTGGAATGATCTAACAATCATTCTAGCAACCCGAGCTCTTGATTTCTAGATTGAATTTCAGATCTTGACGTTAAACCCACTTCGTGTTCTTCGTGTTTTGCTCAGATCTTGTTACGTGTGTTGCTTCTATGTTGAAATCGAATTCGAAACCACGTTCCTGTCACCCTTTCGAATCTGATGATGTCTACTTTGTTTCGGTTCATGTTGAATTTGTCAGATTAGGGTTTTGGGCAGCCCTGGCGGCTGCAGATCTGAAAATCTGCGTGCAGACCCGTTCATGCGACTGGGCCATGCGAATGGACCATTCGTATGACTGGGCCATGCGAATGGACCATTCGTACGACTGGACCATGCGAATTAGCCATTCGTACGACTGGACCAGTCGTATGTTCAGTCATGCGACTGGACTAGTCGTATGTTCAATCGCACGAATGAGCCATCCGCATTGACTCATTCTCATTTGTTCCAGACTAAAAAAAAAAGAAAAAAAAGAGTCTGAAACAGCTTCTTGCACGGATTTGAAGATGAGCAAAGCATATTCACCCAGAGGTTCGTTTGTCAAATAAGTTCGATGTGTACCCCATTATTCGTCGGATTTCCAGAATAGGTGAATGTAATTGGAACACGAAAGAGAGAAGAGAAGATGTCAGCAGTTGTTGCTGATGTTGTGGGGTAGTCAGGAGCATCTAACTACTTATGGGCCAATCAAGTTATATTTATCCGCACAGAATGGATTCTGCTTCTTAGGGGGAATCCTTGTATATAGAAAGTGAAGACGCAATCAGAAAGTGATGATGTGAACCGATTTCCGATGATGAATCTTCGTGTGTGCTGATTTGGTTGATATTTTCAGCTGTGGATTGGAACCTTCAACCTTTTGCCCAATACACCGTGTCAAGACGCAAGGAGAGCACAATGTCTATATATTGGGATATGCTTAATGTGAGGGGGAATTTCTGCAGGTAGTGATGTTAATCAGGTTAGCCTGTGTGAAGATTGAAGCAATGGAAAACTGTTCCTATCATTATCTGGAAAAATCAGTCATATGGGGAATCTTGCTGCTGTGATGGTGTTCTACAAAGTAAACGAAAGCTATTGTGCCTAAATTCATTTTCAGGGATGTGGTAGTAACCTGACGGATCGGCAATGTTGGCTAAAATGGTTTTCGTTTGATTCTATTGGCAACTAGAGCAAAGATTGATCGAAGATTGTAGGAGGTGTTATCTACTATTCGCAAGCAACGTACAAGGGGGAATTTGTTGGAGCATATATAGTCATATATAGTGTGTCCGTCGCTTGTCGAATAGTCTAGGCTTAATGTGATACACCTGATATGTTGTAAACACATGAAACTGGGTCATTCGCAGGAGCATATGCGAATGAGACTCAGTCGTACGACTGAGCCATGCTAATGGACCAGTCGTGCGACTGAGAGATGCGATTGGGACATTTGTAAGACTGAACCATAAGAATGGTCCAGTCGTACGATTGAACCATACGCATGGTCCAGTCGTACGATTGGACCATACGCACGGTCCAATCGCACGAATGGGCCCAGTCGCATCTAATATGGGCCGAGGTCTATATATACCAGTTTTAATGTGTAGAAGGTTAAGGGTTGAGATAGGAGTCTGCCCGGAGCCTAGGGCTGCCGGATGAGAGGGGAGATCATGCTCGATCTTCCCCTTGCCAAAAGTCTTGATTCTTATGTTGTAACGAACTTGTAATCGTTAGTTTTATCAATGAAACCATTCAATTATAGTTCGTGTTATTGTTTGACTTTTGGTTTGTGCTGTTGTTTATCCTTCCGTCAAGAACATGCTCGGATGTTTATCGATCCGGCGAAAAAACCGACTTCACAGCAAATCATTTCAATTCACACATAATCGGGTAAGTAGAACACATGTACATACTCGTATTAACTTGGGGAACAAAAGCCCCATGACTACATTCATCACAGAATTGAATTGGTGATCAATTTGATTCAAGAACATTCTAGGGTTTATGCAATTTGGGGATTTCATTGGGTTTATGTTCTTATAATTTTAAAACAAGTCTTAGCACGGCTTTGGCCCTTAGCCTACTGGTTACACGCGCACATCAAAACTCTGAGGTCCCGGGTTCGAACCCGGGCACCCTCAACATTTTTAGGCCTTTTCAGCCTATAAAAAACAGAAAATTTAAAAAAAAAAGTTATAAAATCAAGTTTGTAAGTTTTATTTATTCTTTTAAGACAACTGATTATTTTCTATAAATTTATTTCTTTAACACTCTATTATACTTATAACATATTTTCTTTAAACAAGTGTTACACTTAGTTTAAATTTTATAAATTTAGACTTTAAATATAGTTAATTCACAAAAATTATTATTTCAAACGATGCCTTTAAATTATTTAAATCGTGTTCATTTATGTTAGTTATAAAAACCTTATTTAAACTTAATATATAAATCTTATAAATTACTATAAATGTTTTCTTTTTCATATCTATATATAAAATATATAATATACTTCTTTTCATTGATTTCAAGAAAAATAGTTGGTCCCATTTGTTAAACATAATTATTTGACAAAACCCCAAATACCCAAATTAAAACCCTAACCCTCTTTAATCCATTAAAATTACAATTAAACTTAAATCTTGTAAATATATATATTTTAGGTACATTGTGAAGGGCTACGTTGAATCGACGCTTGTTATTATTTCTTAGTAATCATCCAATTTATACTTAATTGATCATGTGAGTATTTCTATACCTCTTTTTATATTTTTACACTTTGGGGTGAAACATGTTACTTTATAAACATTGCACTTGTAAACACGTTTGATTCTTGTAAACTTATGGCATTTCACCTGTATGTTGTGGTTAGTTGAACTTTGTGGCTACCATGTAATGTCGAATATATGTACAATCATTAACTATTGCTAGCCTAGCGAAGTCATAGATCTATGGGCCAGACAAGCCTGCTTGGTTGATCCAAGTACACTTAGCTAATCGTATATACTTTTAAACGTTTGAGACTTGTAAAACTTTGTCGACGTTTGATTGTGCATTTTGTCTTACATCCCTAGTTTACTTTGTTCTCTAATTTACAACATGAATTGCCATCTTTTATATACTTATGTATTACTAACTATGAAAATTTCACCAACATTATTGTTGACCTTTTATTTTTAACATGTTTCAAGAAATACTCAAGCTTGATCGCCACTTTTGAAGTTGTTCACACCTAGGAATGGACCTAGTTAAGTAAATGAATAAGCTTGTTATGTTTTCTTTATTTGAGACTTTTGTTTATAATATTACATTTGAAACTTATGAATAATATATTTGGATTTAATAATAGCGTTATGTGGCTGTGAACGATCTTAACTCTCACTCCTCGACATTTCCGCCGTCAAGGTTGGGGTGTGACAGATTGGTATCAGAGCCCATAACTATAGGGATTTAGGTTATTAGAAATGGTGACCTAGACTATAATATGCATGAACCTTATAGAATTATAATTCTATCTTGTAAATCATATATTATGCATGCTACATAATGCTATGCCTTTTATGTGCAAGTTGATGCCTTAGCATAGGATTGCCTAAAGATTGTTATTTATCTCCCTAAACTTAACTTAAACTCTTTGATTCTCCCCGATAAATGAAGTTTTCTAAACTTATTTTCGACGACATGTGGAATCTATACTTATCATCATGAGTTTAATTCTTTAGACTTATGTCTAATCTATGAAAATCTCATGAAGGTTTTGATCTCATGAACCTAAGAGATTTGTGTGACACATAGACACCTGTATTCTGGATTTCCTGGCAAAAAGCCTTCGGGCTAAGGCAAGCATATCGTATAAATCCTACGGGACTAGTTACGACCTCTCAGACCAGATTCAAAATGCCTACGTGGCACTGGTTCTGAACCACCCCTTCAGTTTTTCCAGCATGATATTCTCCTACCTGGTGGAGAACTTGGAAGTAAAGGAAAAGAGGGGTTCTGTATGTACCCCAGATTCTTACAGCTCGTCTTCAACGAGAAGCTGCCACAATTGCCCAAAGAGAGTCATGACACCGTGGCCTTAGAGATAATGGATGATACTACTCTGGGCAGGATGAGAGTTTACAGGGGAAAGCAGATTAAGCCCCAAGTGAAGAGAATGATTGGCCACTTAGCAGATGAAAGCTATGTGGCACCGGGGAGACGCCAATGGCGTCACGAGGACAGTGACTCCGACGTGGAGCCAATTGTCCTCCCTACTGATGATTCTGAGGAGGATGACAGTGAGGATGATGCTATTCCATCCAGAGGCACTGAGTCTGACTCGGTTCCCTCGGTGTCTGTCTCACGAGCTGAGGTAACTGAGTCAGCAGGATTTCACCAAGATTTTGTTCTTACCGTGGAAGATGAGGATGAATCTGATGAGGAGCCATTGAACCAGACTATGGGAAGGAAAGTGGTTCCCACAGAACACGGGTTGAGGGTTGTTGGTGAACAACCGAGAGGCTCCGGAGATACAGAAACTGATCCATCATATGCTCCGGGGTCCTCAAGCGGGATTGAAGGGGGAGCATCCACCTCGAAGGGAACGAGGAGAAAACGGATGGCTCAACCCCATGGCCAGAAAAGGAAAAAACGTAAGGTAACCTTCATGACCACCACATCCCCCACACCTTCCACCACTACCACCTCTGCAGACACACCTTCCACCCCCATACCACTCCCCACAGCAACCACAGACACCACCATACCGACCACCACAAGCCAGACCCCTGCCACCACTACATCATTCACCCCACACTCACCACCACTATCATCCAGACCTGACCCTATATTCACCACCTCCACCACCACCACTAGCCACCAAACTGAGCCCTCAGCCTACCCCTCACACACCTACAGATCTCCTCTACCTCCAATCGGGGTAGAGGAACAGCTGTCAGCCTTAAATAGAATGGTGTTACGATTGCTGGCGGCTGATGAGGAAAAGACCTCTCAGATCCGTCAGCTCACCGACCTGACTGCTGCACAATCGCAGAAAATTGCAGAGCAGGATCGACTTATTGAGGAGCAGGCCCAGAAATTGGCTGCTCAGAACACACAGTTGGACCAACTCCGAGCGCAAAGTGTCACAGCAGGTAAGCAGATAGAGGAGTTGGAAAAAGCTAAGAGGTCCATTTTGCTAAAATTGAAAGGATCAAAGGAGGAACCTCTAAAGATAAAGGATGGAGACAAAGTTAATGAAGATGATGATGATGACAGTGATTCTGATGAAGAGAAAACAGAAGAGTGGTGTGGAGATGAAGAGACTGAAGAAGGAGAAGCAGCTGAATCTGTCTCAGCTCCCGGTCAAGAGAAGAGAACAAAGCACAGACAAGATCAGTCAGCTTCTGCTTCTGTACCTTCACAAGAAGAGTCTAGCATTCAGGATAAAAGTAAATAGTGGATGTTTTATGTATTTAATTACTTTTGTATTCTGTATTGAAAAACCATGTACTAAATGTTTATATTAAGTTAATGCATTTTGTTTGATATATTACTAATGATTTGAGTGTGAAATGTGTAAATCAAACAGATCCAAAGTACCACAGAGATGAGTTTGATATTGCTCCCCTTCAACAGATCAAGTCTCAACTCACAATGATTCTTGATCTGCAAGGGATTGTCAAAAGGTCAGTGAGTTATACCCCTGAAGAAGGTGAAATAATTCACGACCTCTCTAACGAGCAACTGGCAGAGATGTTCAGACTCAATCCTGATGACATTGTCAAGGATGCTCCAACAGTTGATTCAACCAGTGACGACAAACTACACGACGTTGATGAAGTTGAGGTTGAAGATATTGCTGCTGAAAAGTACCCTCAGTACGCTGACAACGAGGGTAATGTGGTCCCCAATCTGGGTGAGTCCCTAGTCAGTGATATGTTTGAGGTACTAGACAAGATGGAGCAGGAAGCAGGAAAGACCGAAGGAACAGCCCAAGCCTCAAACGATGATGTATACATTCGAAAGGCTGAGTGGGCTGAATGTTTTAAAGAAGTCAGAGCCCAACGTGATGCACCGAAGAGGGATGCCTACACCAAGTTCTACAGCGTCAAGAAACATCTTACGGTGTCAGGCAGGATTATTGCATGGGCATATTTTGATGATCTTAACGTGTATGCCGTTAAGAGGGAAAAGGGCATAGAGTACTTTAGATTTCCACATGATCTAAAGACTCTACCTGGATTTGAGCTCAACCAGCTGGCCAAATTGAAGCTGTTGTATGCTGACCCGAGAAAAATGTCAGGCTGGTTTGAGGCTGCCTTAAGAAAGAGTACCACACTAGGTGGATTAACTTCAGACCTCAACAGCCTACAAGGTATATTAGAAGGTCTGAGATGGATGCCATTACTGGGAAACCTAAGATTGTGTTGAAGTGGAGTCCTCCTCGCACTATGTCGAGAATCCCTCTCAGGGAAATGCCACAGGACTTCACTCCACACTTCAAATGGTGGTACTATGATTGGAGAACTGCTGAAGCTGTCATAGTTCTGAACAAAGGGGATCAAATGGATACTGTCAGGGTATTCGACCCAATGTGGCTAACTAACTTGTCTGCTAATGATGTCTATACATTATACAAGTGGCCACTGTTCTATGACACACAAGACATTGTACAAGCCCTCCAGTTCCAAAATGTTATACGACTTTGCTTCGCGTTTGATATTCACGCGGGAGTCACACAAGAGGACAAGTACAAGAAATATGAGAAGGTAATGAAGAAAACAAGACATTAGAGAGATCTAGGTCCAAGGGGGAGTTTGTTGATACATGTATGTCCCTAGATCGTGATATGTGATGTAATAGATCTTGTTTGGTATGATTAATGAACTGATATTGATAGTCTGTGGTTATAATGTTTAATAGTTCATTAATGAGTCGTCACTGAATTGATTGGGTTTATAATTACTTGAATGATTACATATAATATTATATTAATTAACTAAAACATTCAAACTTAACTTAATGAAGTTCCCATGCGAATGGCTCATGCGAATGAACCATACACATGAAGAACTTCACACGATTGACTCAGTCGCACGACTGGACCAGGAGACTGGACCAGTTGTACGACTGTAACATAAGATTGGCTCAGTCGCACGACTGAACACTCAGTCGCCCGAATGAACCAATCGCATGGTTCAATCGCACGACTGAACCAAGCTAATGGTTCAGTCGCACGATTGAATAGTGCCAACCTATAAATACAACTCAATTCGTGAAAAACGGTGAGATTCGATCAAGTACGATTCAAGTCGAACCCTAGCCGTCCAGAAACCTTCCAAATCGTTCTCCAAGTTCATAGAACACATTAGATCGATTCCTTATCGATTTCTAACGTTAGGTTCAATCCTTGATTGATTCTTCGTGTGTTCACACTGATTGGATCGCCAATCAAATAGGATTCCGCACTATTGATCCGGTATACACGTGATCTCTAGGTATTTCAGTCGAATACCAGGTCCTAACAAGTGGTATCAGAGCTATTGGCTCTTGATTACGTGTTGATTCAATCAAGATTGCATAAAAGTTTGTGTTTTTACACTAAAAACGCAATCTTTGGCATCAAAAGTGATCTTGGAAGTTCCCTGCTCATCGACGTTTGGTTTCTACGGACTCAGGCAATTAGAACTTGTGAAATTTCAAATTTTTACGGCTGAAACCCGTCAAACCTAGAAATTTTCGCAAAACAGCAGCTTCAATCGCACGACTGACTCATTCGTACGACTGGACTCCATTCGCATTGCTCATACGCACGATTGGACCTAGTCGCACCTTCATTAGGCCGATTGAACCGTTCGTTCGCATAACTCATACGCACCAGATTCATTCGCACGACTGAACCAATCGCCCAGTTCATTCGCACGATTGAACCAATCGCAGAGCTTATACGCACGATTAGCTCATTCGCATCCTTCAGTCTCATCAGTGAAAGTTTGTTTGATTAGATTATAAGTTTATTCATCATGGAAGATCAGATGTCAGCCTTTACTGCTGGGAAGGACTCAAGGATACAGAATCTGTTGCTGCTTGAGAGTGAGGTGGGGAATCACAAAAAACCACCAAAGCTCTTGACTTTAGATGAGTTTCCCCCACTGGAAACAACGTTTTGAGATCTACCTTAATGGAGTAGATCCTAATCTGTGGGAAGCCATTGAGATAGGCTATAGTACACCGGTGGGAGCTGATGGGGTTAAACTAACATTAAGCGGGATGACAGACGCACAGAAAGTAAAGTACAATGCAGAGAAAAGAGTTTATCCATTGATCACTCAGTCTATCCCCAAAGACATATTCCACCAGTATTCCGAGAACAAGCAGTCTAAGAAACTGTGGGATGCGCTAGAGAAGAGATATGATGGTAATGCATCAATGAAGGCAATCAAGGCAAAGGAGTTAAAGAAGGAATTCGATAACTTCTCATCAATTGGTAATGAAAGTTTGGACGAAGTCATAGATAGATTCTACCACTTGATGAGCGAATTGCATACACATGGAGTGGCTACTACCATGGAAGAAAAAGTAAGCAACTTCGCAGACGGGTTGCCTGATAAGTGGGCTACATTCGTGTCTAACCTGAGACAGAATGGAATCCTTGTAAAGCTGGATATAAATGACTTCATTCTTAAGTTGCGAGAAGAAGCACTAAGGATGAAGTATAGAGCTCAGAAGTCTTCGTACACACAAAATCCAGCTTTATACAACGCCACGCCTCAAGCTAAGACATCTGGAGCACCCCTCCAGACTGCGTTTGTGTCTAGCTCGTCAGGTCCCTCACATGCTTCTCCTTCTGGATCAGACACGTCTGGGTCATCATGTACCCTTCATATTGGATCAGAAGCAAACGCTACCAAACTGAAGACCGAGAACTTCGGTAATGTGACCGTGGAAGTAGCACGAGAGCATATGGATCTCTTAGCAGCAGTGGTTCATTCATATGATGGACTGTTGCTGGGAAGATTGGAAACTGCCATCTGGCAGATGAGGACTACGAGCAGGTGGATGAGATGGAGCTTGAAAGAATGGATATAATGTGGGCCTTAGCAAGTGCTGTCCGGAGGGCGAAGAAGTTTGTGAAAAAGACTGGACAGAACTTGGTTGCTACTAAGGACACCACCTTTGGCTTCGACAAGAGTAAAGTGACCAGCTTTAACTATGGTGAGAAGGGGCACTTCAAACGAGAATGTATCAAGCCAAAGAAGACGGGAAATGGGAACCCGTTCTCATCATTTACTCGCCAGGACAAGCAACCCTCTAATTCTACTTCATCGAACAAGGATCCAAAAGCACTAACTGCTCATGATGATGAAGGACAGGATTGGAGTTTCAGGTTTGTCTCACCAGGAGAATCTAACATTGCCAGTGTCGAGGATATTGACGAAGATTCTGCGAGTGAAGGTGATATAGCAGTTGAAATTGCAATGTCACATAGTGAAGAAACAACTGCAGCCGAGGTCAGCTACAAGCCAAATGAGGAAGTTTCCACATCAGAGACAGAAAAGCCAGAGTCGACAGAACCAGAATCATCTGATGCGGCACTGATGGCTAATACTTCTGAACCAACTCAGGTAAGTACCACTGACCAATTTTTAATAACCATGCTTGTTCTGATTGTGACACGTTTAGGAAGAGCATAGATGAAAATTTTGCTAGGTTATTAGATCATAATGATAACTTAGTAAAAGATTTACGTCTGTGCACTGAGGCAAATAGAGTGCTAAAACAAAATGAGCATTGTTATAAAGAAAAGATAGACCTATTGACTAAGCAACTTAGGGAAACCGAAGTAGTGGCTTTTAACCAAGCAAACGACATTAGGTACTATCTTAACTCCCTAGAAGACACTAAGAAACAAAAGGCAGTTTTAGAAGTCGAAGTTAATTCATTAAAACAAAAACTGCATAGTTGGACTAGTTCTTCACACATAGTTTAACACTTAGTGAGAGAAAGGAATAACGGGGAGGGATTAGGCTACAAAGTGATTCCACCACCGCCGGAGACCTTGATGAACACCAAGTCTAGACCAGTAAATAATAACCCCATCAAGGATCATGTGGTGACCACTCCTTGCACGCCTTATAGATCACTCCATCAGGCATTCTGGGAGAATGCCTCAGTGGACCGCTCTCGTGAGCCTTACTGTATCAGGAGCTCCATACTGGGCCATGATATTGAGATCTCTGCTGCCGACATTCAGAGGGTCCTAGAGTTCGGGGAGGACGCTGATCATCCTAAAAAACTACATCCATTGACAGTAAGAGGATGCTTCCTAAGGCTAAAGTACGCTGGGGATATCAACTCAGGTGTGCTCAACAAGAGCAACCTGAGCCCCCAGTACAAGTACTTAGCACACGTGATCCTCAAGTGTGTAGCATCGAGGAGGGGTGGGTTTGACGACCTCTCAGACCAGATTCAAATGCCTACGTGGCACTGGTTCTGAACCACCCCTTCAGTTTTTCCAGCATGATATTCTCCTACCTGGTGGAGAACTTGGAAGTAAAGGGAAAAGAAGGGTTCTGTATGTACCCCAGATTCTTACAGCTCGTCTTCAACGAGAAGCTGCCACAATTGCCCAAAGAGAGTCATGACGCCGTGGCCTTAGAGATAATGGATGATACTACTCTGGGCAGGATGAGAGTTTACAGGGGAAAGCAGATTAAGCCCCAAGTGAAGAGAATGATTGGCCACTTAGCAGATGAAAGCTATGTGGCACCGGGGAGACGCCAATGGCGTCACGAGGACAGTGACTCCGACGTGGAGCCAATTGTCCTCCCTACTGATGATTCTGAGGAGGATGACAGTGTGGATGATGCTATTCCATCCAGAGGCACTGAGTCTGACTCGGTTCCCTCGGTGCCTGTCTCACGTGCAGAGGTAACTGAGTCAGCAGGATTTCACCAAGATTTTGTTCTTACCGTGGAAGATGAGGATGAATCTGATGAGGAGCCATTGACCCAGACTGTGGGAAGGAAAGTGGTTCCCACAGAACACGGGTTGAGGGTTGTTGGTGAACAACCGAGAGGCTCCGGAGATACAGAAACTGATCCATCATATGCTCCGGGGTCCTCAAACGGGATTGAAGGGGGAGCATCCACCTCGAAGGGAACGAGGAGAAAACGGATGGCTCAACCCCATGGCCAGAAAAGGAAAAAACGTAAGGTAACCTTCATCACCACCACATCCCCCACACCTTCCACCACTACCACCTCTGCAGACACACCTTCCACCACCATACCTCTCCCCACAGCAACCACAGACACCACCATACCGACCACCACAAGCCAGACACCTGCCACCACTACATCATTCACCCCACACTCACCACCACTATCATCCAGACCTGACCCTATATTCACCACCTCCACCACCACCACTAGCCACCAAACTAAGCCCTCAGCCTACCCCTCACACACCTACAGATCTCCTCTACCTCCAATCGGGGTAGAGGAACAGCTGTCAGCCTTAAATAGAATGGTGTTACGATTGCTGGCGGTTGATGAGGAAAAGACCTCTCAGATCCGTCAGCTCACCGACCTGACTGCTGCACAATCGCAGAAAATTGCAGAGCAGGATCGACTTATTGAGGAGCAGGCCCAGAATTGGCTGCTCAAAACACACAGTTGGACCAACTCCGAGCGCAAAGTGTCACAGCAGGTAAGCAGATAGAGGAGTTGGAAAAAGCTAAGAGGTCCATTTTGCTAAAATTGAAAGGATCAAAGGAGGAACCTCTAAAGATAAAGGATGGAGACAAAGTTAATGAAGATGATGATGATGACAGTGATTCTGATGAAGAGAAAACAGAAGAGTGGTGTGGAGATGAAGAGACTGAAGAAGGAGAAGCAGCTGAATCTGTCTCAGCTCCCGGTCAAGAGAAGAGAACAAAGCACAGACAAGATCAGTCAGCTTCTGCTTCTGTACCTTCACAAGAAGAGTCTAGCATTCAGGATAAAAGTAAATAGTGGATGTTTTATGTATTTAATTACTTTTGTATTCTGTATTGAAAAACCATGTACTAAATGTTTATATTAAGTTAATGCATTTTGTTTGATATATTACTAATGATTTGAGTGTGAAATGTGTAAATCAAACAGATCCAAAGTACCACAGAGATGAGTTTGATATTGCTCCCCTTCAACAGATCAAGTCTCAACTCACAATGATTCTTGATCTGCAAGGGATTGTCAAAAGGTCAGTGAGTTATACCCCTGAAGAAGGTGAAATAATTCACGACCTCTCTAACGAGCAACTGGCAGAGATGTTCAGACTCAATCCTGATGACATTGTCAAGGATGCTCCAACAGTTGATTCAACCAGTGACGACAAACTACACGACGTTGATGAAGTTGAGGTTGAAGATATTGCTGCTGAAAAGTACCCTCAGTACGCTGACAACGAGGGTAATGTGGTCCCCAATCTGGGTGAGTCCCTAGTCAGTGATATGTTTGAGGTACTAGACAAGATGGAGCAGGAAGCAGGAAAGACCGAAGGAACAGCCCAAGCCTCAAACGATGATGTATACATTCGAAAGGCTGAGTGGGCTGAATGTTTTAAAGAAGTCAGAGCCCAACGTGATGCACCGAAGAGGGATGCCTACACCAAGTTCTACAGCGTCAAGAAACATCTTACGGTGTCAGGCAGGATTATTGCATGGGCATATTTTGATGATCTTAACGTGTATGCCGTTAAGAGGGAAAAGGGCATAGAGTACTTTAGATTTCCACATGATCTAAAGACTCTACCTGGATTTGAGCTCAACCAGCTGGCCAAATTGAAGCTGTTGTATGCTGACCCGAGAAAAATGTCAGGCTGGTTTGAGGCTGCCTTAAAGAAAGAGTACCACACCAGGTGGATTAACTTCAGACCTCAACAGCCTACAAGGTATATTAGAAGGTCTGAGATGGATGCCATTACTGGGAAACCTAAGATTGTGTTGAAGTGGAGTCCTCCTTGCACTATGTCGAGAATCCCTCTTAGGGAAATGCCACAGGACTTCACTCCACACTTCAAATGGTGGTACTATGATTGGAGAACTGCTGAAGCTGTCATAGTTCTGAACAAAGGGGATCAAATGGATACTGTCAGGGTATTCGACCCAATGTGGCTAACTAAATTGTCTGCTAATGATGTCTATACATTATACAAGTGGCCACTGTTCTATGACACACAAGACATTGTACAAGCCCTCCAGTTCCAAAATGTTATACGACTTTGCTTCGCGTTTGATATTCACGCGGGAGTCACACAAGAGGACAAGTACAAGAAATATGAGAAGGTAATGAAGAAAACAAGACATTAGAGAGATCTAGGTCCAAGGGGGAGTTTGTTGATACATGTATGTCCCTAGATCGTGATATGTGATGTAATAAATCTTGTTTGGTATGATTAATGAACTGATATTGATAGTTTGTTGGTTATAATGTTTAATAGTTCATTAATGAGTCGTCACTGAATTGATTGGGTTTATAATTACTTGAATGATTACATATAATATTATATTAATTAACTAAAACATTCAAACTTAACTTAATGAAGTTCCCATGCGAATGGCTCATGCGAATGAACCATACACATGAAGAACTTCACACGATTGACTCAGTCGCACGACTGGACCAGGAGACTGGACCAGTCGTACGACTGTAACATAAGATTGGCTCAGTCGCACGACTGAACACTCAGTCGCCCGAATGAACCAACCGCATGGTTCAATCGCACGACTGAACCAAGCTAATGGTTCAGTCGCACGATTGAATAGTGCCAACCTATAAATACAACTCAATTCGTGAAAAACGGTGAGATTCGATCAAGTACGATTCAAGTCGAACCCTAGCCGTCCAGAAACCTTCCAAATCATTCTCCATGTTCATAGAACACATTAGATCGATTCCTTATCGATTTCTAACGTTAGTTTCAATCCTTGATTGATTCTTCGTGTGTTCTCACTGATTGGATCGCCAATCAAATAGGATTCCGCACTATTTGATCCGGTATACACGTGATCTCTAGGTATTTCAGTCGAATATCATTCCTATCTTACACCATGTTCACGTTAATATTGAACTCGTTATACTTCTCAATTCCTACGTTTAAACAACGTTATACGTTGTGCGCCTTATGTAACTATCTTCATACCTTGACCAACATGTACATGGATCTTAATATATCCAAAGATATTAGTCGTCT
Source organism: Flaveria trinervia (assembly GCA_025506515.1). Classification (NCBI taxonomy): domain Eukaryota; kingdom Viridiplantae; phylum Streptophyta; class Magnoliopsida; order Asterales; family Asteraceae; genus Flaveria; species Flaveria trinervia. The sequence goes on from CM046445.1 coordinate 4,308,779, forward strand.
AAACCAAATGGTTTTTAAAACTTAAAATTGTTACTTAGGGTTTTCAATGTCCTTAATGTGTATCACATAACCAAAATCATGCAATGCCGAAAGGTGGAATACCTGCATCTCGGGATACCTTGTCTAGGCAAGGTATACACATAAATTTGATTCAACCGTTGGATCAATTTATCTGACCTGGAACTCATGAGATGGGTGTTCGCTTATAGGTACGCGTGGCAACTGTAAAGTTGGGGTTGACGTAACACTTTGAGAAATCAATGCAATTCCCTTTTTTTTGAACCGAACGTTTACATCTCATTATTGTGTTGAATCACTTTGGTCATTGATCTTGTTTTCCTGACTTAAACCATTCAAGATTTGAGAACCTAACATAATTAACTCTGTTATCCCGAACTTTAACCTAAATCCTAGCAAGCATGATTTTCTTTTCCTGTTAATGTTACATTTATGACTTTGAAGTTTTTTGAATTTCTAGCTGATATTCTCTTCGTTTGCTAAGTCGAGCTTTATAAAAACTTCAAATCGTTTCACATTGTAGGCAATGCAAGAGTCCACAAGTCAACTTATGACTAAGGACACTCGTATCCCCTAAATGATCCTATCTCTCATCAAAACAGGGGTGACTCCCTTACTTTGGTGATGACTTTTCATTCGCTATCATTGTTCTCATGAAATCTTATCGTCAAGACAAAATTGAACCTCACACCTTGATGACGATTTCCTCCTTTTTGAGTTCGTATTTTACAAATGGAATTACTTCCTTAAAATAAGAGTAAAATTTCGTATCTTGGTAATGGCTTTCAATTTTTGTATTGGTGTTTTATGAAATCCCATCCTCTGAATTGGGGTGATTTACTGTGTTTTGAGGATATATTTCGATCATTTATCTTTGGAACTCCTATTTCGCGAATGAGATGACCCCCAAAATAGGATTGAACCCCGTACTTTGGTGATAAAGGTCAGTTCTCGATTGTTTTCTTGTTATTAAGAAATTCAATCATCAAGATTGGCGTGAAATCCATACCTTGATGATAATACCTCCTGTTTAAAATTTTATGGATGTTTATTTTTTTCAAATGAAATGACTTCATCAAAATAGGAGTGAATTCTGTTTTTTGATGAAACTTTTCATTTTGCTATATTGTGTTTCTATAAAACTTCACTATTGAGATAGGAGTGACTATCCTTACCTTAATAGTAAGTTACCTTAATTTATTTTTGTGGATTCTCAACAAGAGTTAGGATCAAGCTCTCGTTGGTAGTTAGAGTCATACCTTGGGAAATACACCACCAAGCTAGGAGTGATAACCACATCTTGGTGAGTATTCCCATTCGTTGATCTCAAACTTACCAAGGTTTTAAGACTTCAATTGACAAGAAACACGTAAAAACTTGAAGGATGAACACCGTTATCTGATTTATCGACGATAGTGTTCCAGCCAATCAAGCTAAAGCATGAATCTTGAACTCAAAAGGGGTCGTTGTTACTTAAGGGTAACCCTAGTTCCAAGCCTGGAACATTTAATTTTTAAATAGATTTCTTCTCTCACGCTTTTATGTTTTAATTTGACGTTTGATCTAGCTTTATGGAACCTTTTTATCGACCTTCATTCCTGAGTTATCATCAAAACTTAATTGCACGATGATAACACTCCTAAAACAATCTTTCGTACAAGATAATTTATTATAAATTTATGCCATGCCTTTCTGGTTATAGCAATGTACGGTTGTGTTCATGAGTTTGATGAACCGCGTGTGCAAGCCGTACTTGGAAAGCAATTTGTGATTGCCTTTATTGTCGATATTCGAAATTATTCAAATTCCAATCCGATCAAGCATGACGTCTTTGTTTAACTCTTTACCCATAATTAAAAATGTCATCCCCATTATTTTGGATAACCTTAAACTCCTAATCTTGAAAATCTTTAAATCTCTATCTTGATTGTGACTCACAAGACTTGTTACTACATTCATTCCGATGTGGACAAAAAGGATCATAAATTTCCGCGATGGGTATTCATGGTTTGGCATAAAGGAAATGTTGACATAGCTTGGTATATGTTCAAATGCTTTGTATTTCTTGATGTCATTTGGTGCATTATTGACCGATTGGCTACTTTTGCACATTTCATATTGACTCATGTGAGATAACGAGTCGAGAAGTTGACTCGTACTTGCCTCAAATAGTCGGTTATCGTGTCGTGTCGTTAAACATCGATCGTGAATACTGGTGATTGATTCACCTTTTGTTATTAGCAATGCCTCTAATCATCTTTGGGAACCCAACTCAAAATCTCGGCATATCATATCATTCTTAACCCGACGGTTTAACCAGAGAAGCGATACGTATTCACAAGATACGCGTTAAGCTTGTGTCATTATATAGTGGCACTTGGAATTCTTAAATTTCGACGGTCAAACTTTCATACAATTACAGGATATTATTATCTATTCTTATTGGCTTCAAGACGTCACCTTATTACATAAATTTATTATAGATGATGGGAGAAGTGTGACTTATAAGTCTAATATACCACAGGAACTCATCATCGTTTTTTCAATTTTCATGTGTCAAATCTCAAAGAGTTAGTTTGTCAATGATAACTTTTGTATTCCACTGGAAGAGTTCAAATTTGGATGTATTGTGTAAATTCCCATAATTCACAAAGTGAAGCATCTCACTCGTAATCAAACGCCAACCACTGTCCGTTAGTACACTTATCTTTCATCATAAGTCTCTTGTTCGCTTAGTTCATTCTTAATTTCGGGACGAAATTCTTTTAGTTGGGAGATTGTAACATCTTGTATTTTTGAGTTAATTTAAAGTTAACTGCGTTTCTTATAAGGGCAATTGGTGCCTTATATGAACTTATGGGTTACTTATGCTTATGGTGTTAATTGCTTTTAATTCTTTAACTTTTAACTTGAAAGTTGATATTGTAAATGATTACATAGTAATCAAATAACAATCTTAATAATGATTAAACAATAATAATAATAATAATAATAATAATAATAATAAAAAAAGTAATAATAATAATAACATTAATAATAATAGAATATAATATTGAAGATTAATAATAATAATAATACTAGAAATGATAATAACTTATAAACAAATTATTAACTTAAAAATTTTTAAAATCTATTTAAGTTGGGGGTTGTTTTTGCCATTTTATAAACTTGAAATGAATGTTTTTACAAGAAATAATAAAATGTAAACCACAGGGACCATTGGTGTAAATTGTCTAAACCCAAACCCCTACCCCCTTTCTCTCTCCCCGCAAAACCGGTGGAACTCCGGCCATCTCCGGCCGAGCTCCGGCGAGGGCAAACCGCCCAACCAACGGTCGGTTCGATCGAATTAAAGCAAATGCATCGAACGTGGACACGAAACGAATACATAACTGGTGTTAATTCGATTGAAATGATGGTTTCATTAAGAACCCACATGAAACCGAAAGCTACCAAGCAATTACACTTAAAACTCATTAAATCGACCTGTTTGATCGATGAGAAACGTACGTGTAGTCATTAAAAAACTAAATGTGTTGTTTAATTTGTGTTTACAACCAATTAACACTGAACCAATACCGAAACAAACGAGGAAAAAAATGAAACCCGTTCGGGATTAAATCGGCTAAATTAAACCTATTTAACAGAGGGGAATCAACACATTTGATCCCTTCAAACTCTTTATGTCACACCCTCAAAATCCACTTGCGGAGTTTTATCGCGAGGCGTGTGAACAACCAGGATCACAGTCAATAGTTGCTCAGAACGACTCAATATGCCATAATTTAAACAAAATCACCCAAATACAAACTTTAAACAATGCGGAAGCGTTTTGAAAACAACCCAAGGCAATGAAAGTATAACTATGGCAAAACAGGTGCCAACCCAAAAGAGTAAACCATAAATATTAAAATACTAAATTGTCTTGAAGATCGTGTCTTAGAATGCAGTGAACCATGCAGTGCTCCTATGGCAAGCAAGCTAATGACCTGAGAATAGCATACTAAAAATGTCAACACAATGGTTGGTGAGTTCAAGAGATATTCAAACATAAACAGTTTAATAATAGCGATATAAAAGTAGCGCATTGTAATAGATAGCTAGTCCGTTAACAGTAAATATTATTTCATAGTGATTTCGCAATTGAAGCTGACTGTGTTACGTTGTTGCCTCCTGCCACGACTTAACAGGTCGTGACAATGTTCATAGGACAAATTGCACCGGTTGACCTCGAGTCACACAGGTGGGGCTCGTCAGACCCAGTAGTACTACCCAAATTTCCCCGCTATTCAATATTAACAATTCGAAAGTGTGAGGACTTTTCCATGATATCAACACTATATAATATTATACACAACTTGAATATATAAAGCGTTTGTGATTTACCAGCATGCTATCTCCCCCAAAAGAGATTAAATAAAGACTGGGGCATGAACTCACCTGATATGCGTATAGATAACTAGGGTTTGACTTGGCAAACAGAATAGACAAAAAACCTTCAGAGGTTACCTAGATCATATAAGTGCATGAGTACGTGTAATCAAAGAACATGTGAAACCCTAAGTACACTACAACCAAGGACTCAAGATTTCAAACAAAACAAACATGTTTGACCTAGTTGACCCGTTTGACCCGTTGGTGACTTTATGTGTTGTAAACCATTCAAGTAATCATACACATATGTTATGCATTGTTAACATTCAAATAGATCATATGTATGCTATATCATCCAGGTGTATCACTTAGATCATCATACAACCAAGTATCATATAGGTCATGCGAATCTAGAACATTAACATATCACTAGCTATAACACAACTAACATGTCACACAAAGATCAACCATTCACCACATGCCATGTGAAGCCACTCACGACTTCACATCCTAAACCCTGCCAATCCTACTAAGTAGGGGCCTCAGATTCGCACGCGTGTATGATGATCATAACTATATTCATTATCAATATGCTTTGCATTCAACAACATTCCAACAATCAATTACCAGTCCCAAACATGATGTCCTACTACTAAACCACATCTAAATCATACCTGATCATAAGTGTCCAAATATCATTCATGATTATCCCAACATCACATACAACCAAATTATCATATTCTACCACATTAGAATTCATCCATGATCATACTAACATGCTCCTAACATCCCAAATATGTTCAAACTACCATCTTTCACATTTGCATAAATAAAGTTTCCCTTTTGGGAAAGCAAATCCCAAAATCTATCAAATACCCAATATACTCATGGATTCATCAATAACATACCAATTCAAACTCATATCATCATCTAAGCATGATCAACAACATTCAAACATCATAACTCATCAATTCATATCCTAAAAAGTTACTATCTTTAGTAATGTATGAACTATAACATGTGTTCTTGAATTTCCAATGATCACAACAACAATCTAACATCTAACACATCCATAACATCATATCATCCATAGTTCAACATTACATGTAAAGTTACTATTATTAGTAACCTATGAACACCAATTCCAATTCACCAATTTCTTGCAAAATCAATGTATCCTAACATCCATACAACCTATTAATCATCATACATTCATAAAACAATCATCAACTTCACATAATCAAGCCATTTTCGAATTAGGGTTTGCATACAACCAAAGTTCATGATCAATCCGCTAAAAACATATAATTCTTGCATAATCGACATTAACTAACATGTATACAATCTAACTAACATACTAACATCATCAAACAACATCCAATTCGACCTCATGAGGGTCAATTTCGCACCCAAGGTTCGGCCACCAACAATAATACACAAAAACACGAAAAATCTAACCTTTAAACGTGTTATAGTTTGCAATTGATGATTCCTACGTGTTGTATTGCTTGACATCGATCAAAATCTTGGCTTGTAGGCTAGTTCTAGGTTGAAATCGCAATTGGAGGGGTGAGGGATGATGGTTGCGGCCGATTTGGGGTTTGGGGGGAATTAGGGTTTGTTAATTTTGTTAAGTTTTAGTTTTAGGTAATTACACTTAACCCCCTTTATTTTATATTTTATAAAACTATTCTTTTAAACACTTTTTGAAAGGTTTTAACTTAATAATACAAACATTATTAATCAACAATAATAATATTTACATTATTTCCACAACTCACAAGATAGGCAAATTAATATACGTGTTTTCACGTTACGCGATAAAATTCACCGTTAACGTTTAAATTGTGTAAACACATAAGCATAACACAATCATCACATAATCAATTAGATTACCAATAACGTAACATTATTAATTATTATTAGGTCACCAACGTTAAACGAAAACTAGTGTGTGCTCACGACACGTGTATACAAGACTTAACGGAACTAACGGAGTTTGGTAACGGAAATTTACCGGATGTCACATTATCCCCATGTTGAAAGAATTTTCGTCCCGAAAATTGCGTTACATGGTGAGAGTGTTCCATCACTGGTCTACTGCATTGGCACACAGAAATCGAAATCGAGTGAGTTTTGGATGAGTTGTCACATCATCCCCATGTTGAAAGAAATTTCGTCCCGAAATTTAAATCAATACCTTCGTCTGCTGGCATCGTCCTTTCGAATAGTTGAGGGTACTTAAGCTTCATTTGATCTTCCCATTCCCATGTGAATTCCGGTCCACGTCGCGAATTCCAACGGATTTTAACAATAGGTATCTTGCTTTGCTTAACTGTTTTCACCTCACGGTCCATCACCTCCACTGGTTCTTCAATAAAACGCAATTGTTCATCCACTTGAATTTCTTTTAGTGGTACGACCACCGTTTCATCAGTTATGCACTTCTTTAGGTTTGACACGTGAAATACATCATGAATTCCACTTAGCGAATCAGGTAGGGCTAATCGATAGGCTACGGGACCTATTCTTTCCACTATCTCAAATGGTCCAACGTACCTCGGATTTAGCTTCTCTCGTTTGCCAAACCGAACTACGCCTTTCCATGGTGAGACTTTCAACAAAACCTTGTCACCAACCTGAAACTCTAAAGGTTTCCGTCTCTTGTCAGCATAACTCTTTTGCCTGTCTCGCGCTGCAGCCATACGGTTCCGTATCTGCACAATCTTCTCCGTTGTCTCATGAATCAACTCAGGACCTGTTATCTGACTATCACCAATTTCTGCCCAGCAAACCGGTGATCTACACTTTCTCCCATACAGCGCCACGAAAGGTGCTGCCTGTATGCTAGTATGATAACTGTTGTTATAAGAAAACTCCACCAATGGCAGGTGAATTTCCCAGTTATTCCCGAAGTCAATCACACAAGCACGTAGCATATCCTCTAACGTCTGTATAGTACACTCACTCTGACCATCCGTCTGTGGATGATATGCAGTACTCATATCCAAACGTGTACCCAAAGATTTCTGCAATGATTGCCAGAAATATGACGTGAAACGAGCGTCACGGTCAGAGATAATTGAGATCGGTACACCTGTCTCGAAACGATCTCCTTGAGGTACAGGCGAGTTAATTTGTCCATCTTGTCGGTTTCCTTTATTGCAAGGAAATGAGCAGACTTTGTCAATCGATCCACAATAACCCATATCGTGTCACAACCAGTACTAGTCCGGGGTAGTTTAGTAATAAAATCCATGGAGATCTGTTCCCATTTCCACATTGGAATCTCGGGTTGTTGTAACAGTCCGGATGGTTTTTGATATTCTACTTTTACCTTCGAGCAGGTCAAACACTTGCTCACATACGTAGCTACATCCGCTTTCATGTTGGACAACCAATAGTGAGCCTTTAGGTCATGATACATCTTGTCGGATCCAGGATGTATAGAATACTTAGATTTGTGTGCCTCGCTCATAACTAAATCTCTCAGATTTCCATGAACAGGCACCCAAAGTCTATCCATGAAATACCGTATTCCATCCTCTTTCACCACTAGCTGCTTATCCATTCCCCTTAACAACTCAGAATCAATATTATCTGCTTTTAAAGCTTCTATCTGTGCCTCCTTAACTTGTTTGGGCAGTTGGATACTGATAGTAAGCTGTAAAGCTCGCACTCGTCGGGGTTTAGCTGTTTCCTTTCTGCTTAAAGCATCGGCAACTACGTTCGCCTTTCCCGGATGATACTTAATTGTGCAATCATAATCATTTAGTAGTTCCACCCAACATCACTGCCTCATATTCAACTCTTTTTGCTCAAAGATATGTTGAAGACTCTTGTGATCGGTGTAGATAGTGCACTTGGTACCGTACAAGTAATGTCTCCAAATCTTTAAGGCAAAAACTACTGCACCCAATTCTAAATCATGGGTAGTATAGTTCTTCTCATGAACCTTTAGTTGTCTCGAGGCGTAGGCTATCACCTTATCTCGTTGCATCAAGACACATCCCAATCCTTGAATGGATGCATCGCAATACACCACAAAGTCATCCGTTCCCTCTAGTAATGCTAATATCGGGGCAGTACAGAGTTTTTGTTTTAATAATTGGAAAGCTGATTCTTGACTCTCAGTCCATTTGTATGTCGTTCCTTTGTGAGTTAAGGCTGTGAGAGGTTGTGCGATCTTAGAAAATCCTTCTATGAATCGGCGGTAATATCCTGCTAATCCTAGAAATTGTCTTATCTCGCTGGGCGTTTTGGGTGTAGTCCAATTCTTTATCGCCTCAATTTTGGCAGGATCAACGTGTATTCCTTTCTCATTAACAATGTGACCTAGGAATTGTACTTCTCTTATCCAAAAGTCACACTTTGAGAATTTAGCATACAGCTGCTCATTTTTCAACAGTTCCAAGATTATTCGTAAGTGCTCTTCATGCTCCTCCTTGGTCCTAGAGTATATCAGTATATCATCGATGAACACTATGACAAACTGATCCAGATAAGGTTTGCACATGCGGTTCATGAGGTCCATGAACACAGCAGGTGCATTAGTCAACCCAAAAGGCATGACCAAGAACTCATAATGACCATAACAAGTACGAAATGCAGTCTTGGGAATGTCTCCTTCTCGAACTCTAAGTTGATGATAACCAGATCTCAAGTCAATCTTCGAGTAATAGTTTGATCCTTGAAGATGATCGAACAAGTCGTCAATACGAGGTAAAGGGTATCGGTTCTTGAATGTTACTTTGTTTAACTCTCTATAATCGATGCACATCTGGAATGTGAATTCCTTCTTTTTAACAAAGAGAACAGGAGCTCCCCAAGGTGATGTACTAGGTCGAATAAAGCCCTTATCCAAAAGCTCCTGAAGTTGTGACGACAACTCCTGTAGTTCGTTTGGTGCTAATCGATAAGGTGCCCTAGCAATCGGAGCCGCGCCGGGAGTCAACTCAATCTGGAATTCCACTTGGCGGTGAGGTGGTAATCCAGGTAGATCCTCTGGGAACACCTCTGGAAAGTCGCGTACTACGGGAATATCCTCCATTCTCTTTTCTTCCTTTTGCTTATCGATTACAAGTGCTAGGATAGCCACACGGCCCTTTCGTAACAACTTTTGAGCTTTCATATATGAGATGATACCTATCACAGCACCACTCCTATCACCTTTGACGGTAAGAATTTGATCACCAACCGGGATCCGTATGATCTTCTCGTGACATATGACTTCCGCTTGCTTGCTAGAGAGCCAATCCATGCCTATCACAACATCAAAACTCCCCAGCGTAACAGGCATGAGATCTATAGCGAAAGTATGACCAGCAAGTTCTATCTTACAATCTTTAAAGATATGCGTTACATGGATTTGTTTACCGTCGGCTAATTCCACAGTGTATTTAGATTCTAAAGCAGAGGGTATATCACTTAAAAGACTACAGAACTTTAAGGACACAAAACTCCTATCGGCTCCAGTATCAAATAGTACCGTAGCAAAACAACCATTAACAGGGAATCTACCAGTAACAGTTGTGGGATCATTTAGAGCCTCACCTGAGCCAATGACGAAGGCTCTCCCCTTGGCTCCATCTTTATTGCCACCATTTCTAGTGCCATTTCCACCATTGTTGTTATTATTACCATTGTTGTTGTTGTTACCATGGTTGTTGGTGTTGTTGTTGTTGTTGTTACCATGGTTGTTGGTGTTGTTGTTGTTGTTGTTGCCATTTCCGTTCCTCCTTAGTTGTGGGCAGTTTCACTTGTAATGCCCTTCTTTCCCACATTCAAAAAAAGCCTTGGGAGTTTCTTGAGGTTGTTGTGGCCTTCTCATTAGTTCACCACAACAATCCTTCGCAGCGTGTCCAATTTTTCCACAACGTTGACACTTGAAGCTATCACACCTTCCCACATGATGGTAATTACACCGAGTACACTTCGGATGTCTCCCACCATAACCACTAGGTCCTTGATTATTTGCAGGCGTCTGGTTGGAGTTACGATTATTGTCAAACTCCGTTGCTGCTGAACCGGCTGTTGCTGCTGCTGAGATTGAGGTTGACCACTGGAAGATGATGATGCTTTGGTGTTGTTGGCATTGTCCCACTTTCTTTTGTTGTCGGGCACGCTTGCCACAGCGCCCTGTTTGGGTAGACGTCCTTGCTCCACGGCTTGGTCAGTTAGCCTGTGAGCTAGCTGGATGGCTTGCTGAATTGTGGCTGGATTGGAAGCAGTTACCATACTCTGGATTTCAGGTACCAATCCCCGTATGCTCTATCCTTTTATGCACCTCATTCACCATTCCCGGGCACAAAGTTGCTAATTCATGGGTTCTGGTGGTGTAAGCCTCAATTTCTGAGCCCTGCATTTTCAGTTGCCAGAACTCCATCTCTAACTTCTGTACTTTGCTGCGAGGACAGTACTCCTCGGTCATCATTGCTTTGAACTCATCCCATGGAAGTCCATTCGCCATCCCTTGTCCTAGCATCTGGACTTGCGCGTTCCACCAAGACAGAGCAGCACCCTCCAAAGTCCTTGTGGCATACTTTACTTGATCCGCTGGTGGACAGTTACATTTGGAGAAAACGGACTCAGTCTTCTCGAACTAGCGTACAAGCCCTACAGCACCCTCTGTACTGCTGTAGGTGTGTGGTTTACAGTCCATGAAGGACTTGTATGTACACACTGGTGGTCCTGTTTTAACACAACACACATTAATCAGACATCCCCTACAGTTATAAAGGATATCAGATTTTTCTTTCTGTCATTGTTTACCTGCTGGCTGACCAATTAGAGCAGCCAATTCTGCGGGAGTCATGTTAATAGCACCACCACCATGTTCTCCGGTGCCACGTCCACGTCCGCGTCCACGACCACGTCCACGTCCACGTCCACGGGCATCCATTCTTTTCACTTTACATTCACAAATACAATAATGAGTAACGTCAAACATATTTAACTCATTGAAGCATAGTAAACAGTACACAAAAGAAATAACGAATCATCACAACCACAACATTCATAACAAAAATAATAACCAAAGTAAATAAATTGCAAATGAGTCACAATGTATTTAGCAATGTCAAAATTGAAGTTTGTCGTTCGTGTGGGGAAACAACCCTTCCCACATAAGTTTCAAAAAGAAAACACTACGTAGTCTAAGTCATATAAAGAAGTCAATCGACAACATCTGACCCATCACTATCATCCTCCATCTCCTCCGGTTCCTCTTCCTCGGGTCCCTCCTCGGGATCCTCCTCATCCTCAGGGACTGCTGCAGGAGCAGGAGCTATAGCAATCTGAAGTGCCTCTAGCTGGGCCTCTAAAATGGCAATCCTATTATCGGCTACGATGTCCCGCTGTTCACGAGCAGTCACACGCCCTTGGAGTGCCATAAGACCATCTTGCATATGGTGACAACCGTTCAGAGTCTTCCTGTGTTCTTCCTCGAGTTCATCCAATTGATGTCTCAGGTTGTACACCTCTTGCTGTAGTGTACAGACATCACCCATGAGTCGCCTTACTCGATGTTGTTCAGTATCCAGTGCAGCAATCAGTTGTTCGTTGGTCTGCGCCGTTCGTGGGAGTGAAGGCATGGGTTGATTGGCATTGTTCCTAGTCCTTGGCTTTGGGACAGGTATGCACTCCCTAAACATGATATGGTCAACAAACCTAGGATAGGAACGCCAGTCTCGCGGAGGGTCACGCTTCATCAATGCAAATGGTTGATCCCAGTCAATCTCCTCTCGGGGATAAGCCAGTCGGGGCCAATCGAATCCATCATCAGGTACAGGTGCGGGAGGTGGGGATTCAGATCGTGTAAGTGATTCAGGTCGTTTACTCGGAGCTCTCGAAGACGATGCCATGCTGCAGAGAGTGTGACGTGTATGCCAATGAGTATGCAGTAGATGAGAATAAGGCACAGGTAACTAATTAACTGTGTGCGGTTATAGTCTAGTGTGTATGCAACCTAGTTCCCTATAACCAATGGCTCTGATACCAATCTTTCACACCCTCAAAATCCACTTGCGGAGTTTTACCGCGAGGCGTGTGAACAAACCTGGATCACAGTCAATAGTTACTCAGAACGACTTTATATGTCATAATTTAAACAAAATCAACCAAAATACAAACTTTAAACAATGCGGAAGCGTTTTGAAAACAACCCAAGGCAATGAAAGTATAACTATGGCAAAACAGGTGCCAACCCAAAAGAGTAAACCACAATTATTAAAATACTAAAATTGTCTTGAAGATCGTGTCTTAGAATGCAGTGAACCATGCAGTGCTCCTATGGCAAGCAAGCTAATGACCTGAGAATAGCATACTAAAAATGTCAACACAATGGTTGGTGAGTTCAAGAGATTTTCAAACATAAACAGTTTAATAATAGCGATATAAAAGTAGTGCATTGTAACAGATAGCTAGTCCGTTAACAGTAAATATTATTTCATAGTGATTTCGCAATTGAAGCTGACTGTGTTACGTTGTTGCCTCCTGCCATGACTTAACAGGTCGTGACAATGTTCATAGGACAAATTGCACCCGGTTGACCTCGAGTCACACAGGTGGGGCTCGTCAGACCCAGTAGTACTACCCAAATTTCCTCGCTATTCAATATTAACAATTCGAAAGTGTGAGGACTTTTCCATGATATTATACACAACTTGAATATATAAAGCGTTTGTAATTTATCAGCATGCTATCTCCCCCAAAAGAGATTAAATAAAGAGTGGGGCATGAACTCACCTGATATGCGTATAGATAACTAGGGTTTGACTTGGTAAACAGAATAGACAGACAACCTTCATAGGTTACCTAGATCATATAAGTGCATGAGTACGTGTAATCAAAGAACATGTGAAACCCTAAGTACACTACAACCAAGGACTCAAGATTTCAAACAAAACAGACATGTTTTACCTAGTTGACCCGTTTGACCCGTTGGTGACTTTATGTGTTGTAAACCATTCAAGTAATCATACACATATGTTATGCATTGTTAACATTCAAATAGATCATATGTATGCTATATCATCCAGGTGTAACACTTAGATCATCATACAACCAAGTATCATACAGGTCATGCGAATCTAGAACATTAACATATCACTAGCTATAACACAACTAACATGTCACACAAAGATCAACCATTCACCACATGCCATGTGAAGCCACTCACGACTTCACATCCTAAACCCTGCCAATCCTACTAAGTAGGGGCCTCAGATTCGCATGCGTGTATGATGATCATAACTATATTCATTATCAATATGCTTTGCATTCAACAACATTCCAACAATCAATTACCAGTCCCAAACATGATGTCATACTACTAAACCACATCTAAATCATACCTGATCATAAGTGTCCAAATATCATTCATGATTATCCCAACATCACATACAACCAAATTATCATATTCTACCACATTAGAATTCATCCATGATCATACTAACATGCTCCTAACATCCCAAATATGTTCAAACTACCATCTTTCACATTTTGCATAGATAAAGTTTCCCTTTTGGGAAAGCACATCCCAAAATCTATCAAATACCCAATATACTCATGGATTCATCAATAACATACCAATTCAAACTCATATCATCATCTAAGCATGATCAACAACATTCAAACATCATAACTCATCAATTCATATCCTAAAAAGTTACTATCTTTAGTAATGTATGAACTATATATGTGTTCTTGAATTTCCAATGATCACAACAACAATCTAACATCTAATTATCACCATGAACACATCCATAACATCATATCATCCATAGTTCAACATTACATGCAAATAAAGTAACTATTATTAGTAACCTATGAACACCAATTCCAATTCACCAATTTCTTGCAAAATCAATGTATCCTAACATCCATACAACCTATTAATCATCATACATTCATCAAACAATCATCAACTTCACATAATCAAGCCATTTTCGAATTAGGGTTTGCATACAACCAAAGTTCATGATCAAACCACTAAAAACATATAATTCTTGCATAATCGACGTTAACTAACATGTATACAATCTAACTAACATACTAACATCATCAAACAACATCCAATTCGACCTCATGAGGGTCAATTTCGCACCCAAGGTTCGGCCACCAACAAAAATCCACAAAAACACGAAAAATCCAACCTTTAAACGTGTTATAGTTTGCAATTGATGATTCCTACGTGTTGTATTGCTTGAAATCGATCAAAATCTTGGCTTGTAGGCTAGTTCTAGGTTGAAATCGCAATTGGAGGGGTGAGGGATGATGGTTGCGGCCGATTTGGGGTTTGGGGGGAATTAGGGTTTGTTAATTTTGTTAAGTTTTAGTTTTAGGTAATTACACTTAACCCCCTTTATTTTATATTTTATAAAACTATTCTTTTAAACACTTTTTGAAAGGTTTTAACTTAATAATACCAACATTATTAATCAACAATCCACAACTCACAAGATAGGCAAATTAAATATACGCGTTTTCACGTTACGCGATAAAATTCACCGTTAACGTTTAAATTGTGTAAACACATAAGCATAACACAATAATCACATAATCAATTAGATTACCAATAACGTAACATTATTAATTATTATTAGGTCACCAACGTTAAACGAAAACTAGTGTGTGCTCACGACACGTGTATACAAGACTTAACGGAACTAACGGAGTTTGGTAACGGAAATTTACCGGATGTCACACTTTACATACCCAATTGCATGAAAGACACAACGAAAACTCGTAAACAGATCCTTGTTCATCGCGAAAGAACCGAGGATAAACCGAAGCAAATCATGTCAATTCACACATAATCGGGTAAGTAGAACACATGTACATACTCGTATTAACTTAGGGAACAAAAGCCCCATGACTACATTCATCAACATAATCGAATTAGTGATCAATTTGATTCAAGAACATTCTAGGGTTTATGCAATTTGGAGATTTCATTAGGTTTATGTTCTTATAATTTTAAAACCAAGTCTTAGCACGGCTTCGGCCCTTAGCCTACTGGTCACACGCGCACATCAAAACTCTGAGGTCCCGGGTTCGAACCCGGGCACCCTCAACATTTTTAGGCCTTTTCAGCCTATAAAAAACAGAAAATTTCTAAAAAAAATTATAAAAATCAAGTTTGTAAGTTTTATTTATTCTTTTAAGACAACTGATTATTTTCTATAAATTTATTTCTTTAAACACTCTATTATACTTATAAAATATTTTCTTTAAACAAGTGTTACACTTAGTTTAAATTTTATAAATTTAAACTTTAAATAATAGTTAATTCACAAAAATTATTATTTCAAACGATGCCTTTAAATTATTTAAATCGTGTTCATTTATGTTAGTTATAAAAACCTTATTTAAACTTAATATATAAATCTTATAATTACTATAAATGTTTTCTTTTTCATATCTATATATAAAATATATAATATACTTCTTTTCATTGATTTCAAGAAAAATAGTTGGTCCCATTTGTTAAACATAATTATTTAACAAAACCCCAAATACCCAAATTTAAAACCCTAATCCTCTTTAATCCATTAAAATTACAATTAAACTTAAATCTTGTAAATATATATATTTTAGGTACATTGTGAAGGGCTACGTTGAATCGACGCTTGTTATTATTTCTTAGTAATCATCCAATTTATACTTAATTGATCATGTGAATATTTCTATACCCCTTTTTATATTTTTACACTTTGGGGTGAAACATGTTACTTTATAAACATTGCACTTGTAAACACGTTTGATTCTTGTAAACTTATGGCATTTCACCTGTATGTTGTGGTTAGTTGAACTTTGTGGCTACCATGTAATGTCAAATATATGTACAATCATTAACTATTGCTAGCCTAGCGAAGTCATAGATCTATGGCCAGACAAGCCTGCTTGGTTGATCCAAGTACACTTAGCTAATCGTATATACTTTTAAACGTTTGAGACTTGTAAAACTTTGTCGACGTTTGATTGTGCATTTTGTCTTACATCCCTAGTTTACTTTGTTCTCTAATTTACAACATGAATTGCCATCTTTTATATACTTATGTATTACAAACTATGGAAATCTCACCAACATTATTGTTGACCTTTTATTTTTAACATGTTTCAGGAAATACTCAAGCTTGATCGCCACTTTTGAAGTTGTTCACACCTAGGAATGGACCTAGTTAAATAATGAATAAGCTTGTTATGTTTTCTTTATATGAGACTTATGTTTGTAATATTATATTTGAAACTTATGAATAATATATTTGGATTTAATAATAGCATTATGTGGCTGTGAACGATCTTAACTCTCACTCCTCGACGTTTCCGCCGTCAAGGTTGGGGTGTGACAGCTGTAAGCTCAAAGTCATTATCATAAGGGTAGCACAACCCAAGTTTAGGTGTGTCCTTCAAATAACGAAAAATCCTTTTGACCCCAATTAGATGGTTCACCTTAGGCTTTGCCTGATATCATGAGCATAAACATGTAGCATACATGATATCAGGTCGGGAGGCAGTGAGGTACATGAGAAATCCGATCATCCCTCGATACATAGTGGCATCTACCAGGTCACCATTCTCATCGGGTGCTACATCATGGTTTGTAGCAAGTGGAGTGCCAGTCGTAGACGCATTCTCCATGTCAAACCGACTAAGAATATCCCCTACATACTTGGTCTGATGTAGGAAGATCCCATTTGGTGTCTTATCTACCTGTAACCCGAGAAAGAACTTCATCTCCCCATTGCACTCATCTCAAACTCAGCCTTCAATACTGCTTCTAACTCTTTGAATTATTCTTCGTTCTTTGAACCGAAGATTATGTCATCGACATAGATTTGTACCAGTAGTAAATCTCCATCCTTTTCTTTGATAAATAGTGTACAGTCAATGACTCCCCTGCGAAAACCGTGTTGCACAAGATGAGTCGAGAGTTTCTCATACCAGGCCCTCGGAGCTTGATGAAGCCCATATAGTGCCTTGTCGAGTTTGTAAACTCTGTCCCGATGATATGGATCCTCAAATCCCTCGGGTTGACTGACATACACTGTCTCTCGAATCTCACCATGAAGGAACGCACTCTTCACATCTAGTTGATAATTTTTGATTTTCATATACGATGCATAGGCAAGGAAGATGCGGATTGCTTCCATCCGTGCCACTGATGCAAACACTTCATTGTAGTCGATACCCTCAACTTGTTGAAAACCCTGAACGAAAAGCCGAGCTTTGTTTTTGATGATCACTCCCTGATCATCTTTCTTGCATTTCAAGACCCATTTGGTACCGATGACTTTAGCACCTCTAGGTCTATCTACTAGAGTCCATACACCTAACTTCTTAAACTAAAGCAGTTCTTCCTGCATGGCACTCACCCAAGCCTCATCATTTAGTGCTTCACTTACATACTTTGGCTCAAACTGAGACATAAATCAGCGGTAGGCACCATCATGAATGTATCCCTTTTCCATCACAGAGGCATAATCAGCTGAGTACAGTTGATTTCTAGTCTGAACCCCTGATCTCACATCTCCTATAACATTATCCAAAGGATGATAGACGTTTAGACGTGAGCCAGGAGTTGTTGGAACAACTATCTCAGAATCAAGATTGTGAACATTTGGTTTTGTATCTGAGGCAATAGGAGTCTGAGGTTTTAACATCTCAGATGCATCATTATGAGATGCTTGTGTACTTGAGGTAAGAGGAACCTGTGCATCCCGGTTGTTCTGATCTTTTTCCACATATTCTTCATTAGAGGAGGAGTCACTTACCTCAAGTGCTCCCCCTGAATTGGTAGATGATGGGCTTTGTGAACTGGATGGTGTTGAGTCTTGAGACGGTATGTTCAAGACATTATACATCATCTTGCTTGCCAACTCGTTTTCTGAAGCAGAAAAAGGAATAGTGAAGGATTTGAAGAATCCATCATAATCGAAGAAGTAAGCAGGTCTTTTTCTAGCAGGCGGTATGATGTATCTTTGAACATCAACATTACACCACTCCTCTACTTGACCCGTTGAGTTGTTGTAAACTCTCTTGTTCGGTATGTTGTATCCTAGAAAAATCCCTTCATCAACCTTCTCACTAAATTTCCCTTCCTGAGTCTTCTTCAGTAGGGTGCGTGGAGCACCAAACGGCTCGAGATACTCTAAGTTAGGTTTACGTCGTTGTAGTAACTCGTCGCACATTTTTCCATGGCATTTGACTACCAGAACTCGATTGAGTGTATAACATGCATTTGCAACTGCCTCATTCCAAATTTGAATAGGCAGTTTCGAGTCTGCTAGCATAGTCTGTGCCGTCTCTATCAAGCTGCGATTCTTCCGTTCAGCAACACCATTCATCTGAGGAGTGTAGGCAGAGGTAAATTGATGCACAATTCCTTTTTCCTTGCAGTATGCCTCAATCCACTGATTCTTGAACTCGGTTCCATTATCTTAGCGCACTTGTCGTACCTTCAGCTTGTATAGGGATTCCAGTGTAGTTACTAAGTCCTTGAAAGATTCAAATGTTTCTAATTTGGATTTCAGAAACATTACCCAAGAGAATCTTGAGTAGTCATCTGTAACTACATAGCAATACAAGTCGCCTATGATGCTTCTTGTACTGACTGGTACTGACTGGACCAAACAGATCCATGTGAAGGAGCTCAAGAGGAAGTTCTATAAAATGAACTTTCTTTACCTTATGAGACTTCTTCGTCTGTTTGCCATTTTTACACGCGACACAGAAATTCGGGAGTTGGAAGTTTTTGACATTTACACCCATCACCAGATCATTCTGGACCAAGTGATTCATCTTCCTCGGATTTATGTGTCCTATTCTCTTATGCCAGGAGATGGAATCCTTCTCAGTGGCTTTGGACAGGAAGCACTGAACTTCATGATCCGTTGTGGAGGCCTTTAAGAGATCCAAAACATAAAGATCGTTATATCTTGAAGCTGACATGAGAATTTGGTCCTCCGGAATCATGTAATCCTTCTTTAGAACGTAGCACTTCTTGTTGTCAAAGACTACCTTGAACCCTTTATCACAAATTTGAGAGACTAAAAGCAGGTTATTTTGTAGTTGTTGGACATAGTTTACCTTGTCAAACTTAACCTTTTCATTTCCCACTTCCCCTTGGGCTGTGATGTACCCGCCTTTGTTTCCAGCAAATGAAACATGCCCTCCTTTGATTTGTCTCACGTTTGATAAGAGAGCTCTGTTCCCTGTCATGTGCCTGGATGCTCCGCTATCTACAATCCATGTGTTAGTCTCAGCGCTATAGTGAACACCCTGCACATTCAATGAAAGCATTAGTTCATGTTAGGAACCCAAGCCTTTACTGGCTTGGGTTTCCCTGAGGCATCACACATCATAAATTCAACCCATTGACCATCTAAGGTTGAGGGAAGCTCAGATTGATGTTTGTTCTCATTTTCAGACGTTGAGGCAGATTTTTCTTTCCATAGACCAGCTTTGTGTAAGGCCTGTTTGTGATAGACAGACGACTGGTTGATGGATTGAACTTTGGGTTCACTAGACCTTTTTGGAGGTGACACTGAGTTCCTTTTAAAAGATCTAGGTGTAGATACTGGAAGTTCTACTTTCCTCCTCGGATTCTGATAATAAGGGCACTGAGACGCTATGTGACCATACGCTCCAAAATTATAGCATGATCTGCTTTCAACTTTACGGTTTATTTGTTTTGGTGGAGATGTAAAAGTCACGCAGTTTGCCTTATTATTTTTAGGTTGAGACACTTCTTTATTAGATGTATGTTTTGGTTATACAAATTTAATTGCTTTACCTGGTTTTACATCTTTTATCTCTTGTTTACCTGGACTTAGACATGAAACTTGTGATTGATTAGGTTTTATTGTCTTTTTGGGTTCTTGTTTGACTTGGTTTGACCCAGACTTTAAGTTAACCTTTTCAAATTCAGTTTCCAGGTTAACACAAGGCATTTTTCCTTTTGCCTTTGAAGTGGCCTCCTTTTGTTTAGAGTCAAATTCATTTGGTTTACTTACGGAATCTAGATCACTAACAAGAGGAGTGGACACCACGTGATCTTTGATGGGATTATTGTTAATCGTTTTACTTTTGGTGTTCATCAAGGTCTCAGGTGGTGGTGGAACCACTTTGTATCCCAGCCCTTCCCCAGTATTTCTCTCTCTCACTAAGTGTTGGACAATGTGTGATGAGCTTGTCCAACTGTGCAGTTTCTGTTTTAAAGAGTTGACTTCTACTTCTAAAACAACCGTTTGCTTCTTAGTGTCCTCTAGAGAGTTTAGATAGTACCTAATGTTATTTGCTTGGTTAAATGCGACTACCTCTGTTTCCCTAAGCTGTTTAGTCAATAGGTCTATCTTTTCTTTATAACTATGCTTGTTTTGTTTTAACACTCTATTTGCCTCAGTGCACAGTTCCAGGTCCTTTACTAAGTTATCATTATGATCTAATAACCTAGCAAATTTTAAATCTATACTTTCTCTAAATTTGTTACAATCTAAACAAGCATGATTATTAAATAACTGGTCAGTAGTACTTACCTGAGATGTTGAGGATGAATCAGCCATGAGTACAGAATTTGTTGATTCTGGATTTGGTGATTCTGACGTTGAGGCAGACTTTCCTTCTTCAGGTAGGTGGTTGACCACAGGTGCAGTGTCTTCAGAATTTGACATCACAAGCTTTACTGCTATGTCTCCCTCACTAGCAGAATCGTCATCAATGTCCTCCACATGAGCTATGTTGGACTCTCCCGGTGGCACAAACCAAAGCTCCAGTCCTGTCCTTCATCCTCATTAGCAGTCAAGGCTTTGGGGTCCTTACTTATGAAGTAGAACTACTAAATGTGGCTTTGTCCTGACGATTGAATGACAAAAAGGGATTACCGTTCCTAGTCTTCTTTGGCTTTACACATTCCCGCTTGAAGTGTCCCTTCTCACCACAGTTGAAACAAGTAACCTTTGACTTGTCGAAGCCAAAGGTTGTGTCTTTGGTAGCAACCAGTTCTGTCTGGTCTTTTTGACAAACTTTTTAGCTCGTCGGATAGCACTTGCCAAAGCCCACATTATGTCCATATGTTCCAACTCCATCTCGTCCACCTATTCATAGTCTTCGTCTTCCAGGTGACAATTTCCTATCTTTCCAACAACTAGTCCATCATAGGAGTGAACTACAGCAGCTAAGAGATCCATGTGTTCTTTGGCCACCTCAATAGTAACATTCCCTAAGTTGTCGGTTTTCAGTTTTGCTGCATTGGCTTCAGGTATCATATACTGGGTGCTAGATGACCCTGACGTTTCAGACCCTGAAGTTGACGGTTGTGCTGGAATTGTTGCGCTTAAGACGAAGGTGGTTTGCAGTGGTGCTCCAGATGTTTTGACCGGAGGAGTTGCATTGTAGAGTGTAGGATTCTGATCGTAGTTGGCCTTTTGGGCTCTGTACTTCATCCTAAGCTCCTCTTCCCTCAATGTAAGAATGAAGTCATTTATGTCTAACTTCGAGAGCATCCCATTCTGTCTGAGTTTTGAAACGAAAGAAACCCATTTCTCCGGTAGACCATCTGCAAAATTGGATATGTTATCCTCCATCGACGTAGTTACACCATGAGTGTGCATCTCACTCATCAAGTGGTAGAATCTGTCGATTACATCATCCAGACCTTCCTTTCCTATTGAAGAGAAGTTGTCGAACTCCTTCTTCAAGGCTTTGGCCTTAATGGCTTTGAGTGAGGCATTTCTGTCATACCTCTTCTCCAACGCATCCCATAGTTTCTTTGCTTGAGTATACTTTGAATACTGATGGAAGATATCCTTCAGAATAGACTGAGTGAGCAAAGCGTATACTTTCTTCTCAGTGTTGTATTTGACCTTCTGAGCATCCGACATTCCACTTAGAGTAAGCTTAACTCCATCTGCTCCTACGGGCATGCTGTACCCCGACAATATTGCCTCCCACAGATTTGTATCTACTCCATTTAAGTAGATTTCAAAACATTGCTTCCATTGTGGGTAGTCGTCTAACGTTATAAGCTTGGGGGGTTTATTATGAATTCCCACTTCATTCTCCAGCAACAGTAGATTTTGGATACGAGTATCTCTACTTGCTGTGTATGCTGAAAGCTGGTCCTCCATTACACTTAACTTTACTATTTAACAAACTGCAGATGTATGTGAATGAAGGTATGCGATTGGACTTATTCGGGCGATTGAACAAATGTGGATGGTTCAATCGTGTGACTGAACAAATGCGGATGAATCAATCGGCCGAATGAACTAATGCGGCTGAACAGTCCGAATGAGGTTCTCAATCGTACGAATGAGCGTACGAATGAGTCCAATCATGCGGTTGGAGAATGTGTATGAACTCAGTCGTGCGATTGAGCCAATCGTGCGACTGAACTTGCTGAAGTTTGATAATTCTAAGGTTAAACGTGTTTTGGCCGTTAAAACTCAAATTTTATCAAACCCTAATCTGTAAGGCCCCGTTCCCGGGCACCTTACAGCTGGTGGTTCATCGCACATAAAACATTAGAAAACATACATTAACTTTGCAGCGGAATTTAAAACATTGATTAATAACTAAAAACATGTCAATTACAACATTTGTTTTCATCTCAAAACACATGACATGTCAGAATATGGATGCCAGCCTCAAAATACTCCCAGTAGCTTATGCATCCATGCCTGCAACTCCTCAGCATCAACACATACCTGCCAACTATCATGCATACAAAAGTCAGCGACGCTGAGTGAGTTCTAGTTTTATAATAAAACATACTTTTCTGAGTAAAAAACCGTTCTTTACTTTATTTCAAAACATACTATGCTTTACATCATTCGTGATCATGCATCATACGTACATACAGATAATATCATTATTATCTTCCATTACGGTCATTAACTTTGTTCATTCAACGTATTACATTATCGTTCACTTCTCTTTCTAGATCCGGTCAGTCTTTACCCTCTTCGTGGCACTCAGCCACGATTACTGAGGTCGAATGACGGGGATCCTGTTCTATACTTATTACGATAATTCATTAACGTTCGTTACATACATAGCACACGTTCGCACATTTCAGACTTTTATTATCATTCATTTCTCATCTAGATCCTGTCAAGCTTTACCCTCTTCATGGCAATCAGCCATGATTACTGAGGTCGAATGACAAGGATCCCGTTCGTTCATTATCGCACCTTCGCTTCATTGTACCTGAAGTACATATCGCACGGATCGCACACATAAGGAAGCCAGAATCGCACGCTATCTCATGGGTTAGCCAAGATCGCACGCTATAAAAACCATATGAGGCAGCCAAAATCGCACCCTACCCTTATGCCGTCCATTACACATATTGCTCAAATCGCACCATCGCATCATCGTACCCGAAGTACATATCGCACGGATCGCACACATAAGGAAGCCAGAATCGCACGCTATCTCATGGGTTAGCCAAGATCGCACGCTATAAAAAGCACATGAGGCAGCCAAAATCGCACGCTACCCTTATGCCGTCCATCACACATATCGCACCAATCGCACCATCGGAGTGGTCACGAAGACCGACTCCCCCTGTGTGTGAGAACTCTCGGGGTTTAGCCAGAATCGCACGCCATCCCATGGGTTAGCCAAGATCGCACGCTATAAAAACCACATGAGGCAGCCAAAATCGCACGCTACATAGCACACAGTAAATACCACATCGCACGTATCGGAGCAGTTACCAAAACTAAACTCCCACTGTGTCTATGTCCCCTTATGAGTAAGCCAAGATCGCACGCTATGATACACACACAGTTGAGCTAACGACCCTCGGTGAGTCGCACCTCCTTTCTTTCTTTCGCAAGCCACCCTTTCTCTCGTTCATTCGTTTATGCTCACATTCATTCATTACGTTCCTCTTTTCATTATCTTCCACTTTACGTTATATAATACTTTCATTACATTTATTAACGTTCAACGCAAAGCCAAGGGAAGACATACATACATAATAAGGAACACACATAAACATAAACATACATCATCACCAATACAAGCACATCATACATGCATAACACACATCAAACATAAGCCATATCATAACCAGGCCTATCTCCCCATTTACCCCTTAAAAACCACTTAGAAAACCTTAAGTCCAAAGTGGGCGCATGGGTCCTTCCAGGCGCATGAGCATAAAAATTCTAAGTATAAAACAGTCTGGGCGCATGGGCACTATTTGGGCGTTTCTGCCCTGTTCAGGCGCATCACCAATCACTTAGCCGTTTCAGCACTTGGGCGCATGGGTACTACTTAGGCGCATGGCCAATACTTAGTCGTTTCAATCTCTGGGACGCATGGGCACTATTTAGGCGCATGGTCCATACTTAGCCTTTTCTTCACCTGGGCGCATGGCCAATACTTAGACGCATGGGCCACTGTTTAGGCGCATGGCCAACACTTGGGTGCATAGCCAACACTTAGACGCATGGGCCAACATTCTGGGCGCATAGGCCACTATTTAGGCACATGACCCACTCTTGGGTGCATGGCCAACACTTAGGCGTCTGGCCACTCATGCTGGACGCATGGACAACTGTTGGGTGCATGAACCACTCTTCATGTTCATCAAACATTCTGAAATCTTTTCTATGCCACCAATTTCACCCGATTCTCATTCTAAGCATACCCAAACATAGATCTAACATACTAAGGCCATCTAAGCATGCTAAACATCATCTCTAACCCATAATCAACACTATGACATGCATACATACATACAACATTCGAACATAAGGCCGTAAACCCACGGTTTCTTTCAAAACGTTTACTTAGTATGCATAATAGCCCCAAATCAGTTAAAAATCCGTAAAAGAGGGGTTCTAGAAACTCACCTTAAGCAGCTTTTGAGCAGCACTCTTCCCGTTCGAGTCCCACCTTCGATTCAGCTCTTGATTCCCGAAAACAAACTCTAAACAACCGGAACTTCAGTCAAGAACTCAATACTCAACTGAAACCGAGCTCAAACAAGAGAAGACTTACCTTTTTCAGCTTCTTCTTCCCCTTTCTCTCTCTAGAACCGGGCTCTCTCTCTCTCTTCTTCTTCTTCCGAGATCAAGCAGCTTTCTGCTTGATATGGGCGACCATGCCCTTAAATATCTTAAAATAATAAGATTTGTACTTTGTACACTTTATCCCCCTCCATTTGTGCACAATTTCCATTCTTTCTATTTACTTTTCTTTTCCTTTCGTTTAAGTAGAAATTTCGAGGTGTTACATAATCGCCGTATGCCAGAAAAACTAAACTTTTAGGTCAGGAAACGTCTAAGACTCCGTTAGACACAAAAAGATTACGTTTTTTATGAAAAAACTCACTTTTTGTATCAAAACTATTGAATCAACACGTAATCAAGAGCCAATGCTCTGATACCACTTGTTAGGATCTGGTATTTGAATGAAACACCAACTAATTAACGTGTTAAACCAAACCAAATAGTGCGGAATCCTATTTTATTGGCGATCCAATCAGTGAGAACGCACATAGACACAATAATGAATTGAATCTAACGTCAAGAATCAATTAGGAATCGATCTACAGCGTTCTATGAACTTGGAGTACGAACTTAGAGGTCTCTGGATGGCTAGGGTACGTCTGGAGTCGAAGTGTATCGAATGTTTCTCTATCCTTATGTTTTTCCACGAATTAGGTGGTATTTATAGGTTAGGGTTACTCATTTAGGCGACTGAACCATGAGCTTGGTTCATTCGTGTGATTGAGCCATGCGGTTGATCCATTCGCACGACTGAATGTTCAGTCGTGCGACTGAGTCAGACGCATGAAGCTGTTCAGACTTATGGACTATTTAGGCGCATGGACACTCAGTCGCATGGCCATTCGGACGCATGACCACTCAGTCGCATGGCCATTCGGACGCATGACCACTGTTTGGGCGCATGGTCCAGTCGGACGCATGAGAACTTCACTTAACCAAGTTTGAATGTTTTCATTATTATAACATTATGCACACCAATTCAAACACTCATAAACCTATATAATCTGGTCAATATACGTTACACAACTCATTAATGAAATATTAGACATTATAAATCACAACCAAACATTATCATTCATTAAGTACCCATTATTACACAAGTGCAAGACATTTAAGACATATTACATTGAGATCCGGATCTAGGTACATAAGTGTATCAACAACAAGGGTATTTTATTAAGGAAGTCACTTTACTGCTTAAAACAAGTTTCAAGGAATTATTATCAAAATTTTATCAATGCCTTGCTTGACCTTGGCTTCTTACAATCTAAAGCTAAACACTTACTCTTCATTTATAAACAAGGGAAAGATTTTATTGTGGTTCTCATATATGTTCATGATGTGATATTGGTTGGAAATAACTCTATCAAAATCCAAAACACAACGGACGAGCTAGATAAGAGGTTTAGTATCAAGGATCTTGGTAACTTGAAGCATTTTCTCGGTATTAAATGGCTCGCACCCCCAAAGGGTTGGTCTTACGACAACAAAATTATACCTGACACATCCTTGAAGATTATGGAGTACAAGGTGTTGACCAAGCTCATTCCCAATTAGACAAAATCACAAGCTAGATAAATGTGAGAATGAAGCACAAGTTGATGAAAATAGATATCGTCGCATAGTTGTAACACACGAATATTTATTATTTTGAAGCCGGTGAAGAAAGAAAAGAAAATAAAGTCCAAAAGTCAAGGGACCAAACTCGTCAACGAAAGAAAGTCGGGTGAGGGGAGTATATAAGGGAGAGAGCAGCCCTTACCATCTTCCCCCACACTCACAAATCAGCCAAAGAAAGGGGAGAAGAGAGAAAGAAGAAAAAAAGAGAAAAAGTGTGGTTCGGGTGATTCGGGTGGCCAAACTCATTGTGTAGCAAGCCAAATCGAAGCCCTTAACGTTGTGCTCGTTTATGTGAGTTCTAGGACCCCACTTTTACTTGTTTTCAACCGATTTTGGGGCTGGAAAGCATAAAAACCCGTTTTTGTATGTGTATGTGTTTGACCCATTTGGGTGTGATGTGTGTGATGCGTTTCGTGTATGTTTCCGGGCGTGTGTGTGTGCTTGTATGGTGTTATGGTATGCATCCCTAAGGTTTAGGATGGTCGATTTGGGCTTAAAATGGGTTTAGATGAGCTTGGAGGCCGAAAACCCTCGGCTGCAGTCGGGATGAACTGCATTCTGCATCAGTTAGGGCTAGGCGACCGACTGGAGGCCGAATGGAGGCCATACGGTCAATTAGGGTGCGATTGGGGTCCATTCGCACGATTGAAAGGCCAGTCGCCTGGAGGTCATGCGACTGAAGGTCCAGTCGCATAAGTGCTCATCCGTATTAATCCCATTCGCATGAGGTCCATCCGCATTGTCCCTTCGCACGACGGGATGTTCATACGCATAGGTGTTCATCCATATTAGTTCATTCGCATGATGTTCAGTCGCATGGAGGCAATGCGACTGAAGGGTGTCCATACGCC
The DNA here is from genome assembly GCA_025506515.1 of Flaveria trinervia. Taxonomy (NCBI): domain Eukaryota; kingdom Viridiplantae; phylum Streptophyta; class Magnoliopsida; order Asterales; family Asteraceae; genus Flaveria; species Flaveria trinervia. Next base: position 4,336,668 of record CM046445.1, read on the forward strand.
CGAATAGGGCTGTTGCACCCGAGGAAGGTGTAGATTGACTTCTGAATTTCGGGGGAAAGTGCAGATGCAAGTTTTGACGTAAAGGTTCCCATAAGAGTTTGTAAGATGACGCTTGAGGTCTTAGAAAGCATGTTGGGCATGATGATGATGATGATGTTGTAGGTTATGTATGTATGATGTTGCCCTGTATGATGTGATGTTGATGCATGTTAATGTTCCTTAGTATGATGTATAATATCTTTCCTATGGCTTTACTTATTATGAGGAATGAACGAAGTATTATGTAACATAAAGTGAAAGATAATGAAAGAGGAACACGATGTTGAATGCATGCATTAATGAACGAATGAAACGTCTTGCACGCATCGGATGATGGGTCCTTCTTTGTGATTGACCCTTAATGTAGAACCTCTACCGCTCACCCCTAGTACTGTGGCATACGTTTAGCTGTTCATTTATTGACTTCGGCCCAGTAGCTAAGACTGATGGTTACTCCTAGTACCGTGGCATACGTTTAGCTGTTCATTTATTGACTTCGGCCCGGTAGCTACGACTAACCGGGGTGTAGCACATGGTATTGGTACGAATGATGTCCGATGCGCAAGTAAAGTCATAAAGAACGATTGAATGAATGAATGAATGAAGAAGATAATAATGATATTATCTATGTGTACGTACGATGTGTGATCATGTAAAAATAACGAATGGTTTTATATGAAAGTAAAGTATGTTTTGTAATAAAACTAGAACTCACTCAGCAACGCTGACTTTTTATATGTTTTCCAGTTGGCAGGTAATGTTTGCTGAGGATGGCACACCGTGAAGCTACTCAGCTCTTTTGGGATGGCATTCTTTTATTAATGTTTTTGCATTGTAGTGCGAACAAGCTATTTGTAATGAATGTCGTATTAACTTGCAAAAGCATTTACACGGAAATGAAAGATTGTTTTAGTTTTCCGCTGCGATTTATGAAATACAAATGCAATTATACGTTTTATGTGCGATGAGAACCCAGCTATAAGCGTCCCGGGAACGGGGCCTTACAATAGTGTGTTTGCTTCTTTACTTACAAGTCACTCATCCCGACATAGCATATTCTTTGTCAGTTTGTTGTCGCCCCTAGACAGTCTCACATGAATTCTACTTACAGAGTGTTGCGATATCTCAAGGCTTCCTTAAGATAAGGTGCTTTTTTCCATGAAATGGAGAATGCAATATTTTAGTATTTTATGACTCTAATTGGCTTTGGCGTCCTATCACAAGGTGTTCTCAAACAGGATATGTGCTTCCTCTTGGAGGCGCACCAATTTTATGGAAAACTAAAAAGCAATATGTTTTTTTCCTGGTTGTCTGCCAAAGCTGAGTATCGGCCGGTGGCCTCTACTATCAGTGAGATTGTGTGGGTCAAATGGCTTCTAAAGGAGTTTGATGTTGACTTAACTGGACCAACCCTATTTTCTGATAATCAAGCAGCTCATCATATTGCTAACAATCCAGCCATCCATGAACGAACAAAGCATCTGGAGATGGATTGTTATTTAATTCGAGAAAGAGTTAATTCTCATGAAATTCAACCACTGCACATTGATACAAAGATGTAGATTGCGGATCTCTTGACTAAAGAATTAGGAGCTCAACAACTTAGATTTCTACTAGACATGTTGGGCACTACAAACCTGCATGTTCCAATTTGAGAGGGGGTATTGAAAATACTTTTATAAATCCTTTTTCTTAATCCTTTACGTAAATATCTCCTAACCTTCAGCATAGTTATTATATCATTCCATAGTAATCTTTTCCATATTCCTTGTAATCTTCTTCTTTGATCCATCGATTCTAGAGTCTTGGATATGCAGCTAGACTAAATGTTATTTAGTGAAATAATATATTATATTTTTTAGAGAGAATTACATATTTTTCCCTATAAACTTTATCAATTACATATATACCCAACTTAAAACTTTAATTACATATATCCACGTGTAAAACTTAGTTAATTACATATATACTAAATTAAAATTTTAATTACATATATCTCCTTCTAAAACTTAATTAATTACATATCTACCTAAACTAAAAGTTTAATTACATATATTTGCTTGTTAAACATATATTTTATATATTTATCCATTTGGTTACTTTTATTAGAAATAACTTATATAATTAGTATTTACTCTTATTTTTATTAAACTATAAGATTATATTTTTTCTTTTTACTAACTTTTGAGTTTTTAATTATTTTACTAATATTTCTATATGATATCGGTTTGTCAAGCCTAATCAAAAATAATTTATAACGGTCCAAACTCACCTAAGATAGCTAGGGTAAGTCGGGTCGATCCACAAGGAATATGTGGAAAGTGTGGTTCAACTCGTAAAGTATAAGGGTTTATTGAAAATACTTTTAACTTAACTAAATTGCAAAAAGTACTTAAATCAAAAAGTAAAATTGATTGTAACTAATGGTAAGAGAAGTAATCCTCTCCGGGGTTCAGATTTATGACTCAGGCTTGCTCTTTTAGTTTAACGGGCCACATAGACATAACCAAATTAACTCGTTTTAAGATAATGAATTGAATGAAACTGTGTCTACGCACTTATTCGAATCATACCCTACGTTTGTTTTACCTCAATCCCATTCCACAATTGATGTTTACAGATGAAAAGAAATCTAAAACATTCAAGAACAGAACAATTGGATTGAAGATAAAACACGTATTTTAGAATCTCAAAACGATTAATAATGTTACGCGGTTTAATTCACCATGTTCAAACATTAAGATTAACAAAAAACAATCAAGAACAAGTCATAGTATAACCTTACCACCCGGAGAAGATCACGAGTGGATTAGCCGGACATGGAAACGAAAAACAACTCAAAATCGAAAGTAAACATGGTATCTAACATTAACGATTCAAACCGAATGATTAAAATGAGATCTTAAGCCTTGAAATCGCCTCCGGCAGCCTCATGGATCGATTGGGGTCGTTCGTGAACCTTGGGGGCGGCTTAGAGTGAAAAATCCCCTTAAACCCTAATTTTTGCGACTTAAAAGTGATTTCAGCGCGTCATGTACCGTAGGTCAGCTTTTTGCCGTAAGTCAGGTTAGGGCTATTCTGTTTAGTTTTGAACTGATGCACCGTAAGTCATGTTTCCACCGTAGGTCATGGCCAATCAGCTTTGTCCGATTCTTGTTTTCTTCGTAACTTCTTCATTCGAACTCTGTTTTCCTCCCTGTTTGCAGCCACGTTCTCGTAATTGAATCCCTTTTCATATCATCTTTCATGGTCTTCACTTATCATCCATATGCATTCTTCAAAACACGTAAAATCATCGCCTTTAACCTTCAAAACACCAAATCATCGTAGTTAACTTATTCAACACAATACTTTATATGAGCTCATTAAACACATTAAAGTTAAATATTTAATCATGATAAACATCGATCCAAGCCCCTTACATCACTATACTAATGTTTTTTATACTTTTTGTTTTTTACCTTTTTTATGCTAATTTTTTTCTGGTTCTTGTACGAGATATTTCCAGTCATGTTATGCAATATTATCCAAACATATAGTTTTATGTTACATAATGAGACTTAAAGTGTGTTGTACAAGTACCATAAAAAATTAGTATTAAAAGGTTAAAAAAGAACACAAAAAACGTTAATATAGAATTATTAATAAATAATAAAAACTCGAAAAGGAAGTAAAGAAGGAAAAACATAATTTTATAGTTTAATAAAAGATAAGAGTAAAATACTAATTATATAAGTTATTTTTAATAAAAGTAATAAAATGGGTTAATGTGTAATATTTATGTTTAATAAAGCAAATATATAACTAAACTTTTAATTTGAGTATATATGTAATTAACTAAGTTTTAGAAGAGATATATGTAATTAAACTTTTAGTTGAAGTATATATGTAATTAACTAAGTTTAAAAAAGAATATATGTAACTAAAATTTTAAATTGAGTATACATGTAATTAATGAAGTTTATAGGAGAATATATGTAATTCTCCCTATTTTTTACATACATGTCTTATCATGTCATCAGAATTAAAATTCTTTAATTTGGTCAGATTTATTGAAACTAAAACGAAGATGTTAATTATGCCATTCACGTGTGTCAATGCCCGACTCGTAGTGGATTTGATCGAAACTAGATGTGAATACAATGGCAGTGGTGGTGTCCGGTAACTTAGACTCGTAGGCATGTTGATATGAGAAAGAAAAGTATACAAGTGTCTAAAGAGAGTGATTAATTGGGTTTCTTGCATGGATAAATTCAGGGGCGGACCTACCTTGATTTGAGGGGTAGCCTCCGCTACCCCTCAACTTTTTACGGCTAGTGTTAAAAAAATTATGTTTTTATGTTATAATTTTTTTACGGTTTTACGTTACCCCTGAAAAAAATATTACGTTACCCCTCAAAAAATATTACGTTGCCCCTGAAAACTTTTTATGTTGCCCCTAAAAAAATTTAAACTCAAAACTTTATAGAAACTAAATTATTTTATAAAAATTAGTCTAATATTTTATAAAAAATATTAGCTTTTATAAAAACATTATAAAACCCAATTACCCAATTAACCTATAAAGCCCAATTTATTTTAAACCCAATTAATTAAAAGCCCTATTTATTATTAAACCCAACTAACATAAATAATATTTTGTAGAATTGAAGCCCATTTATAAAAACATTATAACCCATTTAACATAAAAACACAAAACACAAAAACCGACCCTTCCGGCCTTCCCCCACCCTGCTACGCTTTTCTTGCTATTGCTATTTTCTTGCTGCTGCGATTTTGATGCTGCACCTGCGATTTTGATGCTGCACCTGCGATTTTGATGCTGTTGTCGGCTTGCTGTGATTTTGATGCTGCTGCTGCTACGATTTTGCTGCTGCTACCTTGCCCGCTCGCTGCTGTGATTTTTGTTGTTGTGATTTTGATGCTATTGTTACCTGTTTGTGCTTGTTTGTGGCTGTTTCTTGCTACGATTTTGTGGAATTGAACTATTGAAGCCTTAAAGGTAATCTTTTTCTAGGTTTAATTGTTATTTGATTTAATGTTTAGGTTATATTTACAATTAGGGATTTATTTGCAAGATTTGTAGAGTTATTAATTTGATATTAAAATGTTATGAATCCAAATTGTGTTATTTCTAGAGTAGAAGATTGATTATTGTGTTACTTTTTATAAATTAGGGATTCGAAAGATGAAAAAACAAGTTCTTATAGAAAAAAATTTTAAAAGAAAATTTCAAGAGGAAGATATAGGTTCTAATAATGATGATAATATTGGATCAACAACTCCTTTGAGTTCAATTTCTTCGGTTTCAATTCCTTCGGGTTCAATTCCTTCGGGTTCAATTCTTCGATCCCAAATGGACTTGATATGAATGATCTTCCTTCTGACCCTTTTGATAGGCCTCCTATTGCAAGTTATCGTAAGGCCCCATTCCCAGGCACCTCATAGTTGGTAATTCATCGCACATAAAACATTTTAAAACGTACATTTATTTTGCAGCGGAATTTAAATCTCTCATTAATAACTAAAAACATGGCATTTCATTCATTTACAACATTCGTTTTCATCTCAAAATACAATGACATGTCAAAATATGATGCCAGCCTCAAAACGCTCACAGTAGCTTATGTATCCATGCCTGCAACTCCTCAGCATCAACAAAATACCTGCCAACTATCATGCATACAAAAGTCAGTGATGCTGAGTGAGTTCTAGTTTTTATAATAAAATACTTTATTTCCTTTAAAAACTATCTTTACATCTATCCGTGGTCATACAACATACGTACACTCAATCTATGTTCTTTATTCGTTTTGTTCTTTCATACTTTCATTGTTTCATTCTTTTGTTTACTTTCGTATTCATATTATCGTTTATACTTCTCATTATCTTTTACTTTCTTTTCTCTTACCTCCTTTTCGTACTTTACGTCTGTCAGTTGTCATACATAATATATTCATACTGATAATAATTACTATTATTATCTTCATCATCATTCGTTCATTTCTTCGCTCATTACTCTTTATTACTCGAATCTTGTCTCATGCAATATCCCCGACTCATGCTCGAAGGTTGATGTTGTGCTGGGGCCTGTACACAAACCCCCGACTCATGTCCGAAGACTGACACAGCACCGGGATACCTCGTCTCATGCAATACCCCCGACTCATATCCGAAGACTGATACTGTGCTGGGGCCTGATAGACAAACCCCCGACGCATGTCCGAATACTGACACAGTACCGAGGTACGCGACTAGGATCTCATCATCTTATTTTGTCTCATGCAATATCCCCGACTCATGCTCGAAAGTTGATATTGTGCCGGGGCCTGTACACAAACCCCCGACTCATGTCCGAAGACTGAGATAGCACCGGGATACCTCGTCTCATGCAATACCCCCGACTCATGTCCGAAGACTGATACTGTGCCGGGGCCTGATAAACAAACCCTCGAATCATGTCCGAAGACTAACAGAGTACCGCGGTACGCGACTAGGATCTCATCATCCCATTTTGTCTCATGCAATATCCCCGACTCATGCTCGAAAGCTGATGTTGTGCCGGGGCCTGTACACAAACCCCCAACTCATGTCCGAAGACTGACACAGCACCGGGATACCTCATCTCATGCGATACCCCCGACTCATGTTCGAAGACTGATACTGTGTCAGGGCCTGATAAACAAACCCCGACTCATATCCGAAGACTGACACAGTACCGAGGTACGCGACTAGGATCGCATCATCCTATTTTGTCTCATGCAATATCTCCGACTCATGCTCGAAAGCTGATGTTGTGCCGGGGCCTATACACAAACCCCCAACTCATGTCCGAAGACTGACACAGTACCGGGGTACGCGGAACGTATCTCATCATCCATCACTTTCATGTTCACCATTTGTTATCTCATGTGTTCATTTTGTACTCTATCATATTCGTTCGTTTCATACTTTCTCGTTATCTTTCACTTCATTACATAATACTTTACATTCGTTAATTTATTCGTTCATACATCACGCCACGTAAAGTCATACATAATGTATTATAAAACATAACACGTACGTTTTGGAAACTCTTTGACGAAGAAAGATAACACATCACTCACACATATACACATCAAGCATAAGTCATCACGTCATAACAAGGCCTATCTCCCGATTTAACCCCTTAAAACCACTTAGAAAATCCTAAGTCCAAAATGGGTGCATGGGACATTTTAGGCGCATGAGCATAAAAATTCTAAGTGTAAAACAGTCTGGGCGCATGGGCACTATTTGGGCGTTTCTGCCCTGTTCAGGCGCTTTGCCACTATGCATGCGCATAGACACTTAGCCGTTTTGGAAACTTGGGCGCATGGGCACTATTTGGGCGTCTGAGCTTACACTTACATTATTAACACTTAGGCGCATGGGGTTTGGGCGGTTGGGCATACTGTTTAGGCGCATGGCCCACTCTTGGGCGCATGGCCCACTCTTGGGCACATGGCCAACACTTAGGCGCATGGCCAACATGCTAGGCGCATGGGCCACTGTTCATGCGCATCAGAACATTCTGAAATGTTTTCTATGCTACTAACATCACCCGATTATCATTCTAATAATACCCTAGCACAGATCTAACATACTAAGGGCACCTAAGAATGCTAATCATCTACACTAACCCATAAACCAACTCTAAAACATACATACACAGAACATCATTGAACAATAGGCTGAAACTCATGGTTTTACTTGAAAACATTTTCTTGGTATGCATAATAGCCCCAAACAAGTTGAAAATCAGTAAAAGAGGGGTTCTAGAAACTCACCTTGAAGCAGGTCTTCGTGCTAGTCACTTCTACTAGCAAATTAAACTCCAAGTTCTTGAAAACAACTCTAAATCATCAAGAATCTCGGTCAAGAGGTTGTGAAATCAGTTTAAACCAAACAAACATCAAGAAAACTTACCTTTATAGCTTCTTCTTCCTTTCTCTTTTTAAAACCGAGAGTTTTCTTCTTCTTCTTCTTCTTCTTCTTCCGAAAGTAAAAGCAGTTTTCTGCTTTTAATATGGGCGGCCATACCCATTTAATATAAAATATTAGACTTTTGTACTTTGTACACTTTATCCCCCTCCACTTACACTCATTATCTATTCTTTCTTTTTACTTTTCATTTTCCTTTCGTTTTAAATAAAAATTCGGGATGTTACAGTTATCATCCTAATCAAATGGATAACATAAGAAAACACTATCTTGTTAAAAAGGCTTTTTAACCATGAAATCATAAATTTCCATTCAAAGAGTATTCTAGTGGGCAAAGACGTTTTAATGTTAAATGGTTTGATGCATATCCGTGGTTAGAGTATAGTACTAAAGTGGACAAAGCCTATTGTTTATATTGTTATTTGTTTAAAGAAAATGTTGGCAATCAAGGTGGAAGAGATACTTTTTCAAGTTCAAGTGAAGGGTTTTGTAATTGGAGTAAACCGGGTGCCTTAAAAGATCATGTTGGATTAGTTAACAGTCATCAAAATAAGACAATGCAAAAATGTGATGAACTCTTGAAACAAAAACAATCTATTGATGTTAAGTTAAATATGATAAGTGATCAAGAAAAAGTTGCAAACTAGTATAGATTATTGGGATCTGTTATTAGCGCTAGATTTTGCCTAGAAAATATTTTACCGAAAGAATGTCATTACTAATCGCCATCATTTTGAGGTTGAGATTTTTAATACAGTTTTGAATATGCAAATTCAAGAATTGGGAAATCGGTTTAACGATGTATCAACTACATTGTAATGGATTTTCAAAGTTTGACATATCTAAGATAGTGGCTTTTTCTAAGATGTATCTGGTTGATTTTAATATGAATGAAAGAGAGTGTATTTTTGGTGAGCTTAAAGTGTTTTATCACTCGGTAAAAGAAGATGATAGATTTACAAACTTGAATGGAATGTGTCATCTTGCTCGGCTAATGGTGGAAACCGGAAAAAATCTATCTTTTCCTTTGTTTTATCCGATATTGAAGTTAGCATTGATTTTACCAGTTGCAACAACAACGGTTGAAAGATGTTTTTCTAAACTGAAGTTTATCAAGACGGATTTATGGAATCGAATGGGGGAGGAATATATAAACAATGCTCTAATATGTGTGGTTAAAAGGAAAATGTTTGATGAAGTGACAAATGAGGATGTAATGCTTCGTTTTCAAGCTATGAAAAACCGAAGAGGTGAATTCTGAGATCAATTAAGTATTTCATTAACTTTTTTTATTATCATGTTTTTTACTTATTTATATTAATGTACGGTAAACAAATTTAAATTATGTTATCAAAATATATTTCTAGATTCGTCACTGGATAAATTGTTTCTTGACTTCAAATGAAAGCTAATATAAAAGCACACTAATTTATTTGTATAACACAAACAAGATTTCAAATCTACACTTTGAAAATTTGAAAACTGTGTTCAATGTACATAATCTTTGACTCTTCATACTGGTCGGCATAATAACATGACCCAATGAATAGTGGACACGTGGCATGAAAATCTCAACAATTACATCCAAACCAAACCGGGGACCCGAAACTTTTGGGAAATTCGGGCCAAAGCTTCGCGTGAAAGACAATCTTAGTTGTATGACCGATATGACGTGTCACCATATTAATTTATATAATAATATTATTAACTTAGTTGTATGATTTATACCATATGTTTTATAGATTGTACATTACTTGTTTTTTTTTATTTTTATTTTTAACCTTATAGTTTTTAACTTTTACATTTAACATTTGATTTTTTTTTACTTTCAACTTTAATCCTATTTACTTTATTCTTTTACAAGTTTTTCATTTTACGTTTTAGTCTAAACTTTTTGAGTTTACATATTTTTCAATTTAACGGTTGCATTGTGTTTTATGTTTTGGTCTAATGATACACATTAACACGTCGTAACGTACGTGCATAGTCTAACATTTTTACATCTATTTTTCGTTAGTTTTATTTTGTTGTTTTATGAGCTTTTCTGGTGTTGGTGGTTAATAGCAACAGTGTGATATTGATGCTACTTAGAATGGTTTTACGCCTCACACTGCAACACGGGATACTTGAATACTAGTAATAATTAATTAGAAACATAAAATTAGTTTAGAGATGATATAATGATATTTCAAATTACTAGTTTATAAACTTGAATGAAAGTAATAAACTAACAGATAGTGTATAATATTTGTAACTTATGAAATAAATTTTTGAGTTAACATATGATTAAGATCAAGTATAATCAACTATCTTAACTAATAAAACATGGTCAATTGAATTGTAGTAATCTTGACTTTCGTTTTTGTTGTTAAAAGCAATCCTAATAGCTTTATTTTTCATTGATTTACGCTAATTGTTTTTGACTTGCAAAGATGATTCTGAATAAAATAGGGAAAGGTATAATGAAATAGAGTGTATCTTAATAAAAAATTAAGTGTAAATAAATGATTATGGTGCTACTAGGATTACCCATGGAAACAAAAACGAAAATTAGGATTATTATCGCTAAATTGATTGTTTAAATTATTATCGGCTAATTAGTCATTTGGATTATTAAAATCCAATTTACCATAAACAATAACAATATTTTTTTAATCTTTCTTCTTTAAAACACTTTTGTTTTAAAAATTTTGTTTTTTTTAAACATTTCATTATTAAACAATAACAATAAATTGTTATCATGCTAGATGATAAGAGTCGATGGAAGCAGACCTAGAAAAACCTTTTCTTGAACGATTGAGTAATTGATGTTTTGTCACGCTGTGGTTTATAAAGAAGATAGATACAATTATTTGAAAACAAAATAAATAATTAGTCATTAAATATGATTTTGGATTTATTTTAATGCCTGTTAGTAAATTATGATTGATAAAGGCAAAGATCATAATACCCACAATGCCACATCAAAATATATATACTAGAATCTAAAGAATTTTAATTCTTGATGATCAAAAGCAAAAATAATTCAAATTTCAACCAGAATTCGTTCTCACATTTATAAAACACACAACCAAACAAAAAATAGAAGATAATCTGGATTCAAATTCTTAGATGTCCTTGGAAATTATTTTCTTTTTGTGACGTGATTAGCAGTAATTAACCCCAGAAAGCACACATGCATAATCCATCAATATTTGGTTTATTAATCCAAAAAGAACATACATATTTCAAAAACTCTTAAAGAGACTTGTTTATAACTAGATTAACCCTCACCTAATCCCAAAGGAAGATGATTCATAAACAAAAACCCCATTACGCAATCTAACGATTTCACAACTTGGAAAATGAAAAAAAAATTACATTCAAATTTAAAAGAAAGAATAAAAAGAAAATCGCAAATAAAAAATAAAATTAAGGCTTCAAGCCAGGCATTATCTAAAACTATTCAAGTAGTCTGACGCTCGAAACTCGTTCGAAAAAAGCTCGGAATTTTGCTCGTTCAAATTTTGGCTCGGTTGTAAACGAACCGAGCAAGAGCAAAGGTACGCTCGCTCGTTCTCGCTCGAATTATTTTTTTAATTTAGATTTTTATATATTATACATTTATTAATTTATATAGTTAATTACCAGTTATCATTATTTTAATTATTTAATCAAAAAATCAATAACCATGTAAAAGCTTTAATTCTATAATCAAATTATCACTTTATATTTCAACATCCTTTAACCATTCACTCATCACTACTCTCCAACCGTCCCCCATATTCCGTCACCTCCCTACCGACTACCAAGGAGCTGACCTTCGGCACTCTGACATGTAACCCCCGACCTCCACCACTCCGGCCTGCAACCCCAACCGACAATCCGCCTCCAAAGTCTGAAGTCCGACCTTGTTTGAAATCCGACCTAGTTCAGGTATTCCTAATCGTGATATCTTGAGATTAGATTTTTCTTTTAAGATTTAGTTTTTAAAGAACAATTGCAAAAGCATTCGGGAATACACTAAGGTGGAACTTGAAAACTGATACTTAGTTTTGTTTTATATTATAACACAAAACCGAGCAAAACCAAACGCTCAGTTTAAAACCAAACCAATTTCGAGTATGAAGTTTGCGCTTGAATTTCTAAATTCAAACCGAACCGAATCGCTCAGTTTGAAACCGAACCAAGTTTAAGCAAAATTGTCTACAGTTCGATTCGATTGCTGAACAACCTTTACCTAGGATAAAGAAGAGCCGACCCTCTCTAAAAGGTTGTGGTTGAACTCTTGTCATAAATAAACGATGTATATTAAGAGTAGATTTAAAATGTGTGTAACTTATTTCTTTAACAAAAAATATTTAGCAAATGTTTGATTAGTTTACAAACTTACTTTTGCAAGAAAACTTATTCGGGCCTAAACCCAAACCCGACCCGACCCACATCTCCTCCATCAAACTCAAAACCCTCAATAAACCCTTTTGCCCCTTTCTTCACCTTCCATTACAGCAGCCATGAATCTAACAAAGAGATTGCTGAGTTCAATCCGATTCGTCAACTCGCTCCACTCAACTCACCTCCACCGATCCCACTCACTCAATCACCAGGTGATAACTCACTTACACCCATTCATCAATCTCAATGGAACCCATTTCTTCTCTTCAAATCCACAACAAACCCTAGATCTAATTCAATCTGAAAATTGGTCCAAAACCTTAGAACAACAGTTGTTAACCTCAAAATCAGAGTTCACCCATGAAACTGTAGTGTATGTGTTGAAGAAGCTATCGAAAGACCCACAAAAGGCGTCTGATTTCTTCAATTGGGTCGTGGGTAAACTAGGGTTTCGACCCAGTTCTTCGATTTACAGCATGATGCTTCGAGTTTATGGGAATAAAGAGTCGATCAAACAGTTTTGGGTCACTGTTCATAAGATGAAAGAAGAGGGTTTCTTTATTGATGATCAAGCTTACATGTTGATTCTTAGGGATTTCAAGAAGATGAATATGATCAATGAGGCTGCAATTTTTACCAAATTTTATAATGCTATGATGAAAGATAATGCTGTGAATGATGTTGTTAAGGAGATTGCTGGTGTTGTGATCGAATCGAATTGGGGAAATGGGGTTGAGGAAAGATTAGAACAGATGGATTTTAAGTTTAGAATGTCAGATAATTTTGTGCTTAGGTTTTAAAGGATTTGAGAACATACCCTTTGAAGGCATTAGGGTTCTTCAATTGGGTTAGCAAGAGGTTCAAGTTTGAGCACGATACGGTTACTTACAATGGGATTTTGCGTATTCTGGTCGAGAAGATTCGATCCAAGAGTTCTGGAATGTGTTTAGTGAAATGAAAGCTAAGGGTCATGAAATGGATCTTGATACTTATTTAAAGATTACAAGATTGTTTCAAAAGCGAAAGATGTTGGAAGATGCTGTTGAGCTTTATGAGCGTATGATGGATAGCCCATACAATCCCTCGGGTCAAGATTGTGGTGTGCTGTTGAGAACCATCGCGGGTCAAAGCTCACCCAATTTGGATCTTGTGTTTAGGGTAGTGAATAAGTTTGAATCCAAAGGTAATTCTCTTTCAAAGAATGTGTATGATGGTATTCATAGATCGTTAACAAGCGTGGGTCAGTTTGAAGAAGCTGAAAAGATTGTGTCAGCGATGAAAGATGCAGGATACGAGCCTGATAACATAACTTACAGCCAGTTGATCTATGGGCTATGTAAAGCTCGAAAGCTAGAAGAAGCAGCAAAAGTGATAGATGTAATGGAACAAAAGGAGTGCATACCCGATGTCAAAACATGGACAATTTTAATCCAAGGGCATTGTTCTGCAAATGAATTAGATAAAGCTGTGATCTTTTTAGCCAATATGATAGGGAAAGGATGTGAAGCAGATGCAGATCTTTTGGATGTTCTAATAAACGCGTTTTTGGATCAAAGTAAGGCCATTGGCGCGTACCAAATGCTAACCGAAATGGTCAAGAGTGGTGGGGTGAAACCTTGGCAAGCAACTTACAAGAATCTGATACAAAACCTGTTACTGCAGAGGAAGTTTGATGAATCTTTGAATCTTTTAAGGTTGATGAAAAAGCACGAGTACCCGCCGTTTTCTGAGGTGTTTGTCGCGTATGTTTCCAAATTCGGAACTGTTGATGATGCTTTGGAGTTCTTGAAAGCTTCAAGCTTTAAAGAAGCCCCTGCAGTTTCAGCATACCAGAACATGTTTCAGAGCTTTTTTGATGAAGGTAGAGAATTTGAAGCTAAAGATTTGCTGTTTAAGTGCCCGCCTCATGTTCGTAAACACAAATCGATATCGAGTATTTTCGGGTCAGTTCAATGATTTGGTGTATAAATATTATGATTCATGGGTTTTGATTCTTACCCAAAATAGTTTTGATGCTTAAATCATTAATCAAGTGTTTTTGGTTATGCCTTTGAAAGGAATGAAATGAACGAATCTGGAGTGAGGTTCAATTTTTGTTGCATTATGTACAAGTAGATGTCGCTTGCGAATTTTTGGATTCAAGAAAGTTTGTATGTATGTCTTTACAAAGTTCTATTGCAACCTAAATAATCGAGCAATTGGCTTATAATGGTGTTTATTTATATCAAATCCTGTAAAATGTTATCTTGATTGTTTATGCATTTGGTAAATTGATATGGTTGCAACCTGATTTCCCTTTAATAGAGTTTTTAGATTCAAATACTGTTTCTACATGTTTTTTTGGTCATAACCTCTTGCAAAATTGTTAATTGTAATTTGTGTTTACCTGATTTTGTAGATAGCAGGGTAGCGGCAACTCCATTAGTTTACCGGTTATAGGTTATCATAGACATAAAAAAGTATTTTCAACCAACTACGGGTAACAATGCGTCGTTAAGAGACAAACTCATGCCTGATTGTAAAACCGTGTCCTACTTATTGGTATTCCTTACTCATTACTCGATAGGTTCGTGAGTGTTCACACGACTCTTGTGTATACCTGCTCATGATCTTGCGTTATTAAAAACTATCTCGTGGGACTTCTTTGACCAATCTTAAACTCATTAAAAAACCAGTTTTCAAATAATTAATTTTAGAATAAATTGCATGATCGTCTTTAAGGTTTGCTTAAATTTCATCTTTTATCGTTGGGATTGAAAAATTAAAAGTTTAGTCTTAAGTTTTGAAAAAATATTACACGTTTCGTCTCTAAAACGAACTTTAGTTTTTGACATTAAATAATTGTAAATTGACAATTTTACCCTTTTTTTTCTTCCCCAACCCTTATCCCACAATCTTATTTTCTTTTTAGATCATCCTCATCTCAACCATCACACCACCACCACCCACATCTGCATTGTCATAAATCCACCACCACCATTTCTCGCCACCACCACCATACAACCCCATCTCCAACACCACGACTTTCATCTATCTTCAACACCACCTCTGCTGCCAATCCACCACCACCACACACCTCGAATCCACCACACCATCTCTATCATCGCTCACCACCACCACCTCTGTGTCTATACGCTTTTCCTCGATAATAATGTTTTTCCTCGACAATAAGACACAGAAGATGGAATGGAGTTGAGGTATTTCGGTAATGCGAAGGTGGGGTTTTTTGTTTTTGCAAGGTGGTGTTGTTACAAGTTCGTTAGAAAATGACAAGGTGGGTTGTGGTGTTGCAAGGGTTAAATCATCATTTCTTGAAATTTAACATAAAAAACTAAAGATTGTTTGACACAGGCACGGAACATGTTATAGTTTTTCTAACCACAGAGTTAAGCCTGTAATATTTTTAATTCTAGGAACGAAATATTAAATGTAAGCAAATATTAGGGTATCCTTGGAATTTACTCTTAATTTTATTATGCTTTTAACAATTCTATACTTCTAATAGTTTCAAGCTTTTGAATTCCGATGACTTCAAATGTTATTTACCCTAACTTTTTAGATCGTATAGTATATCAATATATTTAGCTCCAATACGAGTAAACAGATATGTGATTGATAACTTTTAAGTAGACTTGACAATTATAGGCCATCCATTTAGAAATGGGTTCATTTGGGCAATTGATGTAAGGTTGTGGGCTGATTTGGGCATTATATAATTTTCACAGGGTCTAACTGGGCATATTTAAATTAGAAAAAAAAAGGGTCACCTTGGGCCGCAAGAAATCAAGCGGCGGGTGGGCATATGGATTTCAGGTTTATGCAAACTCCAATCGTTGATTCATTATTTCAAGTTCCAATCGAACTTTTTTAAGTTTCAGGTTGATGCAAATTCGAAGAACTCAACTCAAAAGACTAGTTTGATGGGTGAGGGAACCTATTTGGCTTATAAATCCCACATCAATTGCCCATACAACCGATGTGGGACAAGTATCATACCTTACAATGGTTTCGGCCCATAACATTCGCCCCTCTTTAAGGACCAACGTCCTCGTTGGTTACGGCTGGCTCTCTCCAGGCCATCACTCCGAGGTTGGCTCTAATACCATTGTTATAAATCAAACAGAAGAACTCAACTCAAAAGATTAGTCTGATGGGTGAGGGAACCTATTTGGATTATAAGTCCCACATCAATTGCCCATACAACCGATATGGGACAAGTCCCATACCTTACAATGGTTTCGGTACATAACAGAAGTTTAATTGACTCTTTATTGAATCGCATGCAGCTTCTATTTCAGTTATCGTTTCCCATCTTCTTCATCTTTTTTCAATTCATTTGGGTTCCTTCAAGATTTGTTGAGTTCTTATTTATCATCAAGATCCAAATTCATTTTCTTCATGTGGATTCCTTACTGGTTCAGATTAACAAGTTTCCGCTACGACGGATCTACTTGATTTGATAAGAATCAATGGGTTTCGAATCAAAGTTTTAAAAGTTTACGAATAGAAATGATGCAAGTCATTGTTATTAAGAGATGAGTTCTATTGTTGCAATTTTTGTGAGATTGAAGAAATATGATTAATCATGGGTTTTTATAATTTTTGAAATAGTTCTGTGATTCTACCCTATCTTCGGTATTACGTCATTGGGTATCAACAAAAGATGAACAAGACTCACTAAAGAAGTGCAGGGAAGACATAATTATATTTGAATTAATTTGGAGATCATAAGACACAAGCTTAATATGATTATATACATTACAACAACAATATTGTTCTTTTATTTGAACATGTTCTAGCCCGCATCCAGTTTAAATAGAACCCATCTTGACCCGGATCAAAATGGCCAACTCTTTAAATGACCCGTCCTGACCCGGACCCATCATGACCCGAACCCGTCATGACCCACTACCCTGTCTGACCCAACCTGTCCATTTTACCATGTTTACTTTTAAGTAATTTATCATCTAACATCATATTATTAATTTCATAATACTCGAACTCATATCCAAATACTTCTCTAAACTACCATATTATGGTTTCGGGTTTCAACAAAATTAGGTTAGAATCACACGTGGCATTTTTATTTCAATACATTCAAATTTGTGGGGGCTAGGATGCATACAACCATTTGATGTACAATAATTTAATAGCATTTATCTTATTTAAATAACACTCATGTGAGGCTCTCATTTTGTCCAAAAGATAGGATTAATACATCCATCACGATGGTCCCAATACACACCTTTTCTCACCTTATTATCACTACAAACCACTATGAAGAAAGCCATTGAACAAACCGAAGACCAAGAGCTCGAAATCATCAAGGCGGTGGCGCAAGCATGGCTCGGTCACACCACCACCACGTCGCCACCACCATCCACCAACGAGTTTGACGCCCATCGCCTCAACTTCAAGACCAAACCCACGAGGTTTAAGCTTGAAGCAATGAGTAAAGCAGTACGAAAGAACAATAACAATAATAATAACAATGGGCTTTCAACAAGTTGGGATTTCAAGCAATCGCTTTGGGACTCCTATGAGATTGTGACCGTTTCAAGAAGGCTTGAGACGGGGTTATTGTTGGGAAATGAGTCTAGTAAGTCGGGTAAGGGAAGGCGAAAAAAGAAGAGCAAGAATAGCCTTCGAAACATATTCAATCAAACGTTTAGGAGGTTTGATGGATAGAAATTTGTTTCCTGATCCGTTTTTGTGCATTCGGGTGAGATAAAGTTTCTTGATTATGTTTAACCTGTTTAAGATTTACTTTCGAGTATGTAGAAATGAGAACTTTATGTTAAAATCGTGTTAATTGATACCTTTCGAGCCCGGCTCATGATCAGTTTCTTGTCTACAGCCGTTAATCCTGGATACTTGTTTGTTCTTTTAGTATTTTTGAAACCCGTCTTCCACCCCGGACCGACTCTAATCTAAGTTTAAGATGACCGTATCACGTTTTGTGATAAGTATTAGTAATCTTAGTCTCACATCTGATTATAAAATTATGTAATATATTTGCATCAATACATCTTGGGTATCACTATGGTAATTGTCATTGACATGCCTCTTCACATCAAGTATATATAGCTATTAGTTTGTTAAAACTTACTCTTTAAGATTTCCTAAGTATGTATTTTTCTCTTGTAATTTTTATTATTATATAATTTTATGTTTTATAAGGACAACAAATTAAATTATACCGTAAAATGTTTAAAATTCTTAAATTAATACGCTGGCATAGGGGTGTTCAAAAGATCCGATATTCGAAAATATCTTAAATCCAGTCCATATCCAAATCCGAATA
Source organism: Flaveria trinervia (assembly GCA_025506515.1). Lineage (NCBI taxonomy): Eukaryota > Viridiplantae > Streptophyta > Magnoliopsida > Asterales > Asteraceae > Flaveria > Flaveria trinervia. The sequence goes on from CM046445.1 coordinate 4,355,347, forward strand.
AATAGATCCGAATCCTTATTCGGATATTCGGATAGGATCTCATCCGAATCCGAATTCCTTATTTGGATTTCGGATCGGATTTAAGATATCACAATTTTTTTATTCGGATTATTCGAATATCCGATTAATCCGAATAAGACTTCTACATGTTTCTAGCCTAATACTCATTACTCAACTATCTATTATGTTTTCAACTCAATATATAAGAATATTTACACATTCTAGTTATAATCCTAAATAATTATGCAATAATCGACCGTCATTCTAATTAAAGATTCTAATCTTCAGGTTCTATACAATTACTTACTATGTTTTAATTTTGAATTTGTGTACAAGTCGATTTTTTTTAGTTTTATATCTTTTATTGTGATTTCCAACTTATAAAATGTTAAGAAAAAAGGCAAAAAACAAAAAAAAACAATAAAATAAAAAATTGTTATTTGTTTATTCGGATTATTCGGATATATCCAAATCCGATCCGAATTGAATTCGGATAGATTCGTATCAGATAGAAAAATCCTTATTCGGATCGGATCGGATTTCAGATAGGGTCTTGAAATTTTCAAATCCGAATAATCTGATTTAAAAAATCCGTTATCCGATTCGATAAATACCCTTATGCTAACCCCTTCTCGTATAAAAATGCATTTAAGGTTGTATCTAATGCAAATTCAAACAATAATTTATTGTTAACATAACTTGTAAATGTTATCTTATAAATTCATTACTTCCGTGATGTTATAAATCTTAAAAGGTAATTTCAAACTTCATATCATACAAAATGTAATTAATATTTCTAAAATACATATATCATAAAAAAGATTACTTTTTACGTACTAGTAGAATGAAGTATCAATAGACAATAGTTAAGAGAAGATTCAAAAATAAAATTAAAATTTTTGAGGTATATGGTTTGAATATATTGTTATATGGTTTTAGGTATCATCTAATACAATACCCGTATCTTTTCCGAACCATAAATTCTTTTTTTATCAATCTCATACCAAAACTTGTCCTTATTTTTTTGATTTTCTAGTATTTTCATCATGTTCGGGTTTTTTTTTGCCACTTTAAGTCTTGAGGGGGCGTATCATGTCCTTACTAATAAAGTCAAGCATATCAATATTGTGAGATTTGATGATTGCCATATTTGTAAATGATATATCTCGCTCTGATACCATAAACATTTTTATTAGTAGTGATGTTATGAAATCCGGAAACATAAATTAAGGGAAAATATAATAGATGAATATTGTATTTTGACAATATATTCATGCAAGTGAGTTGAACGTATTCATAAATTACAGTTACAAATCATCGGCCGTAGAAAGAAGATATCGTGCACAAATTGACACATCTAAAGATTTTGTTACGATCATTGAGAAGAATCAAGATATTACTATATGAGTTGTACACAAAAAAATATGATTGATATCTTCACTAGTTCTATTTGGTGAATGATTATATCTCATTATTTTCTACTCTTAAAATTATGGTTTTCTCGTAGTAAAAAAATTATTATTTTGCTCACAATCGTAACAATGACTTGTCATATTTATTATTGGATTTAACATGATCATAAACTACAAATAAACTAGTCCTAACAGAATAAACATGATAATTTTATTTACAACTTATTTCGAACAGTTAACACATGTGAAACCAAGAAAAATATATACCTAAGGCATAATAAACGTTTTATAACATATACTTTAAAGTGACCCATATCACACATTAGTTAAAGAGATGAAATTTACAACTAAAAATCCCACTAAAACATAAAACTGAATTTACATAAGTATTTCCTTCACAAATTCTCCCTATAACAAAAACATAAAAAAAGATTATAAAATATATATATAGTAAAAAGAAAAAAAGTGTAAGTGTAACTTTAATGTAGTTAATTAAAGCCTTAACTTTCAAGCAACCAAAACCATAGCCATTGAACTGAAAACCGTAGCACAAGCAACAGCAACAAGACTTCTTTCTCTAACCAACACCTTCAACAAATGCACCACCACATCTCCGCTAATCCTCCGCCCTTCCACCGCCAGCACACGGCGGCGCTTCCCCACAAAACTCAGCATTACAACCACCGTGATCCACGTAACCATGGTGGTTCTAGCCACCACCACCACCAAGCCAGCAATCAACACCACCACAACAGCCCGAACAACAGACCACATGTGAACCGACTCAAATGACAACCACCACCATGATCCGCAGCAGTTGTAGAACAAAAGAACAATGAATAGAAAGAAGAAGAAGAAGAAGAAGAAGAAGAAGAGGCGTGAAGCAGTTGTTTTCGACGTGTTGATGATCATAAGGAGAGAGTATTATTATGGTTTTTTTTGGGTTTGAGGGTATGGAGATGAAGTGATGAAGATGTATTAATGGAGTTATGGAGGAATGTTGCTTTTGAAAGATGAATGATGGTTGAAGGGGAAGTATTTGAGAGCATGTGAAGGTGCACATGGGCTTGTTGGCAATGGTGGCAACAACTTTGTTTGAATAATGGGGTGAAGTTGTTTGTGGTCATTTTGAGTATAAATTAAGAAGATGGCAATGATTAATAATTATGGGATTGAAGGTTTGGAGAAAATTACGGTTGTCAAGCAATTTATATAATATAAATATCATTAAAATGATATATAAAGTTGTTAATATCTCAAGGATTTTGAGGACGTGTAAGTGGACTAAACTTGTGTCATTCACCTCATTAACAAGTATGAATTTTAATAATTTTCATTTGTTGTCGTTTGAGTCGCTGCTCGTACTTGTGCGTTACTTTTTAATATAAAACTAGTATTAAGCCATGTATGTTACAACAGAAGGCGTAAAATGATATCAAAAATATTACCAATGACGCACTACTATCAGTGACTATCAATACAAAAAAAAAAACTCATTAAAAAAAGAAAATAAAATACAAAAGAAATTTTAAACTGAACGAAAAATAGATGTAAAAACGATTAACCACGAAGACGAAACATAGAACATATTAAATAATAAGTAAATCAATCCAGGTGCAACACTTTGCGAAATAACATCTCTTTCGGACACCTTGGTACACTACAAATCCTCAGGTTTTTATTATCTAACTAGCAAGCGTACTTTGCTCAATACAACACGACTCGACGTAAATTTCAACAAGAGCTAGTGTTAGACTAAAAAAATGATACAAACTTAAACCACAAAAACTAAACATACAACTTAGATCCCAAAGATGTGATAAGAAAGCTATTTGCGTAATAAACTCTCTTGAAAATATTAAAACGTTTGGGGTTCTCGAAGGGAAAAACATTGTGAAAATATAAAGAATAAATATCATCAATGAAATGAGAGTTGGAAGTAACCTAATTATAGTTGTTGGTTGAGATATGGTCCGTTGTTGTGTTCCCTCCACCACCCAAATATCCGCCAACGGTCCCAGCCACACTGGTTAACCACGACGTGCTGCGGCTCAACCAACCACCTTGAGTCGGCTCATGCTCAACACTTTTGCTTTTTTCTTCTTCCTCTAATAACAAATCAAGCAACCTCTTAGCCATGAACTCCTTCACAGCTTCAACCCCCTCATTCACCACCTCTTTTGGCGGGACCACCAGCGGGTTCTCTTCCAGGTTGAGTTTTTCAAGGCTCTCGAGGCGGCCAAATGTGGCGGGAAGTTCATGGATCTGGTTGTTGCTGATGTCTAGTTCTTTGAGGTTGGTTAAATCGCCGATAGTCAAGGGAAGTGATGTGAGGTCGCTGAAATTACCACTCAGGTTGAGAACCTCAAGGTTTGAGAGGTGGCCGATGGATGGTGGTAGGACCCGGAGTTCGTTGAAGTGGGCGTCTAGAAACTGTAGTGATTTCATTTCTCCGATTGAGGTAGGAAGTGAGCGGATCTTGTTTAACGGGACTGAGAGTTTCTTTAGATTCACGAGCTCAAAACCAATGTTGGTGGGTAAGTATGTTAGCTTATTGAAGCTGGCATCAAGTTCTACTAGTGACCTGAAATAAGAGAGTTGGATAACATGTTAGAACAAGCTGTAGCAGAGGGGAGAGCAGCAAAATCATATAAAAAATAATATCAATTATATTTGAAAATTCTGTTATTATTTTTTGAAAATAATATATATTACTCACCTATCCTTCATTATAAATTGAAAAGGTTTATTCCTTTATTTGTCCAAATCTAATTTAACTGAAATGGACTTGAATCGACCCACACTAAAAGCCAATGTTTAACCAAATTTCCTTCCCACAATCCCACATAACTGAAAAAATCTAACTGCTTTGTAACAGATCCCAATTCGTTATTAAAATCAAAAGCCGAAAGTTACAGTTTTGGTTTTGGTTTTAGCCTATAACCGAACAAAATCAACCCATGCTCACCATAGTGTTTGGATGTCATTTTGTTGGCTGATGTCGTAATAATATGATAATTTGTTTGAGTGTTTGGCAAATCCTTACTATTCAAAAATTAATACACAAATGATCAAAAAGGGCATTCTTGTGGAAAAAAAAGATATACATCTTGTGGGATAAGAGTAAAAGTCTCTCACACTAGGTCAAGGGGTATCTGGGTAATTTTATTTAACTCATTTGATAATAAGTATGTTAAATTGCAGCTACTATAAATTTCTTTGATCAGAAGCCGAATCTATTTATCCAAACATTAAAAACTGGTCATTAAACTAGCAATATTTGGATAATCAATTGCAAAACGCAAATCCAAATACCCCCTTAGTTAAACTATAGAGTAGCTTATCAAGATAAGTGAAGAGAATAAACAGGAAATTCAATGAAAAAAGCAAACAAATGTACCTGCAGTGACAAATGCTGTCAGGCAGGGACGTTAGTTTGTTGCTAGAAACATCTAGAATCTTCAACTTCAGCAACAAACCAATGGAATCTGGCAATGATTCCAAAAGATTTGAAGAAGCATTAAGCTCTTCAAGATTCTCAAGTCCAGCAATTGAATCAGGAATGGTCTATTACAACACAAGACAGCAGTCAATATGAAAGTGTATACCAAAAAATAAAAACAAAAAATTAGGTAAGGAATGATATAAATCCCCTAACGTGTGTAAAACTTCACATTGCTAGCTAGTTGCTAAACATAGTGTAGTATGAAGTCAAAATAAAACAACTGTTTCCGGTCTACATCAGATGGCATAATGCCCATTGTTGTCGATATCATATTATGTTTCAAGTCATGAATCAGAAAAGATATAATTTACAGCAACATTACAGAGGCCAAAAGAGCTGAGTGATAGCAAGCCCTGCTTCATTAACTAACTTCTTTTCTTAGCTGTCTACGGAAAGAAACCGGGTTTGGACCTGGAGCATACAACTTAATACATATCAGGTACCGTTGAGGTCCAAACCCCTTTTCTTTGTTTTGTTTTTACATTAATTGTCTTGGTGAAAATTAGTCCAAAACCACTAAGCCAAAGTTGATTCCAGTTATTGGTACAGTTTGGGACTAATAGGTTGACACCTGTACCGTACCAATACAGAATCAGCATAATACGGTCCAGTATGCTGTACTCATATTCTTAAATTTTCCTCTCGATACAGTACTGTTTCGTATGGTTGCACGCCCCAAGTAGAGATCTATCAACAGACCCACGGCAGAGAAACATATTCCAGTTCGAATCCAAAACAATAATACTAGGACAGAATGAATAGCATATCTAGAACCTGATACAGTAATTAGAACTTTGTTCATCTAATTAAATAAACTAAATTGGCTCTCTAACTAGCATCCAACTTTCTTATCTAGTTAACAGTTTATGACTTTATTCTCGAACAAGTTTTATAAGTCATCATTTTCTTTCACACTTACACAAGCTAACAGCAAGAACATTGACACTGATCTCCACAATTATTTGATCTTATTCCAAGTATATCAACATAGTTCATAATCATATTCATCATTTCATTCTGCTGCTGTTATCCGCTTTAACTAACAGATGAATCAACAAAACAGCAACAATATGATACGTAAGACGAGATCAAGAGATTATTATTACACTAACCTCAAGTTGATTCGATGACAGATTAAGAGAAACTAGCATCCGAAGCTTCCCAAACGCTTCAGGAAGAGAAGGCAACCTCCTCTGCGACAAATCAACCCTATCAACATTCCTCACAACCGCATCTCGAAGAACAGCAACCACTTCATCGTTAACATCATCTTCAACCGGAGTCTCACCAACGTCCACCGATTTCCCCCCACTCTTCGCCGCTTCATACAGCTTCTCAAGCTTCTTCTCCGCCTCACTCAACATCCTCTCATACGACTGATGCATCTCGTACAACGACACCACCGCCGCGTACGACTGTTTCTCCCTCTCCTCCTCCTTCCTCCGTCGCTCCACCTCCACCGCCTCCTCGTCGGAAAGCGCCACCGCCTGAAGTCGATCCACCGCTTCTCCTTCAATCTCCGCTAGTCTCGACCTCGCGATGTCAACAAACTCGTGATCCGGACACTCTCCTAGCGTTTTCAGCACAGATCGCGTTCTCGACACATCCGCAACAGCTTCACGCATCGATTCAATGAGCTCAGGATCGTTCAAGTGAGGCATACGCTCCGTGATCTCAAACACAGGCTCCGGCGACGTTGAACGACTCTTCTCCGTCTCCGGCGGTGGTTGTTCGATGTCGAACTCCGGTGGCTGTGAGCGATTGACGGTGGGGAGTTTGGACATCACGTACGACAGAATTGGGAACTTCTTAGGGTTTGGATCCATTGCAGATCGATGAATTCAACACAAAACGTAAGAGATGGATTGATTATTGGGTTATAGGTGAGATTTTGGGTGAATTTAGAGATGAAATTGGACGATTTCTACAAGGAGTCAATGGTGGAGACTGAAGAGTGTTGGTTTGAGAATAATATTATTCGAGTGTGGGGGTTCATCTTATCGGGTTCGAATAATTCACCGGTTTGGGTGGACCGTGTGTGGGGAACCGGAAAGGTTTGATAACGGTTCTGGGGTGAACCGGCTCTGGGATTATAAAACGGTTTTTTTTTGTTTGTTATTTGGTTTAGAATATTGTAATGAGAAAAAACAAAATGAACTTAAACTATGATGTTGTATTCTTTGTTTTTACCGTCATATTTTAATTAGTGAAAATTATTTGAAAGATGGAAACTATGAAAAAAATGTAAATATGCTCTTAACAATGGAAGCTATTAGTTATGGTCGGTTATAAATTAAAGAAAGTTTACGGTACAAAGTAAACAATTCGCGCGAAATGTACGAATTGATAACAGTCACTGATCTAATCGAGCAATAGTTCAAATTAAAGAATAAATAGTTAGACAAGAAATATGTTTTGATGGTAAATTTGAAAATAGAAACTTTTTTTAAAAAAATCCCCGTTTTTTTATAAAACTCTTTTATATGACACTATTTTTTTAAAAAATACACCATAAAATCGAGTATTATATCATCTTTAATATGAGTATAATATTGTTTTTCTTTTTTTTAAATCAATTTTTTTAAAAATATATCTATATGTTGTGCGTATAATTTGCGTAATTATTAACTATGTAATTATGACCATAAAACCGAGTATTTTATCATCTTTAATACGAGTATAATTTGCGTAAGTATAAATATAACTGTGTAATTATGACCAAAAATCGAGTATATTATCATCTTTAATATGATAATTTGCGTAATTATGAATATAACTGTGTAATTATGAGCATAACTTGCGTAATTATTATATAATTTGCGTAAAAAACACGTGTTACGCTTTGGTGACTTCGTACGCTTCACACAAAACGTACACTTTGTATAGTAACCAACCCTATGATTATATATTAATTTTTGACAATAATATCTATTTAACGCTTCACACAAAACGTACACTTTGTATATATTAATTTTTGACAATAATATCTATTTAATTTATTTTTATTTTATTTTTACTACTAATGATAATCTCATGCAATCTTTATGTTTTTTTAAATTGATTTGATTATTTCTTCTTGTTTCGCTCAAAGTGACAATTAAGAGCAAAATTTGTGAACACGGATCTTTCTTGTAAGTAAAATTAAGTAGAAATCGAGTATAAAATTAGTATAAATTTATGATAATTATGTAAGCGAAGTTGTCTTTAACGATAATAGTGAAAGTCAAGAGGGAAATTGTCTAAAATTCCAATATGAGTTATTATTAGTCAATTATAAATTTAAATTATTACATATACACTTTAAAGAATTTTAAATACGACCAATTATAACTTTAAATAATTACATATACACTTTACAGAAATTTTAACGGTCAATTATAAATTTAAATTATTACACATACATTTTAAAGAATTTTAAACACATAATCCTAAATGGAGTGTAATGATCAACCGGTTAGTTAACACAAGACAGAAATTATAGCCTAGAAAAGTTCTCTTCTTACGACCCATGATAGCATGTGCATAGCATGCTTGAAACACCTACAACCATAGAAGATGTTATATTTCTTGACATTTATAATGTTGAATGTTTTTAATTAGATAATTTGATATTATCTCTAATTACTATATTGTATGTCACGTCAATTTTAATTAGGTTACGTACCCTCTTCTTGTTAAAAAGATGCATGTTCAGCCTGCCACTTTTCTTGTTAAAAAGATGCATGTTCAGCCTGCCACTCTTCTTGTTGCTTTGTCTTTTAGTTAGAACTGGTGAATGTTGCGACAAAAGACGTAAAACCGTAGCAAGTAGCACCAATGTCACGTTATCATCAGTAACCATACATTTAACAAGTTATGATAATTAGTAATATTTAAATTAATCTTTTATTTACAATTTATGAGTTTCATACAACCTACAAACACACATAATATGCAAATATATCGTCCCATCACTAGATTGGTATAACATAATTTCAAAATATCAATGGTTTTAGAAGAGAAAGAGAAAAAAAGAAGCAAATAAAGCTTCACTCCCTCCCCCTTTGATCGAAGAAAGGCAATATCATCCTCTGGCGTATTCAAAAATGTTTATAAGTAAATTATGATTGTATTAAGTAAATTATTTCAAAAATGATCGACCAAATAATTAAACAAACTTTTAATTAAACTTATGATTGTATTAAGTAAATTATTTGATACTAGTAAATTTGTATATTCAAGTTGTGAGAGTGTCCATGCTTTTGAATATAGATTTTTTTTTTTAAATTTAACAAATAATATGAAGTGTGAAAGTTTTGAAACAGCTTGTTAGCCGTATTTTTTTAAACAACAATATCTTATTATGGGTACATCTTTATTTTAATAAGATATTTTACTATAAGTGATTTTTAAAAATCCATTTAAATCTTACCAACAGACTAAAATGAGCTTGATCTCCACATGTGTTAATATTTATTGTCTGAAAAAACACATGTATAACACTTTATTGATTTTGCTATCATGAAAATACTTAATTTGAATTTTGAGAAGAATGTTGTTGTCACAAAATAACTCATTTTGATAGGTTCAAATGGATCGATCTATGATTGATATCAAGTAATTGACAATAATATGAACAATGTAATCAAACAAACACAATATCAGAAAAATTCATAGAGTTTTCTTTGATATTAGTTGGATTACAAAATGCAAATTGAGAGAAAATATCTAAGAGTTCATTATCTGCATATACATATCAATCATATTTATACTAATAATCAAGAAAATAAAAAGGAACATATATTTACAAAATAAGTCCCTAATCTATGATAAAACTTATCTAAAGACTAAATGCTAATCTTTCTAGGTTTCTAATAATACTCCCCCTAAGATTTGCATTTATCTTCAGTCAAAATAATCTTCAGGTTCTTCTTTAATCTTGAATATTGGTTTTTCTTTGTACATCTCTAATTCTTTAAGGGCTTTCTTTATTGAAGATTTGAACTTTCCAGCTAGAATTCCTTGTTCTGGCTTGGATTCATTTGTCATGATCTTCATTGATTCCATCACCAACGATGTTTCTTTTGATAATCCTGCAATATCAACATTAGCATACATCTCTATTGGTTTTAAATTCTCTTTTGTGTATATCTCCAGCATTCCTTTGCAAGATATTCTCATAAATTCAATATCTTTTATGTCTTTCTTGTAAGGCCCCGTTTCCGGGACACTTACAGCAGGTAAATCATCGCACATAAAACATATATTTTTATCATATTGCATATTAACGTTGCAGCGGAAACATTTAAACAAAACATTCCATTTCAATATAATAGCTTTTGCAAAATAATACATCGTTAACCAATTACAAAACCCAAGTTGCATTACATCACAAAAGAATTATAAATGGATGTCATTCCAAAAGAGCTGAGTAGCCATCTCGTGCCATCCTCAGCAATCATTATCTGCCAACTGGAAACACATAAAAGTCAGTGTTACTGAGTGAGTTTTAGTTTTCTAATAAAACATACTTTTCTTTCGTTAAAACCATACTTTACATTCATGCAATCACACAACATACGCACACATAGATAATATCATTATTATCTTCATTATTCGTTCTTTCTTTCACTTTTCATATCTTCCGTACCAATACCATGTGCTACACCCCAAACTATATGGCTACTGGGCCGAAGTCTATAAATAGACAACTATACATGGTGCCGCAGTACGGGGTAAACGGTAGAGGTTCTATACAAATGGTTGATCACAAAGAAAGACCCCAATGTGCATCTTCCCGGGGTAGCGAACCCTCACACCGTTGGGCTAACACCTTTTAATGGCGTGTCCCTTCCATACATTTGCTTGCAAGACTTTCTTTACTACTTTATCATTTGTTAATGCATGCATTCTTCCTTGTAAGGCCCCGTTCCCGGGACGCTTACAGCTGGGTTCTCATCGCAGATAAAACGTATAATTACATTTGTGTTTCATAAATCGCAGTGGAAAACTAAAACAATCTTTCTTTTCCATGTAATAGCTTTTGCAAGTTAATACAACATTCATTACGAAATAGCTTGTTCGCATTACAATGCAAAAACATTAATCAAAAGAATGCCATCCCAAAAGAGCTGAGTAGCTTCACGGTGTGCCATCCTCAGCAAACATTACCTGCCAACTGGAAAACATATAAAAAGTCAGCGTTGCTGAGTGAGTTCTAGTTTTATTAAAAAACATACTTTACTTTCATATAAAACCATTCGTTACTATTACATGATCACACATCGTACGTACACATAGATAATATCATTATTATCTTCTTCGTTCATTCATTCGTTCATTCGTTCTTTATGACTTTACTTGCGCATCGGACATCATCCGTACCAATACCATGTGCTACACCTCGGTTAGTCGTAGCTACCGGGCCGAAGTCAATAAATGAACAGCTAAACGTATGCCACGGTACTAGGAGTAACCATCAGTCTTAGCTACTGGGCTGAAGTCAATAAATGAACAGCTAAACGTATGCCACAGTACTAGGGGTGAGCGGTAGAGGTTCTACATTAAGGGTCAATCACAAAGAAGGACCCGTTATCCGATGCGTGCAAAACGTTTCATTCGTTCATTAATGAATGCATTCAACATCGTGTTCCTCTTTCATTATCTTTCACTTTACGTTACATAATACTTCGTTCATTCCTCATAATAAGTAAAGCCATAGGAAAGATATTATACATCATACTAAGGAACATTAACATGCATCAACATCACATCATACAAGGCAACATCATACATACATAACCTACAACATCATCATCATCATCATGCCCAACATGCTTTCTAAGGCCTCAAGCGTCATCTTACAAACTCTTATGGGAACTTTTACGTCAAAAATTACATCTGCACTTTCCCCCGAAAGTCAGAAGTCGATCTATACCTTCCTTGGGTACAACAGCCTCTTCGGGCGTATGGACACCCTTCAGTCGCATGGCCTCCATGCGACTGAACATCATGCGATTGAACTCAAGCGGATGAACATTTAGGCAAATAAACATCCACTCGTACGAATGGACAATGCGGATGGACCTCATGCGAATGAGATTAATACGGATGAGCACTTATGCGACTGGACCTTCAGTCGCATGACCTCCAGGCGACTGGCCTTTCAATCGTGCGAATGGACCTTCAATCGTGCGAATGGACCCCAATCGCACCCTAATCGACCGTATGGCCTCCATTCAGCCTCCAGTCGGTCGCCTAGCCCTAACTGATGCAGATGCAGTTCATCCCAACTGCAGCCGAGGGTTTTCGGCCTTCAAACTCATCTAAACCCATTTTAAGCCTAAATCGACCATCCTAAACCTTAGGAATGCATACCATAACACCATACAAGCACACACACACGCCCGGAAACATACACGAAACGCATCACACACATCACACCCAAATGGGTCAAACACAAACACATACAAAAACGGGTTTTTATGCTTTCCAGCCCCAAAATCGGTTGAAAACAAGTAAAAGTGGGGTGCTAGAACTCACACAAATGAGCACAACGTTAAGGGCTTCGATTTGGCTTGCTTCACGACGATTTTGGCGACCCGAACCAACCCGAATCGGCACTTTTCCTCTTTTTCTCTTCTTTCTCTCTTCTCCCCTTTCTTTGGCTGATTTGTGAGTGTGGGGGAGAAGGTAAGGGCTGCCCTCTCCCTTATATACTTCCCCCTCACCTGACTTTCTTTCGTTGGCGAGTTTGGTCCCTCGACTTTGGACTTTATTTTCTTTTATTTTTTCACCGGCTTCAAAATAATAAATATTCGGGTGTTACATTCCTTCATGTTCCTCTTTCATTATCTTTCACTTTACATTACATAATACTTTCATTTCATTCATTAGCATTCAACGCAAAGCCACAAGAAAGATAAACATATGTCATAACAAGGAACATAACATACACAGTCATCATCATCATGCATGGCAACATCATACATACATACATCATGCATAAACATGCAACATCATCATGCCCAACATAGCCTCTAAGACTTCAAAAATCATCTTACGTGAACTTACGGGAACCTCCCACGTCACAACTTACATCTGAACTTTCCCCCGAAAGTCAGAACATAAACTACGTTTTCCCCGAGTGCACAAGCCCTACTTGGGCGTATGGACACCCTTCAGTCGCATGGCCTTCCAAGCGACTAAACATCATGTGAATGGACCAATGCGGATGAACACCTATGCGAATGAACACCCATGCGAGTGGACCTAATGCGGATGAACCCAATGCGGATGAGTTCCATGCGAATGGAACTAATGCGGATGGACCTAATGCGGATGAGCATTTATGCGAATGGGCTCTCAATCATGCGAATGAACCTCAATCATGTGAATGAACATCAATCGCACCTCAATCAGCTGTATGGCCTCCATTTGGTCGCCTAGCCCTAGCTGATGCAGAATGCAGTTCATCCCGAACCCAATCTGCCATTTTCGACCTCCAAGCTCATCCAAACCCATTCTAAGCCCAAATCAACCATCCTAAACCTTAGGAATGCATACCACAACACCATTCATGCACGCACAAGCTCAGAAACAAACTCCAAACGCATCACACGCAAACACATACAAATGGGTCAGACACACACACATACAAAAACGGGTTTTAGATATGTTCCAGCTCTAAAATCGACCAAAAACATTTAAAAGAGGGGTCCTAGAACTCACACAATTAACACCAAGAAAGTAGAGCTTCGTTTGGACCCGCTACACGACGATTTTGCTCACTTGAATCCACCTGAACCAACTTTTTCTCTTCTTTTTCTCTTCTTTTTCTCTTCTTTTTCTCCCCTTTTCTTCTCCCTTTCTCTCTTTAGCTGAATTTTGGGGTGTAGGGAGAGGGTAAGGGCTGCCCTCTCCCTTCAAATACCTCCACTCACCCAACTTTCTTTCGTTGGCGAGTTTGGTCCCTCGACTTGGACTTTATTTATTTTCTTCTTTCGTCGGCTTCAAAGAAAAATAATTAACCGGGTGTTACATTTCTTAACAGTGTTTGCATACGCCATTACTTTCCTCAACGAGATCCTCTCCATTGCAGCATTCATCACTTTTATATTTGTCAAAAAGTATTTTCTGTCATTTTCAGCTTCTACTAATGATACTTCTTCAAAAGATTGATTGGATAAGAATGAGATGTAACTCGGATGTAGAAGTTTGAGTTCAAACACACCAAACAGACTAATCATGTCATTATCCCAATCATCCAAGTTTCTCACTAACTTCAAACGAAAGGTAGATGAATCATAAAGGTTTTGATGACTATGTAGCATCTATAACTTTAAGTCCAGGATTTGTTACTTTTTCAAAATACCTGTCACTGAAAGTCTCTAAGTAACAATCCTCCATTTCTTCACTTGTCTCACCTTTCTTTGACTTCTTCTTCATTTTTGCAAAATAACTTTTATCTTCTTAATCACATCGTGTTTTAAGAAATGATGGCATCCTAGATATACCTTGATTAAGTAACTTCACAAACACTTCTCCTCTTTCGGCCTTTGTAGTGTTTATCAGTGGTAGTTTATGTAATTCTTTCAAGTCTTATACAGGTAAAGCAATGATGCTTGAGTAGAAATGATAAACATCACAAATAGCATTAACTCTCTTGATAAGAAAAGCATAAAAAATCTCATCATATTTCCAAGTAATTATTTTCACCTCTTTAGATTTATCAGGCAAAATCATTACGTTCAGCAATTCAGAGATTGATTGTCCTATTTGAAGCACATTTCTTACAAGATCTCTAGCTAATCTAGCTTTATTCCATAGTTGTTTTTTATCATAGAGACTTTGTAACCTTGCTTTTCAATATTTGGAAACATATCCATAAGCTCTTTCCTATGTTCATGCGTTTTTCTCACCAACTCCATTGACTTGCATTTTTATTCTTTTGGTGATCTCGAGATACTGAGGATTATTCATATCCAAAATGATCATCTTATTATATATCTTCTCAGTTTCTTAAAAACTTCTCACCAACCTTCTTAATGATTCTCCTTGAAGCTTATTTAGTCTTTTACTTGGATAGTTCCTTAACTGCAACCACATTCTTAGAGTAGGTATGCTCATATCTTCAAGGTTTGGGTGGTCCAATTCTGTCACAAGAATATCATCAATGTTTATGTTTTCATTCAGTTGAGCCCACTCACCATGTTTTAGACTTATCTTATTCGGATCTGCTGCTGAAGACTCTGCTATCACACACTTTTCATATTCTTCATTTATTTGAGTCACTGTCAACCCGTCTAGAAACACTCTATTATACTTTTTCTTGACCAGATAATTGTATCTGTCTTCAAAGTCTATAGGAATATCATCTTGAACATTCTCAACTGGTGAGTCAACAATATCAAACACATCTTCATCTTCAAGAACTTCATCATACCATTCATCAGGTAGATCTATATCTATACCATCAAGAGCTTCAATTATCTTTTGTACTTATTATTCTTCTTCATTCACATTTATATCAACTGACTTTTGAACTTTTGCTGGACCAGTAGATGTTTCATCTCCATTCATCTTTCTTTTACCTTTCTCAACGTTAGAAAATTTTACAATTGTTGTTTCCTTAGGCTCTTGAGTAGACTCTTTCTCAACACCCACCACTTCACTTTCTTTTGCAGGTTCTTGTAGAGATACTTTTAGTTTTTTAATTTATTCAAACATAATATTACTTTTTCTTCCAGATTAGCCATCATGACATTCTTCAATTCATCATTTGCTTTCAGCATTTCATTTTCTTTCTTCAATCTTTCAATTTCTTCATTTTGAGATACAATCTTTAACTTTAACTTTTCAATTCCATCAGCACCATCATTCAGATCAGTTTGTACATAAGCATCTGATACTTGTTTTATCTCTTGTTCTTTTTCAATAACTTCAACTTCAGGACTCTTAGATTGATCAGCAGAAATAATATTCTCTGTGATTGGCTCAGCCCATAAAGAATCAAAATCAAATGCTTGATTGAAGTCAACATTTTCAACATCTTCAGTTGCAACTTGATCATTATCTTGTTGATCATTCATTTCATTATTAACTTCTTCATCTTCATTTCTTTCATCTTCAATTCTTTGATCAGAAATGGTTTGCTCACTATCCATTTCTTGAATAGTTTCTTCAACTATTTGCTCAGCTTCAACACCTTCCATTCCATCTCCTTGATCACCACCTTGATTATCATCATCATCATTGTTATCATTTGCTTCATTATTATCATCCTCTTCATCATCATTCTCTTCTTTATCATTATCATCGTCATCGTCATCAAATTCTTTAACAACTTCTTCTATAACATCTTCAATAAGATCATTTGGATTCACAGGCTCATCTTCAGTCAAGTGAAAATGTTGTTGATTGATATCAACAATGTCATTAGCCACATCTCTCATATAATCAAACATAGGAACATTAGCAACACCAGTAATCACTACCAGTCTCTTGTAAACTACCTCAGACATATGCTCTAAATTAAGTTTTTCTCCTTGAACTCCATAAGCATGTATGTTTGGATATTCTTCATTGATAATCAATTGGAGAAATCTTAGGTACATCAAGTACTTATTTCTCTTTTTCTTCTCCAAATTGAATATGAATTCATTCATGATCCACTTAGCCATGTTGAATCTTTTGTTAGTGGCTATGGCTACGATAGGAGATGCTATATCAACTGGAAATGAGTTTCATCCTGCACTTCTTTTCGACATGCAGTGCTGAAATATGTAGCATAACAGCTTCCAGTGATTGTGAACTCGGGCTCTAAAGAATTGATTCTTTAGGAATTGATCTGGATGACCCATCTGCATAAAAATCTCTCTACATTCATTGAAAGTGTATTCAGACAAGTCTTGATCTTCGTTTTCACCCAATCTTAAAGCAGATCTGATAGATTCTTCAGATACTTCAATCATTCGATCATTTGTGACAAATCCTCTTACAACCTTTCTTCTTTGATCATTTATCTCAATGTAAGCAGTTCTCCAAAACTTCTTTATAAGCCTCTCATATATAGAAGTTCTAGCACACATAGCATAGACATATCTTGTTCTTAACAAAAATCTGATCATGTCTTCATATCCATTTGTTTCTCTTACATCTTCATCAAAAAATGCAGCAACATTGTGCTTTGGCTCAAACTTTAACTGATTCATTTGTCAATCACAAGAAACATGAATTAGTATGAAGGTCTTCAACTTAGTTACAATTTTATTAAAAAATGAATAAGTCATTCACTAATTTTTAAGTTTTCTTAATACAATTTTCTATTTTAAAATTTGATGAATTTTAATAAAATTCAATGATTCGAACTTGTTATTTAATGATTTAATCAAATTTTAAGATATATACTCTATTAATAATTTTATCTTTAGTTGATTTAGATTCATATTTGAATTTTTTATGACTTTATTAGTTAAGTTTTTATTACAAAAATTTTGTCGATTCGATTTTCTTATTTTATTTTATTATTATTTTGACTCTGAAATTCTTCGAATCATCTGAAAATTTTATGATGAAAATCATGTTTTGATGATTATAACATGTTCACAATGCATAATCATTAACCATTTCATGTTTAATTTGTCACAAACAATCATCATTAATTGATAATTTCAAAATTATTCAAGTTATTAGGGTTCGAACGCTCAAATAGTGTTCAAACGCCCGATTGATTATGATTTTATAATGCACTAATTTGATGATGAACACACATGGTGTGAATTGCATTCTCTGATATTACCTTATGCAATCATATACTCTTGAAATGACTTGGTAATCAGATGAAATTTGAGTGAGTTCGAACACAGAAAGTATGAACAGAGTGTAGAATATGAAAAGCTTGAATGAAATGGACTTCTATAATAAGTGTTGAATTTGTACAAGTATAAAACCCTTGGACGCATTACAACTGTTTAGGCGTATGACCACTTTTTGGACGCATGAGGTCTAGGCGTATTGGCACTGTTTAGGCGTTTTACCCATGTTCAGGCGTATGAACCTTAGACGCATGAGTTACACTTGGTCAATTTCATTTGAAAGTCTTATGGGAGCATGTGCACTGTACATGCGCATGAGCACTGTTTAGGCGCATGAGCACTGTTTAGGCGCATGAGCACTGTTCAGGCGCATGACCTATTGAGAAACGCCTAACACTTTGAATTATTTTATGAGATATCTGTTACTGTTTAGGCGTATGAGATTTTGTAAAACGCCCAACACTTAACCAAGAATTTCAGATTTATGACTACTGTTTAAGCGCATGAGGATTACTCAAAACGTCTAACACTTAGCATAAAACTGAAAATTCATCATATGGCTAAACAAGACTTATGAATACTGTGTAGGTGCATGAGATATCCATAGTTCTAACACTTGTATTATTTTTCACCAAAATCATTCAAATCACAATTTTGATTAATTTCACTTTTCATCAAACAAATTTCCAAACTTTGACCAATACATTGACTTTTTGATTGATCTTTGACTTTTTGACTAAACTTTGACTTTTTGACCAAAAACTTTGACTTTTGACCAAAAATTTTTTTAATTTATTTCCTGTCATTTTAGTCTCAAAAATTTCATAATTTTAATTTATTTCCTGTAATTTTAGTCTCAAAAATTTCATAAAATGACAACTATTCTCAATTCTTTGCAAAAAGCTTTTCCACATTTTTTAATCTTTTTAGGTTCATTTTTAAACATTTCAAACACACACAAACTTTGAATATTTTTGCATCATTCTTTTTCATCCAAACATTTATTTTGATAAACTCTTTATCATCTTTACTCCCGCTAAACTTTTAAGTTCTCAAACTTAGAAGTTTATAAAAGTTGATAGATGAAGTAAAACCATTCATTATTAACATGCCTGCACACAAAAAATCATGCAAAAATCAAAATAACCAGAATAAAATTCTACACATTGATTTATATTCCTATAGTGAGATTATATCAGATAATAATCAGTACATTAAAGTAAAAGAAATTGTGAATAGTCATAGACAATGATTAAATCCTGATGAAGTGTGTTTTAGGTCAGTGTTCCCACAGCAAAGGAGACACGAGATCTAAGGACAGACAATGACTGCTCTAGCAAAAGAATTAGTACACTTACTTTTTTAATTCTTGGATTTATTAAGATTAGATTAGATATGACATTATGTAATCCACACTTAGACTTAGAGTGTTCAACCCTCATCAATGTATGCAAGAAAGCACTTGTACTCAACTTAAAAACCTGTCATATATGTATACCAGATCTCATGTTTAGGTCAATGAGAGAATCATCATGGTTAAACCAGTTGATAATCGCTAAGAAAACCACCATGGACAAGCCATTAGGTAATCCCTTAATCCATTTCATAAATAAATAGATAGAGATGATTCATAAGAATCATAGGGCATCCATTTTGGACTTTATAAAGGATTGTGCACATTGGCATCTTTTGCATCAGGTGAGAATATCCAGGTCTGTAATGACTTACAACAGAGGATATCTCGTCACTTCAGGTCTATGATGACTCATAACAAAAAAGTGAACAGATGCAGTAAACAGATCTCATGGTACCACATATTAATTCAGGTGTGAGATTGTGACTTTACAAGTAATCTGTCACACCCCAACCTTAACGGCAGAAACGTCGAGGTGTGAGAGTTAAGATCGTTCACAGCCACATAACGCTATTATTAAATCCAAATATATTAATCATAAGTTCAAAGGTAACATTACAAACAAAAGTCTCAATAAAGAAATTAACAAGCATAATAAGAAATATATCAAGCTCATTCATTTATTTAACTAGGTCCATTCCTAGGTGTGAACAAGCTTCAAACGCGGCAATCAAACTTGAGTATTTCCTGAAACATGTTAAAAATAAAAGGCCAACATAATGTTGGTGAGATTTTCATAGTTTTCAATACATAAGTGTATAAAAGATGGCAATTCATGTTATAAGTTAGAGAACAAAGTAACAAGGAATGTAAGACAGAATGCACAATCAAACCTTGACAGATTTTTACAAGTCTCAAATGTTTACAAGTATATACGATTAGCTAAGTGTACTTGGATAAACCAAGCAGGCTTGTCAGACCCATAGATCTATAACATCACCAGGCTAGGCTACAAAGATCAACTAACCACAACATACAAGTGAATTGCCATAAGTTTACAAGAATCAAACGTTTTTACAAGTGCAATGATTATAAAGTAACAAATTTCACCCCAAAGTGTGAATATAAAAAGGGGCATAAAAATACTCACTTGGTCAATAAGTATATATTTGAGGATTAAATAGAATTATAAACGTCGCTTCAATATAGTCTTTCACAATGCACCTAAAATGTATATTTACAAGATTTTTAAGTTTAATAATATGTTTAATGGTTAAATGAGAACTAGGGTTTCAATTTGGTATTTGGGGTTTTGTCAAACATTTATATTTAACAAATAGAAATCAAATATATTTTCTTGTAATAAATAAAAAGAAATATATATTTATATTTTATATAAAGATATAAAGGAGAAAATATTTATAACAATTTAAAGAATTTAGATATAAAGTTGAAATAAAGTTTTATAACTAAATGAAATTAACACGCTTTAAACAATAATTTTTAAAAGCAATGTTTAAACCAATAATAATCTATTATTTACTATTTAAATTCATTAAAAAAATAACCAAGAATAACCATTCTTAAAATATTTTAAAAAATAAATATTAAATTGTTTAAATTTTTAAGAAAAATATAGAAAATGATTTGATGCTTTTAAAAATATTTAGATTTTACAAAACCCATTTTTATATTTATTAAAAATATTTCAAAGTTTTATTTAGGGCTAAAAGTCTTTAAAAAATACATGAGGTTGCCCGGGTTTGAACCCGGGACCTCATGTATAGGAGGCATGTGACATAACCAATAGACCAGGGCCGCAACCGTGGTTGATGTTGGTTTTAATTATATAAATCCAATTCAAAGAGTTTTCCCCATTCTCAAGAACCCTAGAACCAACTTGAATCCAATTACTCCTCGATTCATGTATGTTAATGGAATTAAGCTTAGGGCTTTCATTCTCTAAGTAAATCCAAGTGTCTAGGTGTCTTTGATTACCTGATAATTTGTTTGATTTCGAATTCACGATGTGATGAACAGCCGCGACCAACGTGGTGTTCAAAGGGTGTTCAAATGAACGATAAAGCCAAATTAACTTCGTGGGGAGCTTCTTCAAGTGCTAACAATGATTTCCCCTTAACCAATTTGGATTAAAATAGCTTAGAAGGTTAGTTTCATCAAAGTTGCATGTCGCGGTTAACGAACGAATCAAAGTAGATGATTGTGTGTGTTTCAGGTGAAATTGTAAATTGTAATAGATTAAAGATAGTTAAATGATTGTTTATGCTTGTTTAATTTGATTATTAAGGTGTCTTCAATGTCGAACGGTTATGCGATTGAAGGCATTATTCAATCGGGTGTTTCAAGCTCGTAACCGCCGCCTTACTCGATTGATGAACACCTCACGGTTCGAAACCTCCTCACAAAATGATTGGAAACTATTTTTGGGTGGAAATCCGAAGTGTTTTGGGGTTTTAAAGCTCGCCGGCGTCGCGCTGGGCTTGGCCGACCGGCGACCGGAATCGCAGAGAGAGAAAATAAGGTGGGGGTTGGTTTTTGTGATTTACACCTTTGGTCCCTACGGTTTTGACTTTGTCATGTCATGTGAGAAACTTATGTGTTAAGTTCTTAAATTAGCAATAAAGCCCCCTAGACTTTTAAATCCAAGCTTAATACATTTCTAAGTTTAATAATTTGTATACAAATTATTATTACGAATAATAATATTACCATTATTATTATTATTATTCTTAGTTATTATTATTATTGTTATAATTTTATTGTTATTATTTCTATTATTAATAGTATAAACATTATTATTATTGTTTATTAACAATATTATTATTATTATTATTATTATTATTATTGTTGTTATTATTTATTATATAATAATAATCATTATAATCTTTAAAGGATTAAAAGACAAATTAAAGCAATATACATAAGCAACCCATAAGTTTCATGAATAGCAATAAAGGCCCCTACAATAATTAAGAAAGCTAACATTAAATTAACCCGAAATTACAAGATGTTACACTCTCCCCAACTTAAAAGAATTTCGTCCCGAAATTAAGAATAAACTAAGTGAACAAATGCGGGTATTTTGCCTTCATGTGGTCCTCACGCTCCCAAATGAACTCAGCTCCATATTTATTTTCCCAACGAACCTTGACAATTGGAGTAGTTGTGGTTCTAGTCTTCTTCATAATGTGATCCATAATTTCTATAGGTAACAAAGTGCAATGACTCGTCGATCTGAATGTCTTCCAGTGGAACATGAAGACTCTCGTCGGTCAAACACTTTCTCAAATTTGAGGCATGGAACACAGGATGAACTTCACTAAGGTTGGAAGGTAGTTCCGGTCTATAAGCCACTTTCCCAATCCTTTTCAGGACTTTAAAAGGTCCAACAAACCTTGGAGCCAGTTTACTCTTCTTTCTTGTAACACCTTGTTATTTATTATTTTGAGGCAGACGAAAGAAGAAAAAGAAATAAAGTCCAAAGTCGAGGGACCAAACTCGCCAATGAGAGAAAGTTGGGTGAGTGGGGGTATTTAAAAGGAGAGGGCAACCCTTACCCTCTCCCCACACCCACAAATCAGCTAAAGAAGAGAGAAAGAAGAGAGAAAAGGGAGAAAAGGGAGAAAAGTTTGTTCGAGTTGGTTCAAGAGAGCAAAATCGTCGAGTAGCGGGTCAAATCGAAGCTCTTCTCGTTGTGGTCATTTGTGTGAGTTCTAGGACCCATCTTTTACACATTTTTGAATGATTTGGGGCTGGAATATATTTGAAAATCGGGTTTTTGAAGTGTGTGTGTGTGTTTGACCCGTTTGTGTATGTGTGGGTATGTGTGTGATTCGTTTGGGTCTTGTGTTTGGGTTTGGGTGTGCTTGAATGGTGTTGTGGTATGCATTCTTAAGGTTTAGGATGGTTGATTTGGGCTTAGAATGTGTTTAGATGAGCTTGGAGGTCGAAAATGGCAGATTGCGTTCGGGATGAACTGCATTTTGCACCAGCTAGGGCTATGCGACCAAATGGAGGCCATACGGCTGATTAAGGTGCGATTGCGGTTCATTCGCACGACTGAGGGTTCATTCACACGACTGAGGGTTCATTCGCATGATTGAGGGTCATTCGCACGACTGGGAGCCCAGTCGCATAATGCCCATTCGTATTAGTTTCATCCGCATTAGGTCCATTTGCATGGGACTCATCCGCATGGAGTCCATTCGCATTAGTTTCATTCGCACGATTGGGTGTTCATTCGCATATGTGTTCATCCTCATTGGTTCAATCGCATGATGTTCAGTCACCTAGAGGCCATGCGACTGAAGGGTGCCCATACGCCCAAGTAGGGCTGGTGTACCCGAGGAAAGTGTAGTTTATGTACTGGCTTTTGGGGGAAAGTGCAGATGTAAGTTTTGACGTGAAGGTTCCCGTAAGTTCATGTAAGATGACTGTTGAGGCCTTAGAGAGTATGTTGGGCATGATGATGATGTTGCATGATTATGCATGTTATGTATGTATGATGTTGCCCTGTATGATAATGATGTTTGTGTATGTTATGTTCCTTATTATGATGTATGTTTATCTTTCCTGTGGCTTTACGTGTTATGTTAATGAATGAAATGAAAGTAGTATGTAACGTAAAGCGAAAGATAATGCAAGAGGAACATGAAGTAAAAATGCATGCATTAATGAATGATGAAAGTAAAGAAAGTATTGCAAGCCTTGTATGTCGGGACACGCCATTAAAAGGTGTTAGCCCAACGATGTGCGGGTTCGCTACCCCAGGAGGATGCACATTGGGGTCTTTCTTTCTGATTGACCATTTGTATGGAACCATTGTTGCTTGCCTTAGGTACTATGGCCATAGGTGCTGGGAACCGTGAATGAAGGTCTATGATAGGCTTAGGTCCAGTACCATGAGCATGAAGGGCATAGCACATGACAATGGTATACTTGAACTTTATCTTAGGTACTGTGGCCAGAGGTGCTGGGCACCGTGAATGAAGGTCTATAACAGGCTTAGGCCCAGTACCATGAGCATGAAGGGTAAAATTCATGGTGTTGATGAAAGGAAAATATGTAATGACGAAAGAACGAATAATGAAGATAATAATGATATTCTCTATGTATAAGTATGATGTATGAACGCATGAATGTAAAGAACGGTTTTAATGAAACAAAAGTATGTTTTATTATATAACTAGAACTCACTCAGCAATGCTGACTTTGATGTATTTCCGGTTGGCAGGTAATGATTGCTGAGGATGGCATGAGGTGGCTACTCAGTTCTTTTGGGATGACATCCATTTATTTAATGCTTTTGTGATGTAATGCAACAATGTATTTTGTAACTGATTAACGATGTATTATTTTGCAAGTTTTTATGATGAAATGAGATGTCATTTTTAAATGTTCCGCTGCAATATTTATGTAAGATAGATGAAAATGTATGTTTTATATGCAATGATTTACCAGCTGTAAGCGTCCTGGGGACGATGCCTTACATTTCCATAGCGAACAACACCTTTCCATGCTGAAACCTTAAGAAGAACCAAGTCGCCAACTTGAAACGCCAAGGGCTTACGATGCTTATCGGCATAACTCTTTTGTCGACTTCTTGCCACTTCAAGGTTCTTGCGGATTGTGGAGACTTTATCGGTCTTTTCTTGTATAAGTTCAGTACCAATGATTAAGTTCTCTCCAACGTCAGGCCAGCAGATCAGTGATTGACATTTGCGACCATAAAGTGCTTCAAACGGTGCCATCTTGATACTCAAGTGATGACTATTGTTATACGAAAATTCCGCGAGCGGTAAATGCGTATCCCAATCACCACCAAAGTCAAGGACACATAGTCGTAGCAAATCCTCGAGGGTTTGAATTGTTCGTTTGGTTTGACCATTAGTTTGAGGATGGTAAGCCGTACTTAAATCCAATTAAGTACCAAAGAGTTCTTGCATAGACAACCAAAAGTGCGAAGTGAAACAAGTGTCTCGGTCGGATATGATGTGCAACGGCACGCCATGACGACTCACAATTTTGTTAATGTAGATCCCGGCCAGCCTTGAAACTTTATATGTATCTCGTATGGGTATGAAATGTGTCGTCTTGGTCAAACGGTCAACAATCACCCATATACTATCATGACCACAAGGTGTACGAGGTAACTTGGTTATGAAATCCATGGTATATGTTCCCATTTCCACATAGGGATTTTGGGTTGTTCAAGTAAACAACTTGGTCGTTGATGCTCGGCTTTGACTGCTGCACATGAGAGACACTTGGAAACATATGACGCGATATCTTTCTTCATTTCAGGCCATCAATATTGACCACGCAGGTCCGTGTACATCTTATCGGAGCCAGGATGAATAGAGTATCTAGCTTGATGAGCTTCGTTCATGATGAAGTGTCGAAGGTTGTCACGATTCGGGATCCAAAGTCGATTCAAGAAGTACCACATGTCCTTCGGTTTTGTCTCTAGTTGGGACCGAACGTTATGTCACACCCCAACCTTGACGGCGAAAACGTCGAGATGGGAGGGTTAAGATTGTTCACAGCCACATAACGCTATATTTAAATGTAAATATTCAACTTATAAGTTTCAAAAGGAATTACAAGCATAAAGTCTCAATCATGAAACAAAACCAAACATTACATAACAAAACATAGTCTTTTTATTTTATTAACTAGGTCCACATCCTAGATTATTGCAAGCTTCAAAAGTTCACTTTAGACTTGGGGATTTTCTAAAACATGATAAAAATAAAAAGGTCAACTATAAATAGTTAGTGAGTTTCCAAGGTTTTCATACATAATATGATAAGGTTACAAGTAGCAATTCATGTCATAGGTCATAAGTTAGTAAGGTTATAGAACACATATTGTTACAACCAAACCTCGACTTGATTACAAGTATAAAAGATTGGCTAAGTGTATTTGGTTCCCATGATGAACAAGCATACGTCATCAGGAGCCGGCAATACCTCGGCTTTAGCACCAAATAGGCTTGTCAGGCCCAAAGATCTAAGACGTCACCACGCTAGCAATAGTGTATCTCATATAAACACTTACAACACACAAATAACCATGACAAAAATATGAATTGCAAGTGCTTACAAGTTTAAACGTTTACAAGTGTATGAGAATAAGTATCATGTTTCACCCTAAATTAGTGTGAAAGTATAAAAAGGAGGCAAGGAAAACTCACTTGATCAATAAGTATATTATGAAGATTAATAAGATCCATAATAAACGTCGTTCCAAGATGAATGTCACAAGGCACCTATATATATATATTATAAGATTTACGTTAATAATAAAGTTAACGATATAACGAGGACTAGGGTTCCAATATGAATTTGGGGTTTTTATAAATAAGGTTATTTGTCGAACGCATAAACATATATTTTAATACAACGAAGAAAACTTAATTAATCCTTTTGAATTAACCCTTATAATGATTTAATCATCAAATGTAAATTAAATCTTATCATCAACATAATTAATCTAAAATTAAAGATAACATATAAACCAAATAATAATTTAGTGATTTCAACTATTTAAAGTTTGTTTTTATGAAAATAACTAATTATAACATTTTCTAGTAACATTTCACATAAAACAAATTTATTAAGGAGTTTAAAAAAATAAATTAACAGAAAATAATTAGATAATTTCTAAAATAAACAAAATTTATAAAACCAATTTTTATAATTTTTTAGAAATTTTATATAGCCTTTTTAAAGGCTAAAACCTTTTAAAAAATGGCATGAGGGTGCCCAGGTTCAAACCCGGGACCTCATGGATGGAATGCAATGTGCTAACTAATGAACCAAGGCTCCCAGCCGCGATGTAAACCCGATTTTAAATTTTAAAAGCCATCCTTAAACGATTTCCCCCAATTTACATGAACCCTAGAACCTCCTTCGATCAAATTGGAGTTCGATTCGATACCATTTTCAGAAATAAACATGGGGCTTTGATTCCCCACTTATTTTCGAGTATGCACATAAGTTAAATTACCCGGATCGAAGATTAGATTGATGAGAACGGTTTAAAAATAAGTCGCGACCACGTAGAGCTCGATTGTTGGTCAAATGATGATCGTAATCCAATTAACTTCGTGTGGAGCTTCACGAAATGTACACGGATCAAAGCCCTCAATCAATCTCAGGTTCTGAAGTCCCGAAGGTAGTGTTCGAGTAAGTTGCAGGTCGTGAAAAATAAAGAGAATCGAACGAGACGTTTATGTTTATTTCAGGTGAAATTGATGATTGTATTCGATTAAAGGTAGATAGACGTTCGTTAGTGTTGAATTAATTGAGTTATTATTGGTGATTAAGGCTCGAACGGTTGTGGGGTTTAAGGTTTCGGTTATACATTCGATTGGACTTTGTAACCGGTTGATAAACGTATTTAAGTGACATATTCAGGTTCGATTCAAGTTTCCGATCGGTTGCCATGGTTTTGGGTGTTTCAATTCGAAGAAAAATGAGGTTTAGGGCCACCGGACTCCGGCCTGAGGGTGGCCGGAGTTGTGGCCGGAAAAACGCGAGTAATAGGGGGAAGGGGGTTTGGGTTTTAATTATTTACACACTTGGTCCCTGCAGTTTTGTTTTTATTATTTTATGCTCAAAACTTGCATTTTAAGTTTTTAAAAATAACAATTTAACCTCCTAGCTTAGTGTTTTAAGTTTTAGTTAATAAAATTCTCATTATTATTATTAATATTATTATTATCAATTTTATTGTTATTATTAATATTATTATTGTTACTATTATTATTATTATTATTATTATTATTATTATTACTATTATTATTATTATTATCATTATAGTTATTAGTATATTATTATAACTTGTATTATTATTACTACTATTAATATTAACATGATTAAGATTATTTGATATTTTTATTTTTAACTTTCATATATTAAAAGTTAGTGATGACTAAAAAAATAATCATAATATCACATGAGTTTCATAATTGTCAATAATGACCCTTATAAGAATAAACGAAGTTAACTTTTAGTTAACAAAAATACGAGATGTTACACGTTAGACAACAAATCTTCATCTTTCCCTTCGTCGGTTAATGCTGCTTGTTGAGCCTCGCGAATGCATAACTCGAGATCATTTTCAATCCTTATGTTTTGAAGCATGATAGTAGCCTCGTTAACATCCACATGTATCTCGGTCTTAAATTCCCCTAACGTATCAAACCATTTTCTTTGATCTCGAACTTCTTGTAGTGAGACAGTCTTGTTATGGACCTTGCGACTTAGCGCATCGGCTACAACGTTCGCCTTTCCAGGGTGGTAGCGAATGTCGCAGTCGTAGTCGCTAATCAACTCAATCCAACGTCTTTGCCTCGTGTTGAGATCCTTTTGATTGAACACCTGTCGGAGACTCTTATGATCGGTGTAGACTATGCATTGCGTCCCATAAAGATAGTGTTGCCAAATCTTCAATGCGAAAACCACGGCGCCAAGTTCAAGATCATGAGTTGTGTAGTTCACTTCATGAACCTTCAATTGCCTCGACGCATATGCTATGACTTTGCCTCGTTGCATGAGAACACAACCGAGACCTTGATTAGAAGCATCACAATACACGGTAAAGTCATCGTTCCCATCGGGAAGTGTGAGAAGAGGAGCGTTACACAACTTGGGTTTCAATGTCTCGAAAGCCTCTTCTTGCTCGGGTCCCCATTCAAAAAGTCGATTCTTTTGGGTTAGCGCCATTAATGGTTTAGCAATCTTTGAAAAATTTGCTATGAACCTACAGTAATATCCTGCTAAGCCTAGAAAAGAACGAACCTCGGTTGGTGTTGTGGGAACACACCAATTCGTCACCGGCTTTAATTTTAGCAAGATCAATGTGAATTCCTTGGCTATTCACCACATGCCCTAAGAATGAATCTCTTCTAACCAGAATTCACACTTGGAAAACTTGGCATATAATTGCTCCTTCTTCAAAACTCCAAGAACTTGTCGCAAGTGCGTCTCGTGATCGATTTTCATCTTGGAATAAATAAGAATGGTATCAATGAACACAATCACAAACTTATCTGAATACGTTTTAGATACTCGATTCATGAGACCCATTAACATGGCAAGTGCATTGGTCAAGCCGAAAGGCATAACCATGAACTCGTAATGTCCATATCAAGTACGAAAAGCGGTTTTTGGAATGTCGTCATCGTGGACACGTAATTGATGATACCCAGAACGTAAATCGATATTTGAGAATTGGGTTGCTCCTTGAAGTTGATTGAAGAGATCATCGATTCGAGGAAGAGGGTATCGGTTTTTGATGGTAAGCTTTTTGAGTTCCCGGTAGTCGATGCACATACGGAATGAACCGTCTTTCTTCTTCACAAACAGCACAAGTGCACCTCATGGTGAAAATCTAGGACGAATGAAGCCCTTATCGGTCAACTCTTGCAGTTGACTAGCTAGTTCCTGCATTTCAGACGGTGCAAGACGATAAGGTGATTTAGCCAAAGGGTTTGCAATAGGGATTAAGTCAATCTTGAACTCAACTTCTCGCACGGGAGGTAGTCCCTTAAGATCCTCGGGAAAAACCTTAGGAAAATCCCGCACGACAGGTGATGTAAGGGTCTTGGAACAATGTTTATCATGATTAAATATTTAACTTTAATGTGTTTAATGAGCTTATATAAAGTATTGTGTTGAATAAGTTAATTACGATGATTTGGTGTTTTGAAGGTTAAAGGCGATGATTTTACGTGATTTGAAGAATGTATATGGATGATAAGTGAAGACCATGAAAGATGAGATCAAAAGGGGATTCAATTACGAGAACATGGCCGCAAACGGGGAGGAAAACGGAGTTCGAACGAAGAAGTTACAAAGAAAACAAGAATCGGACAAAGCTGATTGGCCATGACCTACGGCGGAAACATGACTTACGGTGCGTCAGTTCAAAACTAAACAGAATGGCCCTAACCTAACTTATGATAGAAAGCTGACTTACGGTACATGACGCGCTGAAATCACTTATAAGTCGCAAAAATTAGGCTTTAAGGGGGAGTTTTCACTCTAAGCCACCCCCAAGGTTCCCGAACGACCCCAATCGATCCAGAAGGCTTCTGGAGGCGATTTCAAGGTTCATGATCTCATTTTTATCATTCTGTTTGAATCTTTAGTGTTATATACCATGTTTACTTTCGATTTTGACTTGTTTTTCGTTTCCATGTCTGGCTAATTCACATGTAATCTTCTCCGGGTGGTAAGGTTTATACTACGACTTGTTCTTGATTGTTTTTTGTTAATCTTAATGTTTGAACACGGTGAATTAAACCGAGTAACATTATTAATCATTTTGAAATTCTAAAATACGTGTTTTATCTTCAATCCAATTGTTTTGTTCTTGAATGTTTTAGATTTCTTTTCATTTGTAAACGTCAATTGTGGATGGGATTGAGGTAAAACAAACGTAGGGTATGATTCGGATAAGTGCGTAGACAAGTTTCATTCAATTCATTATCTTAAAACGAGTTAATTTGGTTATGTGTATGTGACTCGTTAAACTAAAAGAGCAAGCCTGAGTCATAAACCTAAACCTCAGAGAGGATTACTTCACAATGCACCTAAAATGTATATTTACAATATTTTACATATAGTTAATGATTGTACATATAATCGACATTACATGATAGCGACAAAGATCAACTAACCACAACATACAAGTGAATTGCCATAAGTTTACAAGAATTAAACGTTTTTACAAGTGCAATGATTATAAAGTAACATGTTTCACCCCAAAGTATGAAAATATAAAAAGGGGTATGTAAGGCCCCGTTCCCGAGTACCTCACAGTTGGTTAATCACAGCAGTTAAAACAGTACACATTATAATTATATAAACTTAAGCAGCGGAAATGATTTATCAAAAACCATTCATTTCATTTAAATCACTGTTGTTAAGCAATACATCATCATAAACAGTTTACAAAAGAATTATTTTACTGCATTACAAAACAACAGCAACATAGAATACGAATGGATGTCAGTCTTTCCCTGCCGAGTACCTTCACCCTCGTGCCATCCTCAGCAATAATTACCTGCCAACTGAAAATGTATAAAAGTCAGTGTTGCTGAGTGAGCTCTAGTTTAAAAGTAATAAAATACTTTCTGTATGTTGTATATGGAAATACTCTTTTCTGTAAAATACAACTCTGTACTTTATATGCGAGCACGCATTAACTATATGAACAGATGTTGTTCGTTCTCTTTACTGTATGTCTTGTCTGTTCTGTAAACTTTTATCTTTATCTTTCACTTTCTGTATGGACCAATGTGCAATACCCCAACTGTATGCGCGATGGAAAACAGGTGATGGGCCATCTATATCCCTCGAAAGGGTCAACTATATCCCTCGAAATGGTCAACTGTATCCCTTGAAAAGGTCAACTGTCTCCCTCGAAAGGGTCAGTTGTATCCCTCGAAAGGGTCAACTGTATACTGTATACAAGGCTAACCCAATCACCCAGGACACACTACAAAGGTCCTGCCAATCTTAATTGATTGGCCTTGTGTGCATAATAGGGTAGCTAACCCGCAACACTGTTGAGCTAACGACAACATGGTCGTGTACCTCCTGTAAACTTGCGAGACTTGTTAACATTTTTATTAATGTTCCTCTTCTTTTATTTATTGCTCTTTCTCTTTATTATTATGATATACTTTACGTTACGATAATAAACATACCACGTAAAGTCACACACTATAAGTAATAATAATAATAATAGCAATAATAATAAGGAACAATCATAACCATACATGGAACATCATCATAAATAAGCCCTAGTCAACCTTGGTCAAAACCCGAAAAGCACATACTCCTAGAAAATTCTGTAAAAATTTCTAAGCGCTTAGGCGCTTTGACACTATTTGGGCGCATGAGCCCTGTTTGGGCGTTTCATCACTATGTAGGCGCATCAGTCAACACTTAACTGCTTTAACTCTTAGGCGCATGAACAATTCAGGCGCATGGGCACTATTGGGGCGTATGGCCCTACACTTAGTCGTCCGACCAATATTTCTAGGCGCATGGGCCACTGTTTAGGCGCATGGGCTATACTTAAAAATTTCTAAGGCAATCTTAGGCACATGGGCTACTGTTCAGGTGCATGGATTACACTTAAATCCTTCTAAGGCATTTTCTAGGCGCATGAACCTTATCTAGGCGCATGGACCTTCTGTGTAACATGTTTCTAGTATGTTTTCAATCCCAATCATCAAACCCATCTGTTCTAAGTTTAGTATGGCTATTCTAAACATGAATAACCTATAAGCATTCAAGAATTAACAACTAACAAGCATAATACATACGGGTAAACATACATAAACTTTGAAAATCGTTTAATACATTTTCAGTCCCAAAGAGAGTTTAAAACAAGTAAAAACCGGGGTCTAGAACTCACCTGATGCAACTTGGGTGTTTCTTAATTTCTAACCCACTAGCAAATGAGTTCAAACACCTAAATACAACACCAAACACACACACCCAAGCACATACACAAACACATAAGCACATAAAAAGATAATCGAGATAGAACCCGTCATAAACACTTAAAAACCACGAATTATTACCTTGAATTCGACTTCTCTTCTTCTTTTTTTTTCTTCAGCCGAGAGTTCCTCTGCTCTCTCTTCTAAAACCAAAAGAAAAATGGTGATGTGAAGTGAGGGGGGCGGCCATGCCCACCTTTACACCAAGTTTTCAAAGATTTGTCCTTTTGGACACTTTTAGTCCTTCCACTTGGACTTTATTGCTTTTTCTTTCTTTTATTCTTCATGTCTTGTCTTTTTAAAATAACCGAGTGTTACAGGGTATAGAAATACTCACTTGGTCAATAAGTATATATTTGAGGATTAAATAGAATAATAAATGTCGTTTCAACGTAGTCTTTCACAATGCACCTAAAATGTATATTTACAAGATTTTTAAGTTTAATAATATGTTTAATGGTTAAATGAGAACTAGGGTTTCAATTTGGTATTTGGGGTTTTGTCAAATATTTATATTTAACGAATGAAAATCAGTTATATTTTCTTGTAATAAATGAAAAGAAATATATATTTATATTTTATATAAAGATATGAAGGAGAAAATATTTATAATAATTAAAGAATTTAGATATAAAGTTGAAATAAAGTTTTATAACTAAATGAAATTAACACGCTTTAAACAATAATTTTTAAAAGCAATGTTTGAACCAATAATAATCTATTATTTACTATTTAAATTCATAAAAAAATAACCAAAAATAACCATTGTTAAAATAGTTCAAAAAATAAATATTAAATTGTTTAAATTTTTAAGAAAAATACAAAAAATGATTTGATGCTTTTAAAAATATTTAGATTTTACAAAACCCATTTTTATATTTACTAAAAATATTTCAAAATTTTATTTAGGGCTAAAAGTCTTTAAAAGAAATACATGAGGTTGCTCGGGTTAGAACCCGGGACCTCATGTATAAGAGGCATGTGACATAACCAATAGACCAGGGCCACAATCGTGGTTGATGTTGGTTTTAATTTATTATAAATCCAATTCAAAGAGTTTCCCCATTCTCAAGAACCCAAGAACCAACTTAAATCCAATTACTCCTCGATTCATGTATGTTAATGGAATTAAGCTTAGGGCTTTCGTTCCCTAAGTAAAGCCGAGTGTCTAGGTGTCTTTGATTACCTGATAATTTGTTTGATTTCGAATTCACGATGTGATGAACAGCCGCGAACAACGTGGTGTTCAAAGGGTGTTCAAATGAACGATATAGCCAAATTAACTTCGTGGGGAGCTTCTTCAAGTGCTAACAATGATTTCCCCTCAACCAATTTGGATTAAAATAGCTCAGAAGGTTAGTTTCGTCAAAGTTGCAGGTCGCGGTTAACGAACGAATCAAAGTAGATGATTGTGTGTGTTTCAGGTGAAATTGTAAATTGTAATAGATTAAAGATAGTTAAATGATTGTTTATGCTTGTTTAATTTGATTATTAAGGTGCCTTCAATGTCGAACGGTTATGCGATTGAAGGCATTATTCAATCGGGTGTTTCAAGCTCGTAACCGTTGCCTTTACTCGATTGATGTACACCTTACAGTTCAAAACCTCCTCACAAAATGATTGGAAACTGTTTTTAGGTGGAAATCCGTAGTGTTTTGGGGTTTTAAAGCTCGCCGGCGCCGCGCCGGGCTTGGCCGCCGGCGACCGGAAACGCGGGGAGCGAGAAAATAGGGTGGGGGTTGGTTTTTGTGATTTACACCTTTGGTCCCTGCGGTTTTGACTTTGTCATTTCATATGAAAAACTTATGTGTTAAGTTCTTAAATTGGCAATAAAGCCCCCTAGACTTTTAAATCCAAGCTTAATACATTTCTAAGTTTAATAATTTTTTACAAATTATTAGTACTAATAACAATACTACCATTATTATTATTCTTAGTTTTATTATTATTGTTATTATTTCTATTATTAATACTATAACCATTATTATTATTGTTTATTAACAATATTATTATTATTATTATTATTACTATTATTATTATTATTTTTATTATTATTATTATTAATATTATTTATTATATAATAATAATCATTATAATCTTTAAAGGATTAAAAGACAAATTAAAGCAATATACATAAGCAACCCATAAGTTTCATGAATAGCAATAAAGCCCCCTAGACTTTTAAATCCAAGCTTAATACATTTCTAAGTTTAATAATTTTTTACAAATTATTAGTACTAATAACAATACTACCATTATTATTATTCTTAGTTATTATTATTATTGTTATTATTTCTATTATAATACTATAACCATTATTATTATTGTTTATTAACAATATTATTATTATTATTATTATTACTATATTATTATTATTTTTATTATATTATTATTAATATTATTTATTATATAATAATAATCATTATAATCTTTAAAGGATTAAAAGACAAATTAAAGCAATATACATAAGCAACCCATAAGTTTCATGAATAGCAATAAAGGCCCCTACAAGAATTAACAAAGCTAACATTAAATTAACCCAAAATTACAAGATATTGCACAATCAATCAGAAAAGTCAAGACAACTCATTAGAACTAAGATGGACACACACAAATGCATAGATGATTTAGTTCAATCACAAGAATCTACTTTTTCAGTATAATTACATGATCTTACCTGGAAATCATATCTAATCATGTTAGACTTTTTTAGCAAGTGAAGTATGCAACTGATTTAACCGATGTACTATCATTTCCCACAAATTCCAAAGGTAGATATAATCCTAACATTTATAACAACTAAACTATGATTTTGTATTCTCATATTATAATTTTCTCTTTGTTTTTACATTGTTTGATGTTGTATTTTCTTTTTCATTTAACACACACACACAATATACATATTCAGGCAGTTAACATTTATAGTTTAATTTTGATTTATTTAAGAAAATTAAGGGAGGGTTATTATCATTTTGAAAGAGAAAAATCAAATTGCAATATGATTAATAAGACCAATTGACTCAACTAAGTACTCAAACCTTTCTGGTAGGAAAGATTTGATAAACAAGTCAGCCAGTTATTTTTCTATTGAAATCTGAATCAAAATGATTAAACCTTTTTCAGAGTTGTCTATGAGAAAATGATATCGAATTTCGATATGTTTTGTTTTATAATGTTGGATAGAATTGCAGTATAAAACATAGCAACAGTGTTATCAATGTAAATAGGAGTTTTAAGAAAATTGAACCCGTAATCCAGTAGTTGATTTTGCAACCAAAGGATTTGAGAACATCCTGCTAAGGCAGTAATGTACTCAGCTTCTACAGTTGAGACTGAGACGTTTGTTTGTTTCTTACATTGCCATGAGACTAATCGAGGGCCTAAAAACTAACAACCACCCATGGTAGATTTTCTATCTTGACAACATCCCCGATAATCACTATCAGTATATCCATATAACTCGAAGTTTCCTTCATAAGGATACCATAACCCTAGGGATGGTTTTCCTTTGAGATATCTGAATATGCGTTTGATAGCAACAAGTTGAGATTCCTTCGGGTCTGATTGATACTTGGCACAGACATAAACAACATACATTATGTCAGGTCTAGATGTAGTTAAGTACATTAAAGATCTAATCATAGATCTGTATAATGTTTGGTCAATTGATTTTCCTTTGGAATCAGGATCAATCTTGGTATTTATGTCAGTTGGAGTTCTAATGGATTGACAATCTTGCAACTTGAATTTCTTCAACAACTTATCAACAAACTTCGCTTGATTAATAAAGATGCCGTCTGCAGATTATGTAACTTGCAATCCAAGAAAGAAATTAATTTCTCCTTTAGAACTCATCTGAAAACGAGATTTCATTATTTCTTTAAATTCTGAACAGAGTTTCTGACTGGTTGATCCAAAGATGATATCATCCACATACACTTATACACAAATAAGATCAGATGCATCCTTCTTGATGAATAAGGTAGGATCAATCTTCCCTTGTGTATATCCATGTTGGAGCAAGTGTTATGACAATGTTTCATACCAGATTCTTGGGGCTTGATGTAGACCATATGGTGCTTTGCTGAGCTTGTACACACGATGAGGAAATTCAGCATCTTCAAAACCTTGAGGTTGCTTAACATACACATCATCGGTGATTAGTCCATACAAAAATGCTCCCTTAACATCCATTTAATACACTTTGAATTTCATATAAGAAACATATGCCAGGAAGACCCAAATTGCTTCTAGTCTTGCAACTGGAGCAAATACTTCATCATAATCTATTCCTTCCTCCTAAGTGTATCCTTGAGCTACTAATCGAGCTTTGTTTTGAATGATAATTCCTGTGTCATCTGATTTGTTTCTGAATAACCATTTTGTACCAATGGCATTTTCTCCTTCAGGTAAATCCACCAGATTCCACACTTCTTGTTTTCTGAATTGTAATAATTCCTGTTGCACTGCTTCAATCCAACTGTTGTCCTTCAAAGCCTCTGTAATGTTTTTAGGGACCATTTGAGAAAAAAAACATGAGTACAAACAAAAATTTGCTTGTTTAGAGTGATGTCTTATTGTTCTTTCATTTAAAGGACCAATAATCTGATAGATATGATGTCTCTTATGAATGTGAGTAGTTGGGATCTCTTCTTGTTGAACATTCACATCCAGATTAGATTGGTTCAGTTTGGAGAGTTGTTGCAATAGAGTTAAGGAATGTGGAATATTATTTGGAACTTGAGTTGGAGAATTGACAAAGTAATCGAACTTGTCATTCACATCTATATCTCCAGATACAGATGAACTTCCAGACTCAGGATGTTGAATTTCTGGACCATCATTAGAAAGAGGTTGAGAATTATCAGAATCATCAGGAACTTGTTGATGTTCAAGATTTTGTTGCTCAAGATTCTCTATAGAGAATAAAGGATCTCGTGCAAAAGAGAAAAATCGATAATCTGGACTTGAATTATCCATATCATCTAAATCAGAATCTTCACTAAAAGTTTCCAGATCTCTTGCTTGTTTCCTGTTAGCACATGAAGATTCAAATAGATTAGAATTAAATGAGTTTGTTAATGAATCTAAATCAAATAACCACTTTGGACCATTTGCAACTGATGGAAAGGAGTTTTCAAGGAATTTAACATTGAATGTTTCAATGATAACATTCATCTTAGAGTTATAAACTCTATACGCTTTTGACGCGAACAAATATCCAAGAAAGAATCCATCATTAGATTTTGAATCAACTTGCCAAGACAATCATTTGAATTTAAAATCAATACAGGACATCCAAAAGATTTAAGAAAATCAATGTTGGGTTTCCTGCCAAACATTAACTCATAAGGAGTTTTCAGTTTGTCCTTAACCAACAAAGTGCAATTTTGAATAAAACAGGCTATTGATATTGCTTCATTCCAGAATATGATAGGAATCATTGCATCAACTAACATTGCTTGAGCAACTTCAATCAAAGTTTTGTTCTTCCTTTCTGCAACTCCGTTTTGTTATGGAGTTCGAGGAGCACTGAACTGATGAGCTATTCCTTTTTCTGCACAAAAACTATCAATATTAGCATTTTTAATTCGATTCCGTTATCACTTCTGATTATTTTAACTTTTTGATATAACTAATTTTCCACTTTAATGATAAATTCTTTTAAAAGATCAGCTGTTTCTGATTTTGAATAAAGAAAGAAAACCCAAGTAAATCGTGTATAATCATCAATGATGACTAAACAGTACGATTTCTTTCCGATACTTTCTATGTTTACAGGACCAAAAAGATCCTATGTAACATTTGTAACGGTTTTGTATTTGAGTTTATTTGTTTGGTCTTATAAGACGCTCTATGTTGTTTTCCTTTCAAGCATGCTTTGCAGAAGTTAGAAGTTGAAAAGTTCTTTGAAGGAAAACAAATAACATGGTTTCTTGCTGCAAGCTTGTTCATGTTCTTGAAGTTTGAGTGACCGAGACGTCTATGCCAAAGCTGGCTTTCATCATTAGACGCTCTAGAAATGAGGCAGGTTGTTTCTGTAGTGGGATCAACCTGTGACATGTCTAGTTTGTAAACATCTCTGTCACGCACAACTTTGACAACAACCCACTCTTTGCTGATCTGAAACCCTGGCTTTAAAATATAACAGAAAGAATCATCAAATAAAGTAGAGTAAGATTTATCGTATATTTGTGAGACACTCAAAATATTGAAATTTAATTGTTCACAAAAGTTGACTTTGTCAAAACTTATTATTCAGTTAGATACCGTTCCTTCACCGGTAATTTTTCCTCCAGAATTTCCACCAAATGCCACATGAGTGCCATCTTTTTGTTTAAAATCTGGCAGCAAGGCTTGATTGTCTGTCATGTGCCGGCTACACCCACTATCAACATACCATGTGTTTACTAGTCTCCATGGGCGTACCTGCATGCAAGAAATTTAAGAAGAGTTAGTAACCCAAGCCGAGATGGTCTTGGGCTTTCCAAATTTATCAATAATGGTAAACTGTTTGAAATGAAGTTTGTTTATGTCTGGTTTTTTTCGAACTTTGTGATTTTCAAATCCTCTTTTGAAAACAGTTTGATTATCTTTTCTTTGTTTTGTTTTCAAAACATTAAATCTGCTTTCAAGCTCATCATCAAGAAATTTTGAACCATTGTTTGAAACATTATAAGAGGTTTTCTTGTTACATGTTTTATTGTTTATTCTCAGTGAGTGTGGAATAAATTGTCTTTGATCATACTGTTGTGATCTAACATTATACAGATTGTCATAGTCTGAATTGATTCTTCTAGATGATCTCAAACCTAGAGAAGGTAATTTTATTAGATTTTGATATCCATTATAATGATTTCTTTGAAACTTTGGATTAGGATATCCTTGATTGTCATAAAACTTTCTAGGTGAGTTTTTCTTGAAGAAACAATCATCTGTTTCGTGATTTCTTTCATCATATAAAACATAATATTTGTTGAAATAGCAATCAACTGTGTTGTGATTTGTCATATCACATATGTGACAATATTTGTTGAAATAACACTCAAAAGTGTTATGGTTATACATGTCACATATATCACAGTATTTTTGAGATTTTTGATATAACATTTACTTAATCATTGACGTCGATGCTACATCTGATCCTTGTTTGATTTTAGGAGTTGACTGATTAAGCTTTTGTTTTGTCTATGTAAGTTTGGTCTTTTGATATTTTGGATTTGTCTTTTTAACATGTTCACCGTTCTTTATCTCCTTAGATACAAATCTACTTTGTACAGCAGAAGTCTTTGGACCTGAACCTGTTTTCAGATCAGATTTGATCTTTGGTTTTGTTATTGTTTTAGATATGGTGTTCATGTCAAATGTTCCTACTGACACAAACTTGCACAGGTTTAATTTGGCTTGTTTTGTTTATTTGATCAAACTTTTTAGGAGTTGATTTTCTTCTCCTTTTATTTCTTGATGATTTCTTAGGAATTTGTGTCTTATTGAATCTTAAGAAGATTCATTTTCACACTTTTTGATTTGACTTAACTCATTTGAGCTTGAATCATCAGAATATGAAGTGTCTGATTTTTCTTGACATTTTCCTTTCAGTTTAAGCTTGATCTCATTATCTTTTTCAATTTCTTGATCAGTTTGGCACTTCTCAATGACACATTCACTTTTTGGAACGAATAACTTTTTGTTCTTTAGACAAGGTTCATATGATTTTATTTTAATTGGATGACCACTTTTAATTTTTTCTGTATCATTCTCCTCGAATACTTGAATATTTACTTTTTCAATTTCACTTTGAGCATTTTCTTGATCATTCTTCTTTTTCTCTAAAAATTCTTTAAGTTTGGCATTGTTTTCTTGTGAATGATCATGAGTGTTGAAATTTTCTAGTAAAGTTTTAGAGATTGATTCAGGCATAGGTCATGTGTGAAACCTAATCCTGATTTATCTCTTTCTTTTCTTCCATTTACTAGTTGCTCAACAATAGTCTTTGAGCTTTTTACTTTTGCCAAATCAACTTGAGTTGCAGCATGTGCCACTTTTTCTTGTTCAAGTGACTTTGTCATTTCTTCAAGTTGTTCCTTAACTATTTTAAGTTCTTTTAGATTTTTATTCCAACTTACTTGAAGTGACATAATTTTCTCATCAGCAACTTTGTGATTATCTTTCAGTTTTTTGTGCATTAACTCTTCTTGTTTTAATTTATCACATATTTTGAATGAATAATTTCTATAGTATTCAACCTGTTCAAAACATTCTTTTGTTCATAGTTTTTCTCTTACTTTATTTGGATTTTAGGATATGAATTTGAGGACTTAGTGCCAGAAGCAGATTTTACAACCTTTGGTTGTTTAGACTTTGCCATGAGTGTAACTTCTTCCTCCTTTGGATCTGACTTGTCACTCCAGTCATAGTCTATCTCATTTTCTGATTCATTAGTTTTTAGATCCTTTTCTTCAAACCATTCTTCATTTATTTTTGAAATCAATGCTAAACCTGAAACAGGATAAGAAGTAAATTGTTCAGCATATGCACTCCAGTCATAACCATCTTTTATGCTTACAACCGGTGCTTTCTTTGGTTCTTCGGTTGATTTATGTTCATCTTTTAATTTAGGCATAGGCAAACTCTGATATGGTTTCTGGAATGTCTTTTGAGTCTGATATTGATGTCTCTGATTATTTGAACTGCTTTGACCATTTCCACTTTGAGTTCTTGTAGCATTACATTCTCTTGAGAAATGACCATAGCTATTGCAGTTGAAACATCTTAATTTTGTCTTGTCAAAATCAACTGTTTTGTTGGCACTAGGCTTGTAGTTCCTGTTGACATATGAGTGCTTTCGTGTTCTGTACGCAATCATCACCATTTGCCAATTCAAGTCCATCTCTTCTACATCATCAGGATCCATCTCAAATAAATTCTGCAAAACCAAATCAATTTGAGTTAGATGGCTATCCTGGCAGGCTTGGAAGCTTGCCATAAAAGTTGTAAAAGTAGTTTTGGACTCTTCATCTTATAGTAGGATATTTATAACATCGTTAACTTTGCTAGGACTAGTAGAGTTAGAAGATGGAGTCTCATTGTGAGGTTTAGGCACAACATATTTTGGGGAAAACTGTTGTTGTTGTGGTTGAGCTGAATAGATTGGGGTACTTGTGAAGAATCCAGCTCCCACGAACAGATCACCCTCATCTTCAAGGGTAGCATCATTCTTGGCAAGAAAGGCATTTTCAACAGTGTTTGCTGGAGAAGCAACATATTTATATTGTGAGGTTAAAGCAGATCTGTCATTATTTCTTGAACTTTCATCAATTTCAACAGATTCAATCTTTGCTATAAGAAGATCAAGATCCATACGAAATCTTTCAGTGTGCTTTAGCAGGGTTACAGTTTGTTTCCATGAGAATGGAAGTGCATTTAGGAGTCTGTCATTTAAATCTTTAAGATCATTTTTGATTCCTAAAGTTGACATTTGAGATGTGAGTTTAACATATCTATTCATCATCTGATTTATAGTTTCTCCTGATATGTGCTCAAAAAGTTCAAGTTGTCTCTTCAACTTTTGTCTTTTGAGATCTTGGATTTCTTTTCCTCCTTCACAGATGACTTTCAAAGCTTTATACATTGTATAATCATTTTGGTAGTTCTCCAATCTTGAAAGTACTTCCAGTGGTAACCCTTTGCACATGAGAGAGTAAGCTTTAACA
Organism: Flaveria trinervia; assembly: GCA_025506515.1. NCBI lineage: Eukaryota > Viridiplantae > Streptophyta > Magnoliopsida > Asterales > Asteraceae > Flaveria > Flaveria trinervia. Next base: position 4,397,671 of record CM046445.1, read on the forward strand.
TCATTCTTCACCTTCTTTAAGTCATCACCAATTAAACCATCTTCAGGATATGGTTCTTGAGTTTCTTTAGTATAAACAACTCCTATTTCAGGACCATCTGAGATGATTGGAATGTGAGGTCCTTTTTCAATTGACTTTCACAGATCAGTGTCAATTGAGTTTAAATGATGTTTTAATTTGAGTGACCAATTTTTAAAATCTGCTTGATTTTTTAGCATTGGTACTCTGTTCTCTGAATCTTCAGACTTAGCCATGATTAAGTTTTTGATTCAAGAAAATTTACTATTTTTTGATGTTTTAGTTTTGAAAAGAAATAAAGAAAGGAAATATTTTGAATTTTTGAAAAATTTCTAAGTATTAAGTGATAAGTCTGAATTGGATACATCTGAACAGTACTGATGCATCCGCACAGTGATGAAACACCTAAGGGATTGCCTTAGTCAATTTCTTAAGTGTAGAAACGTCTGGAACAGTTGTCAAATGCCTAAACAGTTGTCAAACGCCCAAACAGTGTTGATGCGCCTGAACAATGTCAAAACGCCTGAATAGTTCCAAAACACCTGGAACTTTGACTTCTAAAACGTCTGAATCAATGCAAATACGTCTAGTGTCAAAACTACTACTCTGAAAATGCCTAAATAGTGTTAAAGTGTCTTAACAATGTTCATGCACCTAAACACTTAGGTAATTTTCAGATGATTTTATCTCCTCAAACGCCTAATTCATAACAACCTGATCTTAACAAATTTTCCAAAACTTGATAAAATGATATTAAACTCTTCAATCAAGTCACAATAACACCGATTAACAATCCTTTAACTTCATATCTTCCAATTAACAACAATTGAGGCTTAATTTTGCAAAAATCAGTGTGCAAATATGAAGAACTGTTCGAACACTAAATTTGACAAAAACTCAGATTTGCTGATATAAATTCACTCAATTGAGATTCAAATCATGTTTCTAGTGATGAAACACAACTAAATCATCAATTAATTGCACAATTGCGATCAAATCACATATTCAAGTGATTAAAAATGCTCAAAAATGTCGTTTTTGAACTTCAATCATTGAACCAAAAGCTCTGATACCATTTGATAGGTTCAAATAGATCGATCTGTGATTGATATCAAGCAATTGACAATAATATGAACAATGTAATTAAATAAACACAATATCAGAATTCATAGAGTTTTCATTGATATTAGCTGGATTACAAAGTGCTAATTGAGAGAAAATATCTAAAAGTTCATTACCTGCACATACATAGCAATCCTATTTATACTAATAATCAAGAAAACAAAAAGAAATATATGTTTACAAAATAAGTCCCTAATTTATGACCAAACTTATCTAAAGACTAAATGCTAATCTTTCTAGGTTTCTAACACATTCATTGTCAATTAGTCCTAAGTCAATTAGTTAAAGAAGCAACTTCATAGTCTTTAATATAAAACTCATGTGTTCGAGTACATTTTGATTCAATAGGTTTTTGGTAGACTAGTGATTTTATTATATGCCTTTAAATGGTGTGTTTCCCTTAAAATGATAGGTACTCTAGGTCTAGTGTTGTTTGTGTTCGCAAAATATGAGTATCTTTTCGCCAATAGATTTACTTGGGTACCAAGCTTATAATGCTATTAAAAAATAAAAGATAATTCATTCAGTTAACTTTTAACAAACTACAGAGAAATTGTTTCATTTCAGGCACCTGAAAAACAGTAGGAAGCAAATTGCTTACATTCTCCTAAATTAATATATACTAGTTTATTAACTATCGTGCGTTGCGACATTATTGTACACTACCAATCTCTTTAGAACTAACAAGAAGAGTCTGAGAGTGTATAAAAGAAAGAGGTGGAAAAAGGAGGTGACAGACCTGTGTAATACCCAGTTGTACAATGTGCATCAGACATTATAAAACACTATTCCTTTCATTAGTCTTTTAACATATAAATAATGTGTCACAAGTGTGACACGTTGTACATTTTTATTATTTATAAACCTAATAGAAATCATCTTTACACTTACATGGTTAAGGTTTTTTAAACCTTTAAAAGATGACAGAGTGATTATCAATATATTCTATTTCATTAGAAACTTCACATTAGAAAAGTAAGTGTCTTGTCGGAACCTATTTAATATTTCTGGAGGTTTAAAACGAAATTTTTTTTGAGACCCTCACCTATATATTATTCTTAAAAACATTTGCCTCAAACCGACGACATAAACAAATTTATTTATAGCGTCCCAAAAAACAAATTAGGAAAGAAAACAACTTAACTATCTTAAACATTATCAACTAAAAAAAGCATATTAAATGATAAACAAGTAACAGTTGATTAAAGTAAACATAAATATCAATTGCAAATGTAAACTAAGATCAAAACTGATAACAATAGATTTACATAAGCAAAAGAACAATAATAGATTAAAGCAATAGAGCATTAATTAATATCAGACAATAATAGTTAGTGGATCTTGCTAAAAAGAATTTAAAATTGATGAACTTAAAAGAACTGTTAACATTTAACACTCAATAAACTTTTGGTAAACAAGTTTTATAAATTAATCTCGATGAACCAAGTTTTGTAAGTTGACATCGATAAATCTCAATAAACTTTTGGTAAACAAGTTTTATAAATCTTAATTTCAATAATTTTGTTATCCTTCGATAATTTTTGCATTCATTCCATTTATCTCTAAAAACATATGTTTTAATTTTGAAATTTGAGGCCGCTTAAATTTTAGGAACTTAAAACGGTCGGTTTAGTTGTTTATACTGTAGAGACGCCTAAATTTTGTATATATTAAGTTTTCTGTCACAACATCTTAATACCATATGATGTTTATGTGATCTAGTTATTGACTGTTATTGACTTGTCTCATGAGTAGTTTTTCGGTTACAAATTTCTTCATCGATAATTTTTTTTTTTTTTGACATTTTACATGCTCATATGAATGTTTGTCCAAGTATTTTTCAGGAAAAAACAAAACTACCAAAACAAACAATTAATTGTTGAAGAGACTGATGAGAGTCTACAATCATCTTTTTCACAGTAGTATAGTACCTTCCATATGATATTCAATTCATTTTGTTATCTCTTTATTTCCCATCAGTTTGCTGCCCCTTCTCTTTCTCTCTCTAGCTACCCTCAAATTAGGGTTTTGAGTACATCTTCATTGATGTCAGCAGGCAAATAGGCTAAGATCAATGCTCAAAAGCAAGCAAAAGAAAGAAAAAAGGTACTTGTTTTTCCATAATGTTTTGTGATTTGTTTTTTGTCTTCTGTTCTATACATACACGATCTACAAAAGTAAAAATCTATATATATACACTCACATGAATCACAAGCTTCGTTCTTTGGTTAATATAGTCATGTTTTTTTTGTTCTTAAATGGGTTTTTTACCTCTAAAAGATGCATATATCTATTGATCCCATCAAAATTTCAACTTCTAATCAAGGGTTTGTACTACATACTATATATATGCCTACATGTGTGTGTATGTGTGTGGGTTGATCATACCATTATTCTTGCTTAAGCTATCACTTAATTCGCCAGATCCCATGTTTGTAATCACTCTATTTGAAATTTAAATTCAAGAATATGATTTATTTTGAGGATTAAAATCAAGAAAATCTTGATGTAGAGGTTTAAAATCAAGAAAATCTTGATCTTGAGGTTTTAAATCAAGAAACTACTAAAAGAGTGCTAGGGTTTTATAATTAGTGACTTTCTTGCGATAGATGACAAAAAAAATCAAATCTTTCTACACATGGATTTCAAAGTTTTTGTTTATATAAGAGTTTACCAATTCATTAAAGCTAGATCGATGTGTTGTGTTTACTAAGATCTTGAGCACAATGCCTAGTGACCGGTTTGATCAACCGGTCAGAAAAATCCATAGATCTCACATTTGAATCCAAGATCATGTTGGCAGTTGGTAGCCAATTACTTATTGCATGTGGTTATTAAATCTTGTCACTCATGCATGTAGCCTATCGTCTTTAGAAGGATTTGTAACAAAGAACTAAACTAGTTAAAGGACTAAATTAGTTGAACTTAGGAACATTATTGAATGATATTGGATGGTAAACATAAAACGTTTAAAACTCTTTAAAGACCAAAAATTAAGACCTAAAAAGACCAGGCGGTTTAGAAAACCACATGTGCTTTATGGTGGTTTTTGATCCATTTGTAAAACTGGCAATTCTCTTGTGAAACTAGCGAATTCATATAAAATCTGACAAACATTCTATGGTTTTGCTTTCTAGCTAGGGAAGCAAACTTTTTCTATTTTCCAGATTTTTTGAAAAGGCATTTCAAGATTTTTTTAAAATATAATTTGGTTTTTCTCTAAACTTTTTGTAATATCTAATTAAAAAAACTTAATACATAGTGATGTAAATTTTTTCACATTCTGATGTAAATTTTATCCCAAAGTTTTATTTAAAATCAGTTTTTGAAATTATCTAGACTAAAAATACTTTATTCTAACTACACTCGTAATCTAATAGAAGTTATCTTGAAATGTAAACACAATTTAGAAAAAAAACTAAGTGTCTATAGAAATTTTATTAAACTTTGATTATACTTATTATTTATCAAAAATAAGGATTTTAGAAAGAAATTTGAAGTTCACTTCCCCAAAGAGCCGTTGGAAATCACTAAACCTTAAAATGTTTGTCAGATCTTTTTATAAATACTGTATATGAATACGCTGGTTACACAACAGAATTGTTTAGTTTTACAAATGATTCCAAAAACAAATAGTGTTTCTTAGTTTTTAAAATCACATCCACCCAAATAAATCGACACTTATTTATACACCGCTTATGGGGCCATACGCGGTGTATAGAGTCGAATACACTACAAATGAGGAAAATTCAGAGGTTGTCAGAGAGCTATACACCCCATATATATATATATATATATATATATATATATATATATATATATATATATATAGCCCTATGCGACATCCTATACGACACATATAGGGTTATACGACACGTATAATAAATTTTGGCACTGACTATGAGAAAAAAATTAGAGGGCTATCAGAGAGGTTATGCGCACCGTATAGATATTTTGAGGTGTTATCATCTTTAATTACTTTGCAGACAAAAGAAGAACTACTTTAATGGCTTCATCAAGCTCTTACAAACCCCCTTGTGCAGCCTGCAAGTTCTTGAGACGAAAATGCTTACCGGGGTGCCCTTTCGCGCCTTATTTCCCACCAGAAGACCCTCAGAAGTTCATGAATGTCCACAAAATCTTTGGTGCAAGCAACGTCTTGAAGCTTTTAAACAATGTGTTACCGCACCAGCGAGAAGAAGCGGTCAGTTCACTCGCGTATGAAGCTGAGGCGCGCGTTAGAGATCCCGTTTATGGGTGTGTGAGAGTCATTAGTTTCTTGCAGCAAGAAGTTGATCGCCTTCAAAAGGAGCTTGATGCTGCAAATGCTGATTTGATACAATATGTGTGCAATGAGATGCATTATTAATTTTCCCGATTATTATTATGCTAATGGTAGGTAGAATAGGCAGATCGAATGGTGGTAATTTTCGTGTGAACGGTAGTGGTGACGGTTACGGTGAATTTGATGGTGGTGGTAGAGAATAAGAGATGATGATCTTTGTTCATGACCACGAAAGTCATAAGTTGGAAAACCTTGTTTGTGTTCTATGTATTGTACACTTTATCTCACCATTAATATGTTATATATGTACATGCATGCATATGTTGTTATATATATAGATATACATATGTATACATATACATTGTTCTATGCATACATGTATGCATATATACATTGTTATCCAACAAAAGAAAAAATATTACTAATGATATAGCGAGAAGCCAATTATTAAAGGGAAATTTCTCTATCCTTTTAACCCCTTTTGTAATTTCAAATGATTCTTAGACTAACGCCTTCCCAAAAATGTTTTCATTTAATACTATCGTCATTTGAACTTTAAAAAGGTTCTCTCAAATTTTAAATAGTTTCGTTCGAACTTAAATAGGTCCGTTCAAAAGTTTAAATAGGTTCGATCGAACATTAAATAGGTTCATGCGAACTTTAAACAGATTAGGTTGACCGTGTTGCAAATTCGATTGAAATTATTTATAAACAATTTTGGTTAAACTTTGTATAGGTTCAGTCAAACTCTAAATAGATTTGGTAAATCGTTGTTTATTGTTTATGTAATTTCTTTATTTTTAAGTCTGAAACGCTACGACATGCTAGGAAATTTTAAACAAAACCACACTTTGTTCTTTCCCCGATGTAAACCTACACACTTTGGGCGACCGTATTTAGACACGTGAAGGAATCATGTCTGTTAAATAAGAGTTCAAACGACTATATTTAAAGAGCAGATGCTATCGTATAGGAGGGGGGAAATTTTTGAAAAAGGTTTATCAAATGAAAATCTTAGAAAGTAGAATGGTTAAAAGGATATTTTGAATATTTTCTCATTCAAAGAATAATAGGAGTAACTAGAAAAGCAAAATACAGAATTACTAAAATACATAAAAAATAAAGCTACATACATGCATAGATGCATACATATACATATATGTACGTGTGTTATAGTATGCATGTAGAATTGTAGACTCAATAGTAAACTAGGTGTTTTACTTGTCACTGTTCAAACCGGATTCAAAAACCTAATAACCTCATAAATAATCGAAAATTAAAATTACGTATATGCCATTTTTAACATACCATTTTTTATATGTTTTAATGTGAATTTGTAATTTTTATAATACATAGGCTTATCTACATATTATATGGATCATGATACTAAATTTATTTTTAAAAAGAATGAGATTTTAAATGAAAAAAAAGACTAAAGTAAAAGGAAAATTTTAACATCTAGTCTAGTCATCCGGTTTGGTTCATTGGGTTCATCTGCCTGACGAGTTAACCAATCTGTTCAAAGAGAAATGATCAAAACAGGCATTATTGGATCGGTTCCAATCCGATCAATTAATCCGGTTTTAAACAGGCATTATCAGTAGTAACTACTAAAAGCGATAACCATACCGTAACAATAACCTTATCACATTTCAAATGGTTTTAGTCATTTGAAATAGTATATTCAATTGTAGGTTCGTAACTAAGTTTCACCCATCAACCATAAACATACGCTAATTTTAATATACATGCACTTAATTGGCTATCGTCTCTAGAGGAATGTCGATGCGAAGCTATCTTTTATTCTTTTAAATGAAAATGTGTTCATTAATTTAAAAAAAATTACTTACTTTTGCATTAAATATGTATAAAGAGGATTTTCTTGACCTACAAGAGGGTCTATGTCTTCATAATTTCTCCATTACCCTCTGTGTTTCAATAAAACTTAATTACTCGTACTTCATGTATTTTAAAATTTATTCTAGTGTGTTAGTATGTTTCTTTGATTTGATTTTGATCTTGTTGTCGCTAAATACAATATTTTTCTAAAACTAGAGCAATCAAACTAGTATAACTTAGATTTTTGATTGTTGATGAAGCAGATTTTATTAATCTCAATATAAATAAATAAAAATAAAATTGTACATGTATTACCATTCTAGACTATTTAATAGTTGATTTTTCCGTATCTCTCTCCTCATAAATAATAATAAATGTGATAAAAGAAATATTTCAACTTCAAATTTCAAATAAATATTTTTGAGTTAATAATTATCCATAATTAAAATTTTTAAATATGTTAACTTCAATATTTTAAATATGTGTAATATATGTGTTTATTCAATACAAATATTACATAATGTTTAAGACATAATTACTTCGTATATTATTAAAGATGTAACGGTAAATTTATTTAACTTTTGTATTACACAAGATTTTAACCTAGTTTCAAATTATGTGACAAAATGCTTCCAAAATAAGAAGCAGGGACCAAGGTAGGAGTGTTCGTCGAATCGGATAACGGATTATTTGGATTTGAAAATTTCAGGACCCTATCTGAAATCCGATCCAATCCGAATCTATCCGATCTCAATTCGGATGGGATTCCGATATATCCGAATTTATCCGAATAAACCAAATAACAACTTTTTCTATTTTTTGTTTCTTTTTTTGCTAATTTTTTATTCTTAACATTTCATAAGTTGAAAATCATAATAAAAGATATATAACTAAAAAATAAAATTTGACTTGTACGTTAATTCAAGATTAAAACATAATAGGTTATTGTATTGAACCCGAAGATTAAAATCTCTTTTTAGAATGACAGTTAATTATTGCATAATTATTTAAGATTATGACTAGAATGTGTAAATATTCTTGTGTATTGAGTTGAAAACATAATAGATAGTTTAGTAATGAGTATTTGGATAGAAACATAGTTGAAGTCTTTTTCGGATTAATCGGATATCCGAATAACCCGGATAAAAAAATTGTGATATCTGAAATTTGATCTGAAATCCTAATAAGGATTCGGATCGATTTATTCGGATACGAATTAGATTTTAGATATTTTCATATATCAGATTTTTTGAACACCCCTAGAACAAAACGTTAACATGTAAAGATCTATGAGTAAACCTTCATCTTTTTATTACATATACTAGGTTAAATGTAACACCCGGCTTTTTTTCAAAGAAAGATAAGAAAAGAGGAATAAAAGAAGGAAAAACAATTAAACCCAAGATGAGGGGTTAAAAGTGTCAAAAGAATAAAATCTTTCAAAAGTTGGTGTAAAGATGGGCATGGCTGCCGACCCTCCCTTCACATCACTTTTCATTCGGGTTGAGAGAGAGAGAGAGAGAGCAAAAACTCTCGGAAGAAGAAGAAGAAGAAGAAGAAGGTCGAATTTAATGTATGAATTCGTGGTTTTTAAGTGTTTGCGTTGGATTTTGGTCTCGGGTTTATGCTTATATGTTTGTGTGTGTTCGGGTGTGTGTGTTTGGTGGGGTTTTTAGGTGTTTGAACTCATTTGCAAAAGGGTTAAAAGGAAGATACACCCAAGTTGCACCAGGTGAGTTTCTAGACCCTGGTTTTTTACTTGTTTTAAACATCTTTGGGGCTGAGAATGTATTAAAATGATTTTTACAATGTTTGAGTATGTATGCCCGTATGTATTATGCATGTTGGATGATGATTCTTAGATGCTTATAGGTTGTTCTTGCTTAGAATAGCCTTGGTAAGCTTAGAATAGATGGGTTTGATGATTGGGTTCGAAAGCATCCTAGAAACATGTTACACAGAAGGTTCATGCGCCTAGATAAGGCTCATGCGCCTGAAATTGCCTTAGAAATGTTTAAGTATAGCCCATGCGCCTGAACAGTGGTCCATGCACCTAGAAATATTAGTCAGACGACTAAGTGTTGGGCCATACGCCCCAATAGTGCGCATAGTGCCCATGCGCCCAAGTGGCCCATGCGTCTAAGTGTTCATACGACTGATTAGTCCATACGCCTAAGTTTATACACCTGAATAGTACCCATGCGCCTAGAATCGGGCTGGAATTGACTAAGTGTCCAGACGTCCAAGATTCCCATGCGCCTAGGCACTCATACGCCTGCATAGTGCCCATGCGCCTAAGTGTTCCCCATGCGCCTGCATAGTGCCCATATGCCTGCATAGTGCCCATGCGCCTAAGGACTTAGAATATTTTCTGATTTTTGGGGAAAAAGGGTAATGTAGGCTTTGACTTGGGAGGTTCCCGGGGGCTATGTAAGTTGACTTTTTAAATTCATTTATGTTGTGATGAGTGATGTATGATGTAATGTATGATGTGATGTATGATTGGTGGTTATGTATGATTGTATGATATGTTCCGTATGATGATGTATGTTATCTTTCCTATGGCTTTACGTGTCATGTTAATGAATGAATGAATAAAGTATTATGTAACGTAAAGTGAAAGATAATAAAAGAGAACACGAAGTAAGAATGCATGCATTATTGAATGACGAATGAATGAAAGAAAGGCTTGCAAGCACATATTTGAGGTGAGCAACCCAGTTGTTGCAACAGACTCGGACAGCGTGCTATCGTGAAGTTGCCATGAGGTGAGCAATCCTATGGTTGCAACAGACTCGGATAGCATGCTATCATTAAAAGTGGCAATTGGGGTGAGCAACCCTATGTGTGCAACAGACTCGGATAGCGAGCTATATTGAAGTTGTCATGAGGTGAGCGACCCTATGGTTGCAACACACTCAGATAGTGTGCTATCGTTGAAATTGGCAATTGGGGTGAGAAATCCTATGGTTGCAACAGACTCGAATAGCGTGCAATTAGTTGTGACTGTTAATGAGGTGAGCAACCCTGTTGTCGCAACAGACTCGAATAGCGTGCAATTAGTTGTGACTGTTAATGAGGTGAGCAACCCTGTTGTCGCAACAGACTCGAAAGGACGAACGTATAAAATGAACGAGGTTAACGAATGTAATGGAAGATAATAATGATATTATCTGTATGTACGTATGATGTATGATCACGAACGGAATGAAAAGTATAGTTTGATTCTGAAAGAAAGTAAAGAATGGTTTTAACGATTGAAATGTATGTTTTATTATAAAACTAGAACCCACTCAGCGACGCTGACTTTTATACATTTTCAGTTGGCAGGAAAACGTTGCTGAGGATGGCACGGGGCAGCTACTCAGCTCTTTTGGATGACATTCTTTTGTTAATGTTTTTGCATTGTAATGCGAACGAATGATGTTTTGAAATGAACGCTTGTATTAACTTGCAAAAGCATTTGTAATGATATGAAAAGTTATTTTTTATGTTTCCGCTACAATATTTTCATAAAGAAAATATAATTATATGTTTTATGTGCGATGAGGATCCAACTATAAGCATCCCGGGAACGGGGCCTTACATTAAATATCTATGTGTTATACTAGTTGAAATAGTGAACATCATATACGAGAACATGAAATTGTGAGGTAAAAAAACATATCTAGATTTAAGAAGATGGAATTATGATGTATATTGAAGCAGAGAGGTTGCTTAATAGTGAGTAATTGATCATTATAATTGTTTTTTATTTCGTGAATCTTTATATTTATAAAAGTATTTCCTTAATAAAAAGATGATGCTTACGGTATTTAAATTTTAACAATGACTAGCTAGAAATCAAATTTTATTTTAACACAATAACTCTTATTTAAATATTTTTAATGAAATATTTTATTTGTCTTTAGATATACGTTAATTTGATTAATATATTAGTAAATGAGCATCTAAAAAGGAAAATATATTTATATATTAGTTTGTAAGTTTAATAATGGTAAGGATATGTGAATAATTTTATTGAAACCTAGTTGGAGATAACATGAACGAATTGGAAAATAGTCGCGTGATTTATAGTTAATTTTTTTACTAAAGAATATTTTAGCTATTCAATTTTAGGGATCTCATATTTTTTTAGACCATAAGTTATATATTTCCTAAGAACATAAAATCAATTACATATTTCCTCTTCTAATACATATATATTATATATTTATCTATTTTATTACAAGTATCCTATTAGATGACTATTTTATCTTGTTTTTACTAAGTGATTATGCGTATTGATGTTTTATTATTATAATTGATTAAAACTTGACAATCATGTATTGTATCTAGATATATAACTTTGGTTATCGGTGATTTTTATAACTAAATGTAGTTTTAGACTTTTGTTGCGAGTTGCAATTTTATTATTTATATTTATATAAAAGACTCAAACTTAAAGAAATATGTAAGTGATGTTCCTAGGAAGGGAAACATGTAAAATAACTTAGTAAAAATATGAATACAATAATAATCCAATAATTAGTTTAATAAAATATGTAAATATGTAAATATGTAATCTATATGTTTTAGAAATGGAAAATATATAATTCTTTTTCGGATTGAGTAAATATGTTATTAATGAGGTTAGAAATGAGAAATATAAATTCCCTTTACTTTTAAATCTGAGTACCCTCAATTTGATTTTTAGGCCATAGTTATTTTTGGTTTTTATAGTTAATCTTGATCATAGTAATTAGAACCTTCACAAACATCCACAAAATGAGATGAATCTAACAAAGTGATCTAATAATCGATCTAATTATAGAAGCTTGAATCTTTATAAAGAGAAAAGAATGTTAAGGAAAAAAATATAGCTTGAATATATAAGGGGATTGGCTATAAAGGTTATAGTTGATAATAGACTAATAAAGATATAATAATTGAATCTAGTCGTCATAATACTATTTGACTTTGAATGCATGCACCAAATAAAACTAAAAGTACACATATTTACTCGCAATCTAGATCGTATTTCATAATGTATTCATGACCCGATATGTACGAATTTAAAATACAACCAAATCTTGTTATTGAATTTTTTTTATTTGTTATAACTTTCCATTATTATCGATAAAGATCGAATTTAAGAATACTATTAAAGGTATGGGGAAATTAAAGATGAACCGGTTTTTGATTAAAAAAGAAACGACTTCATGATATAAAAAAACATGTTATACTTACGTTATTAGCAAGATTAATTCTTCATGATATACCACACTCATAATCAATGTCTATTATTTGTAAACACAAATTGAATCGCTAGTTTGGTTAGCGACTCTTTATCCATCATGATCACCTTTGGTTTGTGTCCAAACAACTTTTTAGAATGCTCTTAGTAATTACTTATTTGATTTCATGGTCTATGTTTCAGAGTTGGTAACAAATACTAGCAATAGAAAAAATAACATAATATATTATAAAAAATAAAATTAAACTAGCTATCTATTATAATAAAAAAAAGATTTTGGGTGGAAACTCGACATAATTTTAAACCTTTTAATTCTATTTTTTTAAATTTCTCTTTCTTTTATTAAATATTTACTTTAACTACTAGTATAGTATTAAAAAATTAATTAATGATAGTTTTTTATAAATTAAGAAAAAGATCTTTTTATAAATATAATTTCTAATGAAATATTTTTTATAATATAAGAAATTTTTCTAAAGTATCAATTTTCTTAAAAATACGATTTATTATAATGGTATATTGAAAAATAAAGTTTTCTTAACCTAAATAATTAGAATTCGAATGTATAATAATAAAACTTTTAAAAATGATATTTTTTTAAAAAATGGTTTGTTTTGAAATAAAATATTTAATCTTTTTTTAAACAAAAATAAATTAAAAGATAATATCATTATTACATTACTTTTAGTTCTTACTTATACGTAATTTAAATCATAATTATCTAAAAGTATTTTTTATAATAATAAATTTCCGTTACTAACTATTTAATTTTTTTCAAATCGCATAATATATGATCAACTAACTACTTATATATAATAAAACACATAAATGACGTGTAACAATATAATAAATAATACTTTATTCAATGCAAAGCTGGATGATAATATACAACAAATGTAAAATAGTTAGCATCGTATTCTCTTAACAAATGATTAATGACCCCTCTTGTGATTCATACGGTGCACTCACGTTTTTAAAACCCCTCCCATTTCATCCTTGTAACGCTGAAAAACTTGATTTGGCATATATATAAACACGACAATTTGCATAACAAAACATTGTCTTCACCAACAAAAACTATTGTTGTTACTTGTTAGTGCTCTTCAACAATCATGTAAATGTTGTACTTGTTACATCAATTTAAGAACGTGTAGTCTACAATGTTGAACAAAACTATTGCTCCAAAACATCTATCTCTTGCATAAGACTACTAAAATTAAAAACACATGGTATATCTAGGAATTATTATATTTCTAACACTTATATGAAATAGATGTCTCTAATTTGCAGTACTATTTATTTATCAAAATTGACGATAAACATTCAAATATGTATCACCCTCCGTCCCCCCAAAAAAAATCCCCCCACATACCCTACCCGAAAAAAAAATCAATTTACCTATATGACAACTAATGTGTGATACTTATAGATCATATAGGAAGACTTGTTAAAATGTTAAAATAAGTATAAATAACATAAAGTGTTATGTTGTGAAGCATTTTTCACATTCATTTTTTAATTCTATGCCCCAATTATGTTAAGGCGTAGCTTTAAAAATCACTTGATAACAGGCTAGTAAAAGAAAAGATAATGTGTTGTGGAAATAATCATGTTTTTGATCCCTTAGCCCATGTTCACCCACTTGATACCCTCAAACAACACCCCCAATTTACAAATAAGGTGTATAATTATCTATCTATTAGTTTACGAAAGAAATGAATAGCATTTCACAAGTTGAGCAACGACTAGTACAACTCCTTCATGCATATGGCCCTTTTTCCATTGATGTGTCCGCTTCACTTTTTGTTTCTTGAAAGAAAATTTCTGACACCTTGATGATACTTGAGGTGGTGACCGCCTTGGATTCCCTTTGCTTCTCGTATTGCTTTTGATTCCTTTTGGTGGGGTTTCTGACAATCATTGGTTAACGTTTTAACCTTATGTGAGGGTTCCGCTGGTACAGGTGTTGGCCTTTCCTTGCACCCTTCCACAATGATTCTATGGCAGCAACACCAGCACAACACCAGTGGCATTTACCCGATCTAAACAACACCACGGGCAAGTTGTTGTGCATGCAGTCATATTTCAAAGGTTTTATTGACCGGTCAACATAAACACATACATTGTTAATATTTATAATTACACAATCTTTATGGTGTGAAATGTAGAAAAAGCACAATATTTAAAGGTGTTTGGGTTGATCATTAGCTCTGATCATTGTGATTTGAGTCACACTTAACATCATAGGTCAATGTATGGGGATGGAACCTAGTGGTGGTGGGTCCCATTTTGGGATGGTGGTTAGTGCGGGATCGGTGTAGGGGGTCAATGTAATAGTTTCATAGTATTAGGAGAGTTATAACACTTCGCAAATCAAATGGATAACCAGTTTATGCTGGAACAGAAAATTCAAGTAGAGAACAGAACAAGAACACACTACTACTGTTCTCAAGATTAATGTATATTGCCTATAAGTGTTACAAAGCTTACATAGAAATTACAAGTACTTGAGATAATTTATGCTACATCGTACAACTAACCATTCTTTGAAAGCCAGCCGAAACACTAATAATTTAATCTACAGTTTAATAAAAGTATGAACTTTTCACCAACTCATCTAAGTTGGTGAGTCTTCAGAGATGGTAGCGAAAAGTAGTAAGCTTTTATCAAAAGATGATTCAGAAAAAACATATATTCTTTGTCCTCGAAAAGAAAATCAATCTTTGGCTTCGAAGAACTTTGTCTTTAAAGCTTCAAAATACTTCATCTTTGCCTTCAGAATATTTGGTCTTTTGGATTCAAAATATTTTATACTTAGCATAAATCATTGAGTTATATCAAATCTTCTAAAATATCATCCTTGTATTCCATATATGCATGCTTATAGCTATTTGGTTACATTAGCCTTTAAGTGTAATTCTTATAGTTAGACTAGAGGTCTACAAAAAACCGGTTTGAAAAAAAAACGTATAAAAAAACCGAAATGGCTTGAAAAAAACCAGTTTGAGCCAAACCGGTTCCTCACCCGACTAGAACAAACGGTTTATATACAGGTTTGTAACCCGGCACCAAAACTGGTTTGTAAACAGGTTTCAATGGAAAAAACCTATTAAACCGATAGAAAACTAGATTTTATAAAAAAAACAGTTTTCAAACCAATCTAACCAATTTGAGCGGTTTGACCATTTCTGATAAAAAATTGGTTTGTACATATTAAAAAAATAGCGGTCCAGTTTAAAAACTAAACCGTTTAAAAAAATTGGTTTAGACAACTCTAGGTTAGACTATAAGATGTAATAGCTACCATATGAATGGAGGGGTATGTGGTGGTATTTTCTTCTCTTTTAGATTGATTTGGTATCAATGTTGTATAGATTTTTCACATACAGGAACTTTGTTTATCATAATGTTATAAAAAATAAAAGAGTAAAAACGTAAAATAAACAAAATATTTGATCACTAGTACAAAAAGAAGTAACCGGGTAAAAATGACCATAAGAGACGGGTTTTAGCACGTCATATATGACTACGCACTTTGTGCTATTTGATCATATGGGGCAATGTCATAAGGGGCGGAATTTGAACTCCCCTTATGTAATCAATAGGTACTTCTGTAAAACCCATCCTTATGCTTAAAAGCTAGAAAAATATATATTTTAATTATTTAATATCCAGAAATTAATTCCTTGTATAAAGTGCTTAATCAATCTAAAATATTACATTGTGTATCAAATCTATAGATTATAATAAAGCAAGCATTCAAAAATCACATATCATTCTTTTGACCTGCCTATTTGTCACTCGTCATTTTTATAGAAATCAACAATTTATCTTTCCCTCCAAAAGAATATTATAATAATTTAAACATTAAAACTAATTTCTCTTTCTTATTAAAAATCAATTTTATAAATTGTAATATTTTTCTCTCCTCTTGTCTTTTTTAAATCAATGTATTTTTTTAAAATTAGATTTTACTAAGAAAATAAAAATCACATTTTTAATTAGAATAGAACTATTAATAAAATATTTTATATAATATGAAATTTTTAAAAACACTAAACCATTTTGAATCAAAACATTTTAAATGTGTCCTTTTTTAAAAAATTATAAAAATATGAACTTTTCTAAAAACAATCTTGTAGAGATTTAATGAATAGGCTGATGCAACCTAAACATCCAATGTCTATCCTGCATGCTGCACAAGTATTATGAAGAAGAATGCTTAGGAAGTTTCACACATGTAACAGAAATATTCTAAGTGTGAAATCTTTCAAAGCCAAGACCAATATCTTCCGAAGCCTCAGAGACAAAGTCTTCTAAAGCTTCAACTTATGAAGACAGATTTCTTCCAAAGACTTTTAACACATGCTTTATCTGATGAACTTTTCCATAAAGCTGGACACCTTTCCGCTGCACCTCTGTAAGATCACCAACTTACATGAGTTGGTGAAAAGGTCCATGCTTTTGGTAACTGTACATTGAGGTCTTGAGTCTGTAACTTTCTACTTCATGTACTTTATCCTTTTTGTAATAAATAAGGATGTGAGCTATGGCATGTCATAGTCACTAGTCAAAAGGCAATCTGTCTTTTGACTCTACAATTATTTTGTTTATGTCTAGTCAATTGTATCCAGCTGGCTTTCAAAGTATAGCCGGCTGTAGGATGTAGTATAAGTATCTCATGTTCTTGTATCTTTGAATTATGCTTTGTAACACTTGTAATAGAACATAGAGAAAGAATATACTGCATTCTTGAAAACCATATACTTGTGTTCTTTGTGTTCTGTCTCTTTCATTACTTGTGTTCTTAGTGTCTTACCTTGGTTAATCTAGTTTACTGTTTGGTTAAGTTTAGTTAATCTCCTCTTTGTGTTGTTGTGTTGTGTTGTAAGTTAGCACCCTTCAACGATCTTGCATTTGGTATCAGAGCTTTTTAGGATCTTGATATAAGATCTTACCATCTTAAGATCCCTCACACACACAAAAACTAAACTTTTCAAATGGCAGCCATTTCCAAGACTGATATGTAAACTGAAACCATGAACAAGTCCCCACTGATCACTCTTGATGAGTTTGACACCTGGTGTTTAAGAATGGAAGGTTTCATCAGGTGTCTTGATTCAAGAATGTGGGAGTCTATTGAGAATGGACCTTTCATACCTAGCACCCCTTCTGCTACTGGTGCTGGTATGATCCCCAAAGATGTGGCTAACTACTCTGATGAAGATAGGAAGAGAGTAGAGATTGACAGAAAAGCCATGACAGCCCTTCAAACTGCCCTTCCAAACTCTGTATACAGAGGTTTCAAGAAGTGCAAAACAACCAAGCAGCTGTGGGATGCACTGAAACTGATGTATGAGGGTTCCTCTAAAGCCAAGGAGAATAAGAAGGATCTCCTGAAGCAGCAGTTTGAAAACTTCACCTTCAAAACAGGTGAAACCATGACTCAATAGTACTTCAGGTATGTTGAGATTGTGGACATCCTAGTGGATGGAGGAGTTTCTCTTGAGAGCAGAGACATTGTAAGGAAGTTCATGTCCTCACTTCCTAGGCAATGGACACACTAATGTGTGGTAATCAAGAGAACTGAAAATCTCAAAACTCTTACTCTGACAGAGTTATATGGGATTCTCAGTGGCTACCAGATGGAGATGAACATGCAAGGTTCATCTAGAAACTCCAACAATCAAATGGGTTCAGCCCTACATGTGGTTGAAAGGGACAGCATAAAATCCAAACATCATCTCATATGCTACCCTGAAAACTCACTAAAGGATCCTTTCATCACCTTCCCAGAGACACCAAGAGAGAACTACACTCAAGGAAGCCCATTCCAAGAGACAAGCTCTTCCCAAGCTTTTGTGTCTTCTGATGAAAGCTGTGGCAACTCTCTTCTCACTCTTGAAGACCTGGACTTTATTCATCCAGATGATCTGGAATACATGGAAATAGTCCAACAGATGGCTCTTCTCACTCACAAAGCCAAGAAGTTTTACAAGAGGACTGGAAGGAAGTTTCCAAACAATGCAACCAGTGGAAAGTTTGGCTTGAACAAAGGCAAAGTCAAGTGTTACAACTGAAACTTGATGGGCCACTTTGCCAGAGAGTGTAAGGCACCTAAAACAAATAGTGGCCAAACACAGTCTAGACCAAACTACACTAACAAAGCTTTCTAGAATAAGAAGTCA
Source organism: Flaveria trinervia (assembly GCA_025506515.1). NCBI lineage: Eukaryota > Viridiplantae > Streptophyta > Magnoliopsida > Asterales > Asteraceae > Flaveria > Flaveria trinervia. The sequence continues at coordinate 4,416,359 of CM046445.1, forward strand.
AAGCAGCAGGTTGCTGTTGCTTTTGAAGAAGGAGGCTTTGACTGGAGCTTTCAGGTGGAAGATGCTTCTCCTAACCAAGCATTGATGGCAGATCATGATGAAGCCAAGGTATTAGAACATCTCTGTACTCCTGAATGCATTGCTAAAGTTAATAGATACAGGACCCATAACCTGGAAATGAGATCTGACCTTGAGTCCTTAAACATTTTAAAATCTGATTTTAGAAAGTCTGAAAATGATTATAAACTGAAGATAGAGGACCTTGAGAAAACCATTTCAGTTCTAAAACATGAACACACAGATTTTAGGACTCAAATCAAAGATCTCATGACCAAGTTAACTGAGTGCCAGGCTGAGCTTGTGATCAGCAAAGCCAAGGCAGAAAAGAGTGTTCTTGAAGAAGAGACCTTCAAGAACATGATATCCTCATCCCTGCACAACAAAGTGTGCTATCAAAACTGACAGGGACTGGGATCCAATGAGATAGCTCCTCTACACATAATCTTGTCTGTAAGATCTCCTAGGTGTGGAACTTGTGAAGATGGGCTTCCTCTCATAGATCCTATAAGTGAAGAGGATGAAGAAGAGATAGTGAGGAATTCCTCTGAAAAGAGTGAAGAGGATTCTAAGAAGGGCCACTATCCTTCTGAGGAGAAGAAGAAGATTGTGATAACCAAGTCGATGAGAAAGAACTTGATCAGAAAGAGCAAAAGAAAGGCAAGGAAGGCTCAAGAGATCAAGGCTACTTTTGACTCTAAGCAGAAACAAGTTTTCATCTCTACAGGGTTTAAAGTGGTAGGGACTGAAGACATCAACCAAAACTCTTCTGCTAAGAGTTTTCGTTCTTGTTCAACTCATCTCAGCAACAACAAGAAGACTGATCTGTTGTGTACCACTACTACACAGCGTGGACCATCAAACTCCAAGAACAGTTCCCAGCCCAAAGGAACTATCTCAGCATCTGCAAAGATGAAGGTGGAGAAGGGATGTGACCAAAGGAAGTCTTGTTCCCAGCAGAAGACTCTTATGAAGAAGAAAATGATGTGTGTCGTGTGTGAAAGTACCTCTTACATTGCTAAGGATTGTCCATACAATCCTAAAGGTACTATCCACATGACCAAGACAAAGACTTCAAAGAGTTCTAAGAAGATTCAAGCTTCGGAAGGAAAACATATTTCCTTCGGAAGCTCCAAGTCTAAGAAGAAGGGAAGTGGAAAATTACCCTCGGAAGAGAAGTTGGTCTCGGAAGAAAGGAGTTCTTCCGAAGCACTGAAGTCTGCTGCAGTGTCTGCAGAATCTTCCGAAGGTTCAGTCATCAAAACTTCCGAAGTCCCAAAAGCTTCTGAAGTTTTGAAGGTCAAGTCCAAGACTCCAAAGGTGGTGTGGAAGTCTAAGAAAGACCAAGTGACTGAGAATTCTCCATCAACAATAGCTCAAGATTCTCTTAGTACAACCATAGGATCTATTACTGTTGAATTACCTTCAGTTAATGAGCCCAAGACAAGCAAGGCTTGGGTTTTCAAATGTAACTAATCATTTTCTTTGTGCAGGGACAGCTGAAGACAAACAATAATGTCTGGATCATTGATAGTGGCTATTCCAGGCATATGACAGGCAATAGGTCATTACTCCAGAACTTTGAAGGAATTGATGGAGGACCAGTTGCTTTTGGAGGAGATGAAGGTGGTTACATTTCTGGAAGGGGCAAGGTCACAAATGGTAAGCTCTGCATTGATAAGGTAAACTTTGTCAAAGAGATTGGGTACAACCTTCTAAGTGTATCTCAATTTTGTGATCAGAGTCATAACATGCTCTTTACTGAGCATGAGTGCATTGTTCTCAAACCTGGTGTGGTCATTCCTCATGAGCATATCCTGCTTAGAGCCTCCAGGAAAGGAAACATGTACAAGATGGATTTGCAAGAAACATCTCCCACTAGAGAAGTTTTATGCTTTCTGTCTAAAGCAAATAGTGATGAGTCTTTCCTATGGCATAAAAGAATGTGCCATGTAAACTTTAAGAACATGAACAGATTAATTAAAAATGATTTGGTAACTGGAATACCAAAGAAAGAGTTTACAAGTGATGACCATTATGTTGCATGCCTGAAAGGGAAGCAACATAAGTTATCTCACAAGCCTAAGGAAAGGAACTCCATCACTACTCCCCTACACTTATTACATATGGATCTCTTTGGCCCCAGCAGTGTAATGAGTTTAGGAAGGACCTCTTATTGTTTAGTGATCACAGATCACTTTACAAGATTCACTTGGGTTTTCTTCCTTAGAACTAAGGATGAGACTCCTGAGATTCTGAAGAATTTCATCTTGAAGATTGAGAATCAATCTGATCACAAGGTCAAGATCATAAGATGTGATCAAGGAACTGAATTTAAGAACTAAATCCTTGATACATTCTGTGATGAAAAGGGTATTACAAGACAATACAGTGCTCCCAGGACTCCTCAGCAAAATGGTGTTGCTGAGAGGAGAAACAGGACACTGATTGAAGCTACGAGAATCATGATGTCTGACTCTAAGCTGCATATCACCTTCTGGGCAGAGGTAGTCAACACTGCCTGCTATGTGCAAAATAGAGTCTAGTAGTTAAGACTCATGGCAAGACTCCTTGTGAACTTTGGCACAAGAGGAAACCTTTCATTGGTTTTCTCAGGTTGTTTGGTTGTCCTTGCACCATCTTGAATACCAAAGATCAAATTGCCAAGTTTGCTGAGAAATCAGATAATGGACACTATATTGGATACTCTTCACAAGCTAAGGCTTATAGAGTATACAATGTTAGAACTAGAGTTGTTAAGGAGTCAGCCAATGTGACTTTCAATGAAGACACACCCCGTGTTGCTAGTTCTGGTCCGGATTGACTATTTGATCTTGATTTAGTTACCAATTGTTTTAACAAATCTTGTGAGAATGTTTTAGGATCTGCAAAAAATTTAAATACAGGTGATCCTGATCCAAGATTTGAGCTAAGAAGACCATCAAGTCATACATCTTCTGCTCCAGTTGGAACTACTTCTACAAATGCGGTTTCTGTTAGCACTACAATGACAAAATCAGCTGATATATCTGGGGTGCCTTCAAATTCCAGCTCAGAGGCTCCATAACCAGATAAGAACACCTTATTGTAGAAGACAACAATGATGGTGGTGGTGACAGTGACAAAGAATTTCTTGATGCCACTAACCACACCATAGATGAGAACATCAATGATGTCACCACACTGCTTGGATCAAGTCTCTCTTGAAAAATGTGCTGATGGTGGGGAGAAACATCTATGCCAGATCTAAATTCTCTAATTTAGATCTTTCTCAGCAACTTGCTGTGATCCCTCAGCTTATGATCCACAAGTCTCACCCCACCACAAACATCATTGGAGATGTTGTCTCAGGGGTAAGAACAAGAGGACAAACCCATGAAGCAAATATTTGTCTTCACTCTTGTTTCTTATCCCAGATAGGGCCAAAGAAAGTTGATGAGACTCTAAAGGATGGAAGTTGGGTTGAAGCTATGCATTAAGAGCTACTTCAATTCAAAAAGCAGAAAGTTTGGAACCTTTGTCCTCTCCTTGTGGAAGACTACCATTGGAACCAAATGAGTGTTTAGGAACAAGAAAGATGATAGAGGCATCATCATCAAGAACAAAGCTAGACTGGTTGTTCAAGGATACACACAAGATGAAGGGATTGACTAGACTAATGTCTTTGCTCCAGTAGCAAGAGTAGAAGCTGTTAGGATATTCCTGCCATTTGCTGCATCCAAGAACTTCAAGGTCTTTCAGCTTGATGTGAAGTGTGCCTTTTTGTATGGAGTGATTCATGAAGAGGTATATGTCAAACAGCCACCTGGTTTTGTAGACCCTGATCATCCTGATTATGTCTGCAAGCTTGACAAAGCTCTCTATGGGCTACATCAGGCACCCAGGAAATGGTATGAGACACTGTCTGAGTATCTTTGTAAACATGGATATAGGAGAGGTACTATAGATGGAACTCTCTTTATCAAAGGACAGGGAAATGACATACTGCTAGTTCAAGTGTATGTGGATGACATTATCTTTGGTTCAACTAATTCAAAGCTCTGCAAAGACTTTGAGAAGCTGATGAAAGACAGATTTGAAATGAGTGCCATGGGGGAACTCAATTTCTTTCTGGGAATTCAAGTGAAGCAAGTTGAAGATCGCATCTTCATAAGTCAGTCAAAGTATGTTCAGGATATACTCAAAAGATTCAACATGACTGACTGTAAGATTGCTAAGACACCCATAGCTAGAAACCACTCCCTTGGACCTGATCTTGAGGGGGAGTGTGTAGATGAGCACTTATACAGGGCTATGATTGGGTCTCTTATGTATCTTACTGCTAGCAGGCCTGATATCATGTTTGCTACATGCATCTGTGCAAGATATCAAGCTAACCCTAAGATGTCTCACCTCATCACTGTCAAGAGGATTCTAAGATACCTCAAAGGTGCATCAACACTTGGTTTATGGTACCCTAAGAATCCTGACTTCAATCTGTATGCTATACAGATAGTGATTATGGTGGCTGCAACATGACTGCAAATCTACATCTGGGGGATGTCAGTTCCTGGTGGAAGGGTTGTCTCATGGCAATCAAGAAACAATCCTATGTCTCTGCATCAACTGCTGAAGCTGAATACATTGTTGCTGCAAGTTGCTGTGCTCAAGTGCTTTGGATTCAAAATCAGATGCTAGACTATGGGTTAAACTTCAAGGAGACTCCTATTCACATAGACAACAAAGTGCTATCTCAATCACAGAGAACCATGTGCATCACTCAAGGACAAAGCACATCAATATCAGGTATCATTTAATAAGAGATAACTATGAAAAGGGATTAATTAAACTAGTCAAAGTTCACACAGATGAACAATATGCTGATCTGTTTACAAAGGCTTTTGATGAATAGAGATTTAAATATCTTATATCAGCTATTAGGATGATTAACTTTGAGTAGGTTGTTCTTAAAACTAATTCTTATTATTTCTTAAATATGTGTGTCCTAAGTTGTCTAGTTCATCACTTTTATAAGCTCATGTTTTCTTTGGATGAAAATTTCTTTTGAAGACTTTCCTTAGATTTTTGAAAATTTCTGATACTTCGGAAGTTATGCTTTTAACTTCGGAAGCAAATCATGCCTTCAAAATAAATAACTGTCTGAAAATTTTACCTTCGGAAGAGTTCTCAGATCTATCTTCCGAAGCTTAAATACTTGTCTCAGACAATTACTTATTTTCAAGGACCATTTACTTCCGAAGCAAAATTAACTCTCGAAAGCTTGTTGTTTATATACAAAGCACTCAAGTTTTAATTTATCTTCCGAAGAAAAATTCTCAAAACTCTCAAGAAATTCTTCCGAAGTTATTTTAGCTTCGGAAGCTTTTTAATTAAAACTTCCGAAATAATTTACCTTCGGAAGCTTTTTGAATTCCAAGAAAACTACTTTTGAGCAAAAGTAAACTACTTTTTCAGAAGTGGGGCCGACATCCGGATTTCAAAGTTTATCCTCTTTCATTAAACTTATCTGAAATCCCTCTCACATATAAACCCAACGGTTTCCCCTCTTTCTATCATGTGTTCATCCTCCAAACCTAAAAACCCAAATTCTCTCTGAAATTTCTTCTTCCTTCTTTCTTCATCTTAAGCTACCTCACAATGGCCAACCTTGCTCACAGAAATGATCCCAACTTTACAATGCAGCTACACAGGCAACACAATCAGGTTGCTCTGTTAAGCTTTGAGAAAGATCCTCATTTCTCAGAGGTCTAACATTTCTTAGCTTTATCAAACTACTTCACCTCCCTAACCATTGATCCTCCTCTCTTTGAGGATCAGCTGCTTGAATTCTGGAAGACTTGCCAAGAGGTCATTATGAACGGGGAGAAGGCACTGTCTACCACAGTGCAGGGGAGAACAATCTTCATCACTCCGACCATTATCAATAGGCATCTTCAGCTGGATGATGAAGAAGGTGAGGTGTTCTTCCCAAAGGAAGCTGCCAATCTCCTTTGAGCAGATGGGAGATGAGGGACATTTCTCTGTAAAGACCTTTAGGAAATGGAAGGTCTCATCCCAGTGGAGATTCCTGCTCCATGTGGTCATCCACAGCTTATCAAACAAGCATGGTGAATGAGACCAGATTCCTGAGGATCTCTCCTTCATAATCCATGGAATGGTTCAAGGGGTTAAATTCAGGTATTTTCAGTTTGTTTATACCAATTTACTTGCTAATTTAGACTCCTTAGAGTATTACATGTTTCCTAGATATGTCTAGTACATTCTTAACTGTGAACTGGGCTCACAGTTGAGGGAAACATGTAACATTCTTAAACTGGGACAGATGAAGCCCGGCATCTTTAAAATACTGAGAAAGCCCATTGTTGGCTTCTCTGGGGTAGAAATAGCCCTTGTCCCAAAAATGTTAGAGCTCATTGCTCAAGGTGACAACCTAGCAGCACAAGCTAGTGTTGATCCCACACCTGCTACCTCCCAACCACACACACGGCCTCAAATCACCATCACTTACCAAAGAAAATCCAAACGAACCCCTGCTCAGACTATTCATCTGTGGAGGCCCCCATATACTCAACCATATAAGAAGAAGTGGATTCTGGAGCTCCCACTTCTCCTGAGGAGCAGACCACTCCCATCTATTCAAGAATCAGTGCTGAGGTTCCTCATGCTCAGCCTGATGAGCTCATTAGCCCAACTGCCTTAAGCCATCACTCTGAGTATCAACACTCAAGTGATCAACCTTCAGGGGACAGTTACCATCCCCAGCCTATAGATCTCAACCAACCAATTCCCACCTTGACTTTTATACTGATGAAGATCTACGTTTCAGTGAGTATAATGAGTCTATCTTCTTTACCCCTACTCAAAGAGAGATGAATGCTCCTGAGTCTCCTACATCTACCCCACATCAGTCACCTACAACTGAGGTGGACACTTCTGAACCTATTCAGGATGTCCATATGGAAGAGGCTCTCACTTCTGAAAGTGATTACATCATTAAGACCTCAACCATAGCAACTCAGCCCACTAACATCTCAACTGAGATTGCCAGTGAGCAGAGGAAAACCAGCAGCCAAGAACCTGAAGCTGGGATGAGAGAGAGGACTTTGGTCCAATCATCTCATCCCCCAATGAGTCTTATGATGAAGATTAGGGGAATCTGAGACTAAGATGCACAAACTGACTAAAACATGTACCTATTTAGTCTCAAAGGTGAGTCACCTTGAATCTCAGGTGACTACCTTACATAACAGGATCAATGATCAGCAACTTGAGATTTCATATCTTAAGGAAAAACTAGTTGGGAGACCCTTAAGAAGAGCTCAACTAGGAACACAAGAACCTGTGGATGTGATTGACTTATCTTCCAGCTCACCTATGTAAGTGGGTGATGCTACCAAAAAGGGGGAGAAAGTTATTATAGCCACAGAACCTGGGAGTTCTTTAGAGAGAGTGGACATTGAGGACTCACCATCCTCACTTGCAATTGTGCATTCTCAGCAACCTCCTCAAGTTCACATTGATGTGGACTACGCAGACTCCTTCATACAGAGTCTGTTTGAGGATGGGATACCAAGAGCTATGTCATCTTTACCATCTTCCAATCACATCATTGGGTGGAGGTATGACAACATCAGGAAAGCCCTAATCATCATAATAGTTCAAGGACAACAAGAAGTCTTCAATTTCAGACTTTAAACTACTATGAAGGTCTAGATTTAGTCAACATGCCACTTGTCAACCCAAGCCAATCAAGACAAGCTGACAGACTAGCTCAAAGAATCCAAGACAACATCACTGTAAGTTCAGCTTAAGAAGAAGACTTAGGGAATCAGGCAATGCCATCAGTCAACTAGATGTTAAGCCAGACCCTAAGATTAGTTTCATAGGGGAAACCTTGACTGAAGGCCAGTGCCAGAACCTGAGACCCCTGTCTCATCATCATCAACTGCTGCAGAGATCCATACTCCTATTGAGACACCTACTGGTGAAAGTGCTTCTCAACCTCTCTCTGGCCAGAGCTAAGATGCTATAACAAGCAATGAAGGCCAAAGCTCTCTCCACCTTGAGTCATAAAGGTCTATGAGTGACAAGGGAAAAGAAAGATGACATCTAAGGAGATTAAGGAGGAGGAGAGAGAGAGAGAGGAAAAGGAGGCTGAGGGGAGAAAGTTCCTTTATTGAGTCTTCAATACTCATGGAGTCTGTTATCAGGGCTACCCCCAGACCAAATACTCAAATGATGAGTTAAGGCAGTAAGGATAAACTCCTGCAGACTAGGACTATGACATAGACATGTCATTTCTCTCCCCTTAGATGAGCTAAATGAACTGGTTGACCTGGAAAGGTCTAGAGAGAAGAAGGAGGCAGAAGATGCAAGAACTTCTAGTACAAGTCAAAGAAGATAGAAGAAAAATATTGTACAAGATATGCCTACCCTCTCCCCAGTTCAGGAAAGTCCTGCACAAGAAGATGTGGTGCAACAAGAACCTCAGGTAGACAGAAGAAGAGAGGATCAAAATGATCAACTACCTGAGTGCCACAGGCTTCTATCAGGCAGATGCACTCCTTCCCTTGTCCTATGACTATGTTGAGTTTGAGTACTTAAAACAGCTTGAACTTGAGATAATCAAGGATAGAAAGACAACTAAGAAGAAGCTAAGGGAAAAGCTGCAAAATCAAGAGCTATCATCCAAAAGAGCATGAAGAAGTCGCTGATGGCAGAGGATGATGAGCTTCTTGAAGCTATATGGATTCTCTGGAAGGAGACTTGGCCCCATGTCTTTATCCACTATGGATGAGCATATCAGGGTGATCAAACAGAAGATCAAAGTGGAGAGCTCATTGACTTACACTCCACTCCAAGTCAAGACCCACCTGAAGTGGAGGTTAGGTTGAACAACCAGAGACACACGCAACCTGGACCTCCTGCTGAAACTCATAAGCTTCATCTTCTGATCCACAGCAGGGTCAACCTCCCTTTCCTTCTGAGCCTGAGAGAGAGGAAGTCCCAACTGAGAAGACATGAAGATCAATCTGGTACTGCAGGCCAGTCTTCTCAATAAAACCTGTTAAGAGAAAGAAGGATGGCTTCTAAACCAAAGCCAAAGAAGAAGAAGACTGCACCATCTTCTAAACCCCAGGATGAGTCAGAACATCTTGAGGTTGTGCAGGTCAGAGGATGTTGCATCAACTCCAATTCAAACAACTCCTCTAGCATCAGGAAGACCCATCTTGTCGTGGACATACACCACAAATCCAGAAAGATGGCATGTCATTAGAGATCAAGGCACTGAATACATTTACACATGGCAAGATATGTTTCAGCTGCCTCTGCATGACCTCTTTGATATGAGAAGACACTTTGACAGTCTGAAGGATCCTGATCACCTTATGAAGAAAGGATTGGTGATCATCCTAATAAGGACTGTTGACATCTGAAATCTACTAAGTGTTTTGGTAGCATCAGCCTAGGAGGAGTTTGTAGAGATTAATAAAGAGGCTGATGCAACCTAAACATCCAATGTCTATCATGCATGCTACACAAGTATTATGAAGAAGAATGCTTAGGAAGTTTCACACATGTAACAGAAATATTCTAAGTGTGAAATCTTCCGAAGCCAAGACCAATATCTTCCGAAGCCAAATATGAAGTCTTCCGAAGCCTCAGAGACAAAGTCTTCCGAAGCCTCAGAGACAAAGTCTTCGGAAGCTTTAACTTATAAAGACAGATTTCTTCCGAAGACTTTTAACACATGCTGTATCTGATGTACTTTATATAAAGCTAGAAACCTTTCCGCTGCACCTCTGTAAGGTCACCAACTACATGAGTTGGTGAAAAGGTCCATGCTTTTGGTAACTGTACATGAGGTCTTGAGTCTGTAACTTTCTACTTCATGTACTTTATCCTTTTTGTAATAGATAAGGATGTAAGCTATGGCATGTCATAGTCACTAGTCAAAAGGCAATCTGCCTTTTGACTCTACAATTGAATAGTGTTTGTGTATAGTCAATTTTATCCAGCTGCTTTCAAAGTATAGCGGTGCAGGATGTAGTATAAGTATCTCATGTTCTTGTATCTTTAAATTATGCTTTGTAACACTTGTAATAGAACATAGAGAAAGCAGTATACTGCATTCTTGAAAACCATATATTGTGTTCTTTGCGTTCTGTCCCTTTCATTACTTGCGTTCTTAGTGTCTTACCTTGGTTAATCCAGTTGTACTGTTTGGTTAAGTTTAGTTAATCTCTCCTTTGGTTGTTGTGTTGTAACTTAGCACCCTTCAACGATCTATACAATCTTATTAAAACAACCATAATAATTATAAACCAGAGTTTTTAATAAACAAGATTTTCATAAAAATAAATTCTTCTATAAAAGAATCTTAATACGAATGTTTAAAAATGTAACTATTTAAATCAGATAGTTAAAAAAATAATATAATTGTTTTATTTTCTTGAACTATTACATATATAAAACTCATGTCTTATCTTAAATTATCGTATTGTAAATCTTTATATATATTACTAATTATAATACATTAAATAAATAGGTTTCTACCCATCAATCTATATATCTATCCATCTCTTTGTCGATCAATCTATCTATAATAAGAAAAAATAAGATAATACGTGAAGTAATCGTAAGTCTCATCATACTAACTTTTTCATTTCTGCCTATTATCAAAACAAATATTAAATACTAACAATATTACTCATACCATTTTCAAATTAAAATATGTATATAATATATTAAATTGAAATTCTATTTATTTTAAATTAAAAACACACTTTTTTAAAAAACAAAAAATCAATGAACTTTATAAAAAACATTTTACTTAAAACAAAATGTTTAAAAACCACAATTTTTTTATAAAACAAAAGTTTAAGAAAATATATTAATGTTTATTTACTTAAAGTAACTATTTATTAGGAATTATAATCATATTTCATCTTCAAGCATAGTTTTATAATTCATATTTTTTTACTAATTATTCAATCAATCTGTGTAATACATGGGATACTAATCTAGTGTTTCATATATTAAAGTATAATACATTGTGCATCAAACGTTCAAAATCAACTCAATATACGACATCTAAACAAAAAGCACGTATTCGATACACCAAAAATTCTCAAGATAACATCATTAAGTCTTAATAAAATAATCAAATAAAAACATCATGGTTCAACTAAAACTCTTGTCAATCAATTCCAACATTAATTGTAAGACTAAATCATCAGGCTTTTCCGTTGGACAATGTTGTTGAAACCGGATCGGACCGGCGGTCCAACCGGTTCGACCGCGAATCGAGGGCTGGTCCGGTCCGGTCTGGTGTGATTCGTTTGAAGTGGTCGAACCGGCCGGTTAGTCCCGAACCGCTGGTTGGACTAGGAAACTGGACCGGTTCGGACCGGTTTTTGTTTTTTTAATTTTAATGGGTCAAAACGGGATGTTAAACCATAAATTAGTACGTTGGATATACAAATATAGTTAAGTTTTATATATAACTATAATATATATATATATAAATCATATATAAATTATTTATATTTAATTACATATATAAATATAATTAAAATATAGTTAAATCCGATCCAACCGGTCCGACCGGTCTGACCACCAAACCAGTAAGGCGTCCGGTTCGACGTCAGATCCGGTTCTAAAAACATTGCCGTTGGAACAATCCCTTGTTAAAGATAAAAAAGGATTGTAAGTATATAATCTAACATTATATATATAAAAAATATAAAAAAACTTACCTAGACGGGGAAATATTGTTTGAACAATGATTGACAAAAACTTACATAGGGTATTTTTACAACTACGGGAGATTAAGGTTCTTCACCTGTAACTCGACAACCAAGGGGACGACAGAGCTAGCGGTGGATGCGACATAATGATGAGTAGAAACGGTGGATATGCAACAGGGTAGGGTGGCTGGGGTGAGGGGTAGCGGTGGTTGAGATGCAATGGGGTGAGGTTGCTGCTGGTGGTAATACGAAGGGGTGGGTTGCTACTGGTGGTGATGCGATGGGTGGGGGTGGCTGGTGGTGGTGGTGGAGATGCAGCATGGTGGGGTGGCTGTTGGAGAAGATGTGATGGTGTGTTTAGGAGGGAATTCAAATGAGCGGGCAATGATTTCGATGAAAAGGAGGTTTTGAAAGTTTTTATGTGATCAAAAGGGGCGGTCCAAAACCACACCTAAAAGTATCACATGTGGTGGTTAGAATACCCACACCTTAAGGTAATATAAGGACAGTTTCACCTAATTTATACTCATTGAATTTTGTAAAGACTATAAGAGGCAGTTTTTGAGACTACTCGTCCCTTCAAAAAATTAGATCAACACATTTATAACTTTATATACTAGTGGATAATGATTGAAGGGGTATTAATTAAATAGCGTTAGCTATTACACTTTTTTAATAGAAAATATGATTCTAAGTTGACGCTGACATAACATAAAACATCTTATAAGATATGTTAACCATTTCTTATGATTCTAAAAAATTAAAGTGCTTTTATGATATAGAAAAATAACTACAAAAACAAACAATTAATTGTTGAAGAGACTGATGCGAGTCTACAATCATCTTTTTCACAGTAGTATAGTACCTTCCATATGATATTCAATTCATTTTGTTATCTCTTTATTTCCCATTAGTTTGCAGCCCCTTCTCTTTCTCTCTCTAGCTACCCTCAAATTAGGGTTTTGAGTACATCTTCATTGATGTCAGCAGGCAAATAGGGTAAGATCAAAGCTCAAAAGCAAGCAAAAGAAAGAAAAAAAGGTACTTGTTTTTCCATTAATGTTTTGTGATTTGTTTCTTGTCATCTAATCAATAAACACACGTTCTATACATGATAAAGGATCAACAAAAGCCAAAATCTGTATATACATTCACAGAACTCACAAGTTTCGTTCTGTGATTAATTTAGTCATGCTTGCTTGTTCTGATCTGGGTCTTCTACCTCTAAAAGAGGCATATATCCACCGATCCATCAAATTTTTAACTTCAAATCAAGAGTTTATATACACATACATATGTGTGTGTGGGTGTGTGGGTGGTGGGGTTTTTTTTTTTTTTGGGGGGGGGGGGGGGGGGGGGGGGGGGGATTATAGCAATATACTCGTTTAAGCTTTCACTTAAACTTAATTCACCAGATCCCATGTTGCAATCACTCTATTGAGTTTTAAAATCAAGAATCTTGATTTGAGGCTTAAAATCAAGAAATTATTAAAAGAGTAGTGGTACGGTTTGATCATAACTTTCTTGCAATAAGTGACCACAAAAATCAAATCTTTTTACAAATAGATGTCAACATATTGTTATATAAAGATTTACTTACCGATTCATTATAGCTGGATGACATGTGTTTGCTAAGATCTTGAAGACAATGCCTAGTGACGGTTTGTTCAACTGGCCGTCCAGATTTGTTCACAATAATCCATAGATCCGGCTTTGAATCCAAGATCATAGATGTTTATATGTGGAGGGACATATTGGCATCCAAATAATTCTCGCATGCTATTACTAAAATTGTCATTCATGCATGTTGTCTATCGTGTTTAAAGGTGTTTATGTTAGTATGTAACGAAGATCTAAGCTAAATATGAACTACACTAGTTAAAACTAGGGACATGATTGAATAGGGCTGTATAAAAAGTTTGTGACTCGAATTTCGTTCGAAAAGTATCTAAACGAGCCAGTTCGGCTCGGCTCAAATTCTAAACGAGCCGAACTCGAGTCAGGGTTAGCTTGGTTCGAGCTCGGTTCATAGGCTCTCGTGACTCGGTGCATATAATATATATGTATGTATGTATGTATGTGTGTGTGTGTATATATATATATATATATATATATATATATATATATTTATATATATATATATATATATAGTATAATTACTACTACTATTATTATGATTATTGTTTTTATATTAGGATTTTAAAAAAAAAAATTTAAATAAAAATGGATTCTTTTTAAAAACATTAAGTATTTTATTTAAAAATATATAATTTGATTGTAAATTATTTATATTCAAAATAATGATCTGTGTTTTCTTAAGTACGGAGTACCCAACAAAATATAAAAATCCTAATATATATTTTTGTATTTTCATATTAATTAGTGTAAAAAAATAAAAATAAAAAAAATTAAAGTGAGCTGGCTCAAACGAGCCACAAGTTGGCTCGAGCTTTTCACGAGCCGAACTTGAGCCGGTATTTTGAGCTTGTTAAAATTTTTGAACCTGCTCGGCTTGGCTCGATAAGCTTCGAGCTTAAGCTCGAACCCATTCTGGCTCAACTTGACTCGGCTCGGTTTGTTTACAACCCTATGATTAAATAATATAGGATGATAAAGGGTAAAACTCTATAGTTCTTAAAATTGAAGACCTAACAGGACCAGGTGGTTTTTTGATTCATTTGTAAAACAAGCAATTCATTTGTGTAACCAGAGAATTCATATAAAATTTGACAAATATTATACAGTTTTGCATATCAAGGAACTAAGGAAGCGAACTTTTATTCTAGAGTTCTTTTACATTTTTTCTTTTAATGACATATTTGTTTTTAGATTTAAGTCTGTAATACTTGATACAGAAAAAATCCTAATACATAGTTATGTAAAAAAAATTACATTGTGATGTAAATTTATTAAAATTGAATTGTATTCAAATAAACCGTTTTTTGATACTTTCGGGAACAAAATACTTAACAACTCTTAATATAATAAAATCTACAGAAAAGTTTTAAAAATTTTGTGTTTGGAATTATTTTTAAGATTATATATTATAAATTTGACAAAAATCAAATTATATTTAATAAATATAAGGATCTTAGAAAAAATGGAGTTCACTTCCCTAGAGAGCCGAATCACTGATACCTTAAAATGTTTGTCAGACATTATATGAATTGAATACTGTACGCTGGTTACACAATCGAATTGTCTAGTTTTACAAATGGTTCCAAAAACCAACAGTTTTTTATTAAACCATCTACTTCGAAAACTATTCAATGTTTATAATATGAGTGTTGATAATTAGAATGTACGTTGATATGACCTTCAGAATATATTACGTTTGATTATAGTCATTTTTGTGCGTATTTTATATTTATTTTGATGATAAAATGATATACATCTATATCTTGAAGAGTCATTACAATTCAGAATCTTGTCGGCGAGGACGTACACATCTAGTGGTGATTTTAAAAGGGGGAAATACTCAAAAATGTGCATTTAATCTTTTTTTTTAATGTTCCTTTACCAACTAATTCTCAAAATGTCTCTTACTAACTTCGTCCGAAAGAAATTACGGTCATCCGAACTTTTGTAAGTTAATCGAACAAACTTTCGTAAATTTGTTCGAACGAACTTACGGTCTTTCGAACTTTCGGAATGACCCTATTTAAACCCATGTTTTTATTTGAACCGCTCATCATGGGTTCGAATGAACCTGTTTTACAGTTTGAACGCTCGTGTTGTGATGAGAACAGATTAGCCGATAAAATGAACATGGAAAGAATTGGTAAAATGTACACTTTTGGGATTTTCCTTTTAAAAATAAAGTAGTTGTAGCAAAGAGTATATATATATATATGTTCGTTGGGTAAAATATTATATGCTAGCTAGTTAGTATAATTAGTAGGTTATTTAAGAAGGTAAAAGAAGTAACAACTGATCATTAACTAATGCTTAATAACTTAATTTGCAGATAAAAGAAGAGCTAATTCAATGGCTTCATCAAGCTCTTACAATCCCCCTTGTGCAGCCTGCAAGTTCTTGAGACGAAAATGCTTACCGGGGTGCCCTTTCGCGCCTTATTTCCCACCAGAAGACCCTCAGAAGTTCATGAATGTCCACAAAATCTTTGGTGCTAGCAACGTCTTGAAGCTTTTAAACGATGTGTTACCGCAACAGCGAGAAGACGCGATCAGTTCACTCGCGTATGAAGCCGAGGCGCGCGTTAGAGACCCCGTTTACGGGTGTGTAGGAGTCATCAGTTCTTGCAACGAGAAGTTGATCGCCTTCAAAAGGACCTTGATGCTGCAAATGCTGATTTGATACAATATGTGTGCAATGAGATGCCTTATTGTCCTCATTATCATTATGTTAATCGTAGGTAGAATAGGCAGAATGGTTGTAACTCTCGTGGCGGTGGCGGTGGCGGTGGCGGTGGCGGTGGCGGTGGCGGTGGTGATGGTGGTGGAGGAGGTGATATGTGAAAGAGATGATGAGATCTGAGTTAATCAGCCATGAAAACCTTGTATGAATTTGTGTTCTATATATGTATGTGCACTTGTTTCACCATTACTTATGTGAGCTAGAGTATCATGATATATATATGCATACTTACAATATAGTTATATATTATGTGTATATATATATGCATACATATATTGTTGTATGCATACATGTATGAATACATTCAAGAAAAAAAGGAATCATGATATATATATGCATACTTACAATATAGTTATATATTGTGTATATTATATGCATACATATATGTTGTATGCATACATGTATGAATACATTCAAGAAAAAAAGGATTTCATCAATTAAGTAATGATATAGCAAGAAGACAATGATCAAAGAATAATAGGAGTTGCTAGAAAGCAGAAAAAAATGGGGAAAAAGTAAAGCCACATGCATGCATATAAAGATATTGAGATACATAATTACATATATAATGTACATTTAAATATTTATTTGAGATAATCACCTAAATGTTGTTGAAATTGACCAAAGAAATTGTCAAAATAAACATTTGATTCGATTTTTATATGATAAACATTGATTTTTATCTAGCATGTGCTCTGTCACTTGAGGTCTAAATTAAAGAATACTTACTGTTAAAAAATACTACGAGCCCACAAGCAACAAACAAGCTGATCATATTTTGTAACCTACCCATCTATAGGGCTATAAAAGTACGCATGTGATAATTAATGTAGTCAGAAACAGAATGATAATTAATTGAGTTTGTTGATTTAACGAAAATGTTAGGAACAGTTCTTCCAACTATCATTAATTTACAAAGAATGTCGATAATCAGGATTTCACACTAACACACACTGTACTAGAGAGGAAAAAGATTTTCATTAACTTCAATAATTATTTCTTCAATCTCTTACATGTATATAAAGAAACAAAACAAAAGTCGAATGGGCCACAAAACTATATATATATATATATATATATATATATATATATATATATATATATATATATATATATATATATATATATATATATATATATATATATATGTGTGTGTGTGTATATATATATAATATATATATATATATATATATATATAATACACGAACAAAAAACTGGGCCAAATGTAAAGTCTAACAAAATTATAAAAATAAAACAAAAATTAAAATAACTTATAAAATAATCCATTTTTGGCCGAAACGATGACCCAAACTGCCTACGGCCGTTTGTGAAAACATGCTCCTCGATCCAACGGTCGTTTCAACTAATCACATGCCCAAAATAGAGATTTCGAGCCCAAGTTAAAGCTATTTTAGTGAAGATTTTTTTTAATAAACGATCTTAAACCTCAAAAAAATTATAATTTGCTAATCTACACTTGGACCCACATCACTAATACTTAGCCTTTGGTCTTCTGATTAACAAAACAAGTCCCTTGAATGCTAAGTTTTAGCCTTTAGCCGTCTAGTTTAGCGTCTAACCATTAGTTACTTTTTTAGCCGTTGACGTAGATATCAAAAAATGATTGGCTCATTTTGTGGACTTATGATCGGTACTCGAAGACTACACATTGGTTGTCCAATTCTTTTTATCTATAGGTGTGTAAGTGACGAGCTATTGTTGATCCATCTTGAACGTGTTTATGCAAAGTGTAAAAAGAATATATATTTATTCCACAATCATTAATTTGGTGATAACTTTAGTGATTTACGTGTTATAATGATGGTCTCCTGTCCTGTCACACTGAACTCAGGTCTTACACATTATATTCAGTTTAGCAAACTCCTATAATTATATTTATATAAGAAAATTTAGTCAATAGAAGTTTACATATAGTTATTTAAATAGTCAATAAAAGCTGAGTTACAAAAATACTAAACCGAACCGAATTCAACCGATTAAAACAAATTCACAATTAGATACATTATAAAATCGGTTGAGTTTAGATAAACAAAACAAATAAGCAAGATTATATTAAACTGATAACCGAATTCACAATTTAGATCATTATTTTTATTTATGAATACGATTTGGTTTTCAAGTTTTTATTTCGTTTAGACCGCTATATTTACCTAGCTAGCATGTAGGGACGGGTGTTCTTAACTACTATTGTCCATCACTAGTAACCAACATCAGCATTAACCTCATCAACACTAATTAAGCTGCTGGCAAACAAACATATCCAATAGAATTCAGATAATAAGGTTTGAAGAAGTGTGAGACGAAAGCAAACATTCTCTCTACCCGAGGGATAATCAAGTTGCATCTAAGAGAGATTATCGGGTGACAATAACCACTTTTTTAACATAATACAATGCAACATATACGAAAACCAATTGTATATCAAATTACTAGTGAAAGAAGACAACAAAATCAAAAATCCAGGAACATTCTTACGGGAAATGCAACTAAACTAAGGATAGATAAACTACATGCATCTAAACTTAAAGTATATATACTTAGGACTGCATGCATGTTAATCTAACATTCTAAATCAACTCAAACTCGAGTTACTTAGGGGGTAAATTTCTAGTGTGACATAAAATTTAAATACGACACGAATCTAACATTAAATTAACGAGTTTAGACAATTAGCATAGGGTTTGGTTAAATAGACACCCCAATATTTTAAATCAACACCCTAAAATTTTTATACGTATCGTATAGCTCCATACGCGTCGTATAGAGGGGGGTTGTATAGGGCTATATGTGTCGTATAGCCATCTGATAACCTCCTGAATTTTTCTTCGTAGTTAGTGTCAAAATTCGCTATACGCGTCGTATAACTCTATATGTGTCGTATAGAGGTGTCGTATAGGGCTATATGGGGCGTATAGCTCTCTGACAGCCCCTGAATTTTCCTCGTTTTTAGTGTATTCGACCCTATACGCCGCGTATAGACCCATACGTAACGTATAAGGGGTGTCGATTATATAAGTGGGTGTCTATATATTAGAACCCTTAGCATAACCAAGCTTAAGGATAGTTTTTAGTTGTTTCATTTCACCAATTTTATTTATTTGTTTTTGTAGGATATATGTTTTATGAATGACTTAAACTATTTGAGTATTTTTTATGTCAAAAGTTTACAAATCTTACTAATGTTATCCGTTAAAGTTTATACATAACTACTCCAGAAAAATAAAACAAAATGAAACTTTAGAATATTTAAGTATTTGCGTAAAAATAGCTTTTTTTCATATTAAAATAATCTTGTTCCTATGAATAAATGTGTTGTGTTCAAGTTTATATGTATGACTTGATTTTGTAGCTTATTCATGTCTATTTAGATTAATATAGCATTTTCGTGCTTGTGTCGAGTTCATCTCACCAACATGCAAAAAACAACTCATTTATTGGCATTAGTTAGCTCATAGTATAGTAAAATTGCTGATTTTAAAATTTAGTTTAATTTTAATCTAATGTATAAATACTTAATAAAAAATTGAATGCAATGATTGGTCATCTTCTTTAGAGAAATGTCTAGTCGAAGCAATCTTTTCAAATGAAAATATGTTTTCTAGTTTTTAAGTAAACTCGAACACTTTTATATTAAAAATGTATAAAGAGGATTCTCTTGACCTACAAGAGGGTCTACGCCTTCATAATTTCTCCATCACCCACTAATATGCATTCTCACGTTTCACCTTCATATATTACTCTATTTCATATATTTTATAATCCTTCTTTAGGTTACTAATAACATAAAATAATATTTTTTTACGATTTAGAGGGCGTTTATTTTGCGTAACTTGTTGGAATTGAAATAATATTGAAACTGGAACCAGAATTATAATTAAAAGTAATCGTATTTAGAATTCAATATTTTTAAATGATTTAGAATTCATTGAAGTTGAAATCCACCAAGATGATTTAAAATTCAAATGCATTTTTTGTAACAAAACACTTATAAAGAATTAAAATTTATCACCCAATGCAAACCGCTACCACCTCCATAACCAATGATCACCCACCACTGACCGTTACCATTGTTACTGCCGACAATTGATCACGACCAGGACCGGTCCCAAGAGTCTTCGAATAATTTTAGGCCCTAGGCGGGTAGGAAAAATGAGACTCAATAATATAATGTCAGTAACTCGTACATAAAAAATATATAATGCGACAATTGTTTTACCAATACATAAAAGTATTGTAGCAAAATAATCTAATTTACTTAAGCGAATCATAAGACTTTCCTAGTATTTTTAAATTGAGTTTAGATTGAATAAATGGTAGTGAATCAACTAAACTAATTAAAATGTTAGCGAACCCTAAGTTTAAATAGATCAAGATAATTAAATTGTTATTGGGTTTGTTAATAGTCTATAATTGTTGTTAGAAATTATATATACATATACATAATATAACTTTTTTTAAAATTTTCGGGCCCTAAACTGATTGGGCCCTGGGCGGCCGCCCTCCATGACCGCGACTACAAACTGCGCTCAACGATCATGCCCATTGCTGAAAACCGACTGTACCCCACCGCCACCACCAATCAATCAGCCTGTCGTCGAGAACCGACAGTCGCCGTCAAGTGAGTCTAAAACCGACGTCGTTGGGAAACGACGTCGGTGGTCTGGTGTGGGCGTGGTCGGTGGAAAGGAGCGTTTATAGGCGGTGAGTGCGAGTAACAGAGATTATTGACTTTCAAGAACGATTACAACAATTAGTTATCGGCGAGTTTGGGTTATTGGGCGATAGGTTACAAGCGAGTACTGAGTGAGGCGTTACATGGTTTTGAGCGATCGATGAACGATCAAAGGTCAAGGGCAGCAGTAGTGGCCGTAGTCGGAGGTAGCGTTAAGCGACGGTAGTGGTCGGAGGCGATGAACGATCAAAGGTCAAGGGCAGCAGTAGTGGCCGTAGTCGGAGGTAGCGTTAAGCGACGGTAGTGGTCGGAGGCGACGATTGACGGAGCCCAATGGTCAGAGGCGACAATCAGCAGCACCGGGTATTGGGGGCGGCGATCGACAACAGTGGTCGGAGGCGAAGATCGGCGGCGTGGTCAAGGATGATGACGGCGAGCGGCGGCGGCGACAATGGTTTGATATTTCTTTTTTAGTTTCTCTCGATAAAGTATTTGTGAATCCATACAATTTTAGTTTTTCCGTTTCTTTGTTCTGAATCGCTCTTTGAATTTTTAATTTTTTGTTAACTTCATCTATTATTCATTCAACTCAAAATCGGTTGGCGGTGGGCAAGGGTGGTAAATAGTGGTCGGTGGTGGAGGTGAGGGTTGGTGGAATTTGAAATCATTTAAAATTTAGAAGGATTTTAAAATCCTTCATTTGTAGGAATTTGAGAGAATTAATTTCAATTTTAATTCAGCTCGTAACCAAACACGTTAATAATGAAATTCAAATTCCAATTTAACCGAATTTCTTCCAACCAAACACAATAACCAATATAATTCAAATTCAACAAACTACCATTCATTATGATCGCTACTTTGTTTATCCGGTTCCCATCACGACTAAAAGATTCCATTAAATTTCATTGAATTATTGCATAACAAATATCATCTTGTATCATAGTATGTTGATTTGATTTTAATTAGACTTGATTGTGTTTCATATGATAACCTATTACTTCGTTAAATACAATATCTGTCATAAACTAAACTAGATCGATCAAAAGCGTCTAATTACAAATTTGATAGTTGATCGTGATCATAATAATAAAAATGTGACCAACTTTCAAAATGAGAAAATAGTACCAAAAATCTAGCATATGATCTTTAGTTTGTCAAATAATAGGTTTGGATCTCCTTGGTCCTAATTATAATGTGATAAAAACATGATTAGATTCAAAGATTAGATTAAACTCTAACAATCTAATAATTGAAACTCTAATGATTATAAGAAAAAGTACATGTTCAACAGAATGTGGTTTGAATATAAGCGAATTCATATAATAATAATAATCAAGTTATAATGATTGAATCTAGTCGGCACAAAACATATATTTGACTTGTGAATACATGCACCAAAGACTAAAAGTTCATGTATTGATGATTCCCTATCTGGATCATATCTCATCATGTAGTAACATGTTCAAGACTAAAAATACAATGAAATCTTTGTACCAAATATTGTGGTTGTTAGTCACCACTTTCAACTAAATCTTTTCATTCATTATTAATTAATCAGGTAATTCTAAGAATCTGATTAAAAAAGATTACAACTTTAGAAAATCATAAGGTCATGACTCATGAACATGCATGCGTGTTACAAGAAAGACTACTTTAGTTGAAGAATTACATGATCAGTTGATAACCTTACTAAATGGGCCTTGTAATATACTAATATGTTGGTTTAGGTTGCACAATGTCATTCTACGTCTTAGAATCTCATTTGGTCTTAGAATCTCATTTGGTATTAAAGACATGTGTATGATAATTAATAAATCAAACTAGAAACTAACATGTCTATGAACCTTGTTACACGCTTTGTGACGATTACATATGGTTAAGAACATAAAAAACATATAAATGTGCGGCAACATGGTCAATATAGCCTACGATATCTAAAAAATACTTTGTTTTAAACACAACCTCATTTTCAACGATATTTATAACGGGAAGCAAAAAAGAAAAGACCAATAATAAAAGCCAGAACAAAAATTATTTAAAGAAAATAAAATTAAAAATAGCCAAAATGAAAGTTATTGAAGGACGTATGATTCTTCTGGATGCAGCCTAACGTTTGAAGGATGCAGCCTACGAGATAGATATGTATGATTCTTCTGGGCATGTTTAATTCTGATACCATCAATTTCAACATTCGAAATTAAAAAGCAACAAATTAATGGAGGTGCCACTTAAAAGATTGATGATCACTTACAATATATACTAATATTGTTTTACCATATGTAGGAACTTTTACCGATAGGTCGTCACAAGAATTCTATGGCAAACTATACTTATCGTCAAGCGACTTAAAAACCCAAACAAGTATCCTATCTAAAAAATTATATCTTAGTACCAATATATTAAACGATTACCCATTAAAAATACTTCCCACAAACAACGACCAAAGTTGGACTTACTTCTGTTAAGTGTCCCTCAATGGCCCATCGGTGATTGTCTATTTTCTTCCTTTAGGCAAGCCGTCCTTTACCGTTAGTAATTACATGCCTACTAGTATTTTATTTTCACCGTTTACTTGTTTTAGTTTTTAGTCGGATGTCATTAGTGATGTATCGTTGATGATACTCTTGTCTAGTAGTGTTCTCATTACCTGGTATTAAATAATAAACAATATAATAAACATGCCTAGTGAAAGTTACTAGGCAAATTAAATATAGGATTATAAAAATTCGAAGTGAATGAAAGAAACCTTTCACAATATAACACATTGTGCTTGGTGTAAATGACATGCATAATTAAAATGACATGAGTATGGTTCACCCTGATTAACATGCATGAACACTTATTACTTAAGTAAATCTTGTTACACTTTTTAAAAGAGTTTACTTGTAGTGTTTGATATACAAAAATGATACGCTCAGAGTGAATTATTACAGGGAAATAAAAAATAAGGTGTTTGGTTAGCAAATGAAATGAAATATCACACAAAGTAATAAGATGATAATTACCTATCATTCATTAGTCTATTTCATTTAGTTGTCTATATTATTACCTCGCACCAAACAAATCTTCAATATGTGCGTGTGTTTAGAGGAAAATCAATTGTAACAAATCTAAAGTATTCACCTTTCTAAGGGTTGTGTTATATAAACATTATTTTTTGTTATTCAAATACTTTATTGTCTCCATCTCTCTTCATGTATCTATATGTATGTATAGAGAGATATAGAAAGGATGAAAATAAATAAGGTGTACCTATAACGTATCTTTTTTTCAATCATCATAAATTTAATAATAATATTATTGTATAAATGTAGTGCCTAATATTATTTCCTCCTCTCTGGTGATATTGAAAAAATATAAATAAAGTAATTTGATTGTACAAATATTAGGACACTTAACATGTTGTTAAAGCAAACTTATAACATGTGCTATGTTTTCTCTCTTTATTTTTCTTACCCAAACTTCTTTTTAATTTTTATTTATCACATAAATAATTATTTAAATTAGTAAAACAAACTTTGATTTTCTTTTACTAACTAATCTATAATCTCGCAACATACTTTTAAATATCTCTACAAATTTACTTATAATAGAAAGCATTGTTATTGAAAACAAATTGTACTAAGTAAAATAAATTATTTTAAAATCAAAAAATACTAATAATATAAAACATAATTCGAGCTTTTTTTGGGTTTTTCAAACTTTTTAAATTAACCTATATGTTAAAATTACAATGCAATGAATAGTAGAGGTGCAAGTTTGTACACTTGTGTACTTTGTTTGTTGCATGTACATATTTTGTTTGATGTCACCACCCACTTCTCTTGCATTTGCCTCCGACGACCACGCACAACCCTTGCTACCGACTACATGTCTTTGCCACTAAGATCGGAGTGTGTGAGCGGTGGCGGAGTTTAAACATTCTCGTATGGGGGTAGGGCAAAATTATTTTTTTAGGGGGGGGGGGGGAACTCGAGTTTTATATAAAAATTTACACTACCGTTCCAAAAATTTACACTACCGAACTAAAGTATAACACTATCGACGAAAAAAAGAAAGGGGTTCAATCGTCCACTAATAAGTGTGAGGCATTTGCCTACCATCCGCCTCCTCAACAGTTGCACACGGTGCCACACCGCTGCCATCCTTGGTATCATCATCGATTCATTCGATTTCAAACCCTACAGAGTGGGTGCAGGTTGTGTGCAGCGTTTGCTTCCGGCGTGGTATGGGTTGTGGCACGGCTGCCGCCGGTGGCGCTTCTGCATCTTTTGGTGGTGTGTGTGTCGAGGTGATATGTTCGTTTGGTTTTGTTAGATATTTGTCTCAGTGATGGTGGGTTTCTACTAACCTAAAAGTATTCTATTGGGTTTTGGTTTTGAGGGTGTGGTCGATGATGTTTTTATGTTTGAACCCTCGATTTTCTTTTATTTTCTGCTTTAGATGTTTACCATGATTTTCAATAGGATTATGATCGATGATGATGAGCAAGCCCTCATCCATGACACTGCCTTGTTTTCTGCTACTATGATTAATCCCTATCACTTTTAGGGATTTATAGATAACATGGTTTTTCTTGGGTTGGTTTGATGTTGTGTGTTTGTTGATTGATAGCTCCTATGATCTTGAGCATATGCTCATTGAGAATTTTATGAATTGTGGTTCGATTGATCGTTGGTTGTTCGATCTCTAGGCTACATATGCAATGTTCATGCCCACAAAATGTTGTGTCCATGTCTATAACGAACATTCAAGGCTGTTGTAGATGAATTCAAGGTTGTTCAATCTCGAGGCTGCATTTGCAATGTTTGAACTCATTTAAGACTCCATCCAAACCATTTCTATTGTGTAAGCCCTATTTTGTTGGGGTTATGTACACTGAATCTTGGAAGGCGATGACGATGCCCAAAATATGATGACTTCTGTTTTGGCTTGGTAAACATAATGTTTTGCAGCTGCAGCAGCCAAATGGTTTTGAATCTTCAAATGCCATTACTATCCTATATGTTAAATCGGCATGAATGACATGAATGATAGAGCACAGGTCTTAATGCATTGTGTTGTTTGATGTGTGTACATGCTTTAAGGCTTGATGTGCAAGTTGCTACTTCGTGCTAGGGATATGATGATACATAACCAATAGTGTAAGGCTTATTGAAAGGCTGATGCACTGAAAACTAATCAAGTCTTTCATGCATGCATGCACTTAGTGCAAAGTAGAAGTTGTTTCAAAAGTTTTACACCCTGCATCAGAAATATTCTAAGTGTAAAATCTTTTGAAGCCAAAAGTGAAGTCTTCTGAAGCCAATGAAGTGAAGACAGATTTCTTCCAAAGACTTTAAAGAACATGGTTTATATGATGTACTTTTCATAAAGCTGACTAACTTTCCACTATAACTCTAAAAACTCACCAAGTTATACAAGTTGGTGAATGGTCCATGCTTTTTATAAATGTACATTGAGGTCTTGAGTCTGTAACTTTCTATTTTATGTACTTTTAAAATTTTGTAATATACTAAGATATGAGCTATAACATGTCATAGTCACTAGTCAAAAGACAGATCTGCTTTTTGCTCTACATGATGTTGTTGTCTAAATCAAATGTATCCAGCTGGCCTTCTAAGTATGAGCGGTTGTAGAATGTAGTATAAAGTGTCTTAAGTCCTTGTAACTTATTCTTATGCTTTGTATCACTTGTAATAGAACTTGAGAAGCAATATACTTCAATCTTGAAAACCCAATATATTCGTTGTTCTTAAGTTTATGTCTCTTGTTTACTTGTGTTCATAGTATTAAAATTAAAGTCCTAGTTTCCTATTTGATCTATTAAGTGTTCTAAACACTTTCCTCATTGTGAAACTAAGTGTATTGACCATCCCTTAAAATGGTGTTGCAATGGTATCAGAGCATTCCAGGCTCTTGATTGTAAGATCTCACTATCTTAGATCCCTCAATCTCACAAAACAGTTAACAACTCAAATGACAGCTCTCATAAAGGCTGATATGAAAACGGAACCATGACAAAGTCTCCACTAACCACTCCTGAAGACTTTGGTACTTGGTGTCAAGAATGGAAGGCTTTATCAAGTCTCAAGACTCCAGGACGTGGGAATCTGTTGTCTCTAAACCTCACATACCAAACACCTCTTCAGCTGTTGTTGGAGGTTGTATGATTCTAAAGGTGGTGGTTGACTATTCTGAAAAAAATAGAAAGAGAATAAACATAAATCAAAAAGTCATGACTGTCCTCTACACTACTCTTTCAAACTCCATATACAAGGGCTCAAGAAGTGCAAAACTGCTAAGCAACTATGGGATGCACTAAAGCCCATATATAAGGGGTTTAGTGAAGCAAAAAAGAACAAGAAGGACCACTTGAAGCAACAATTTGAGAACTTCACCTTCAAAGTAGGTGAGATCATGAATCAATAATACTTTGGGTATGTTGAGATTGTGGATACTCTAATGGATATTTGAGTAATCTTGAAAATAAAGACATTGTAACGAAGTTCATGTCCTATCTTCCTAGATAATGGACATATTATTGTGTTGTTATCAAGAGAACTGAGAACCTTAAGACTCTCACTTTTACAAAGTTGTATGGCATTCTTAGTGGATACCAGATAAGGATGAACATGCAAAATTATCATCTGGTAAATCCAGCAATCAACTAAGTTTAACCCTTCATGTGGTTGAAAGAGATTATAGAGAACCACAACATCATCTTATCTCCTACCCTAATAACTCACAAAAGAATCTTTTCATCACCTTTTGGGAGACACCAAGGAAGACTTACACTCAAGGAGGTCCATTCCAAGAGACAAGCCCTTCATAAGCTTTTGTGTCTGCTGATGAAAGTACTATAAACTTTCTCTTCACCCTTGAAAATCTTGACTATATCCATCCAGATGATCTGAAGTACATAGAGATAGTTCAACAAATAGCTCTTCTCACTCATAGAGCCAAGAAGTTCTACAAGCTAACATGGCAAAAGTTTTTGACCAATGCAGCCAGTGGAAAATTTAGGCCGGACAAAAGAAAGGTGAAATATTATAGTTGTAACCAAATGAAACACTTTGCTAGATAGTGCAAGGCACCAAGGACAAATGGTGGCCAAGCACAAACCATACCAAACTATACTAACAAAGCCAACCAAAATGAGAAGCAAAAGCAGCAAGCTGCAGTTGCTGTTGAAGAAGGAGGCTTTGACTGGAGCTTTTAGGTGGAAGATGCATCTCCAAATCAAGCATTAATGACTAACCATGATAAAGCCAAGGTATTGGAATATATCTGTACACCTGAATGTATTACTAAAGTTAATAGATATAGGTCTTATAACTTAGAGATGAGATCTAATCTTGAGTCTTTAAATATCTTTAAATTTGATTTCAAAAGAGCTAAAAATGATTACAAACTTAAAATAGAAGACTTAGAGAAAACCATTTCAACTTTTAAACATGAGCACACAAATTATAGGACTCAAGTCAAAGATCTCATCACTAAGTTAACTGAATGTCAGGCTGAGCTTGGATTAGCAAAGCCAAGGCAGAAAAATATGTTCTTGAAGAATAGACCTTCAAGAACATAATATTATCATCCCTACATGTAAAAATTTGTTATCAGAATAAGCAGGGACTGGAATTACTAAGATAGATACTCCACACACAATCTTGTCTATAAGATCTCCTAAGTCTGGAACTTATGAAGATGAGCTTCCTTTCATAGACCCTATGAGTGAAGAGGATGAAGAGGAGATAGTGAAGAATGTCTCTGAGAATAGTGAAAAAGAGCATTCTAAGAAGGTCACTATTCTCCCGAGAAGAGAAAAAAAGTTGGGATGACCAAGTTTAGAAGAAAAAACTTGATCAGAGAGACCAAAAGAAAGTCCAAGAAGGCTTAAGAGATCAAGGATACTTTTAACTCTATGCAGAAATAAGTTTTTATCTGGAGGTTTTGAAGTGGTAAGACTGGAGACTCAAACTTAAACTCTAGTACCAAAAGTTCTAGTTTATGTCCAAATTATTCCAGCATCATGAAGAAGGTTGATCAGTTGTGTATCACTGCTATATAACTTGAACCATCCAACTCGAAAGGTATTTCTCACCCTAAGAATTGTCACATCATCTACAAAGATAAATATTGAGAAGGAAAGTGATCAAGTTCAACTTTGTTCCCAAAGAAAGACTCTCAGAAGGAAGAAAATGGATTGTGTAATGTGTGGTAGTACTTCTCATTTTGCAAAGGATTGCCTCTACAATCCTAAAGTACTATCCATATAATCAAGAAAGAAACTTCTGAGAGTTTGAAGAAGAAGCAAGCTTCAAAAGGAAACTCTTTTTCTCTCGGAAGCTCCAAAAAGAAGAATAACACAAGTGAAAACTTGCCTTTGGAAGAAAAGTTGGTCTCGGAAGAAAGGAATACTTTTGAAGTACTGAAGCCTGCTACAGTGATAGCAAGTTCTTCTGAAGGTCCAGTCTCCAACTTCTGAAGTTATCAAAACTTCTGAAGCATTGAAGGTCAAGTCTAAGCTTCCAAAGGTGGTGTAGAAGACAAAAAAAACCATGTGACTGAAAGTTATTCATCAACATCAACAAATGATCCTCCAAATTGGACTATAGGATCAATTACTGTTGCATTGTCTTCAACTTGTTTTGATAAGCCCAAGACCAACAAGGCTTGGGTTTTCAAATGTAACTAACCATCTTTTTTATGCAGGAACAGCTCAAGATAAACAGGAATGTATGGATCATTAAGAGTGGTTGTTCCAGGTAGGGCTGGTATTTTTGACATGGACTTGTTAATACGACACGACACAATACGAAGTTAACATGTTCATGTTTGAGCTTAACAGGTTTCGGGTCATTAAAAGGTCGACACGTTATAGACACGATAAAAATCGTGTCTTAACTAGTCAAATACCTGTTAATCTGTCAACGCATATGTTAAGACCCATGTATATTTTTAGCTTATTAAAATAGTTAATATATGTATATTTATGATATATGTCATATTTTTCATATTTAATTCAAAACCTTATCCATTGCCCTACCACTTCAATCGAATACGTCTATCACAGTACCACCGATCGAGTCCCCGGCCTCCGCTTGAGCCCTCTTCATACTCCATATATTACTTTATTAAACTATGTTATCAGTTAAAATAGACTTTTCTATTGACTTTTGTTTCAAAAATGTAAAGGATTATCATGTTGAAGATTAGTGGTATATTCAAGATTTTGATAGAATTTTAGTCATTTTTTTCACTAAATGTGTACTTTTTATCATGTCTCTTATCAAGTGTTATCGTGTAACCTGTTTCTAAATAGGTTCGTGATAATGACCGGAAAATATGACACGATTAGTTATCGTGTCGTGTTTGTGTCTTATCGTGTTTATGTCTTATCGTGTCATGTATGATTTGTTATGCCAGCCCTAGTTCTAGGCACATGACATGCAATGGGTCACTAGTTCAAAATTTTGAGAAAATTGATGGATGGACAGTTTCTTTTGGAGGTGATGCTGGAGGTTACATTACTGGGAGGGTGTCACACCCAGACCGGCGGCGGAATCATCGAGGCAGACGAATGTGAGAACGATTGTTCATAGCTCATGGAATTAAATAAGTTCAAATAATATTAAATGCCAACTAGACAATTAAGTCATTAGAATACAATAAAGATTTAAAAAACAACATAAAATATTTAATTAAACTAATTCCAAGTTCTATATGAGAAAAAAAAAGTCCTCAAGTAGAAATCCTGAAACATATTAAAAATAAGGGGTCAACATATAATGTTGGTGAGTTCCCGTGAATTTGTACATACATATGAAAACAATGTTTAAGAGGCAATTCATGTGATAGGTTAAGAAATTTTGCAAGAATATAGATAGCATAATGATATAATCAAAACTTGGCAAAGATATCCATTATAAGTTATAACGATTAGCTAAGTGTAGTTGGTTCACATGATGAACAAGTCATACGTCATCAGGAGCTGGCAATAACTTCGGCTTTAGCACCAAATAGGATTGTCAGGCCTATAGATTTATGACGGTGCTAGGCTAGCAATAGTTAATGATTGTTTTTACAAGATAACTATCATATAAGACTCACAAGTATCTCAAATAACCATGACAAAGTTTATAACCAAATTGCTTGTGCATTTACAAGTATCAAGATGTTTACAAGTGCAAGTTTATAAAGTTGACATGTTTCACCCCAAAAAGTGTGAAATAAAGTAAAAAGGGGCATGAACAACTCACATGAAAAAGTCACATGATATAAGATGCACTTAACATAATAAGAATATAAGATTCTCCAACGATTACTTCACGATTCAACCTAATGGTTGATGTCTCAGAATTAGAATAAAGATATGATCAAAGACTAAACATGGATTAGGGTTTTAATTGGAATTTGGTGGTTTTAATTAGAATTTGAGGGTTTTAATAATTAAGTCAAATAAAATAATACAATCAATTATGTTTTGATTCAACAACAATGAAATAAATCAATTAAGATTGAGAACGATAATGAACGATTAAATTATTTAACTTATAATAATTAATTTTTTAAAGATTAAGCATAGTGTGTAAAAATATATAATTAATTTTATAACTATTCATGACATTATGTTAAATGAATAATTGAAATAATCTAAGTTTGAGCCATAATAGGTTTATAACATTTAAATCATGTAAATGACTTAATAATGTTTTCTATAACCTTAATTATTCTTACATTTACAAATTATAAGTTTTAAAATCATTAAAAATTATTTAATAATTTTCAAAATGTTTAAGTTAATAAAATAGTTTTATTTTGATTCAATAATATAATAATAAATTTTTCTAAATTATAAAATGTAAAAAAAAACTAATTAAAACAAAACATGGTAGAGGCCCGGTTTGAACCCGGGACCTCATGCTTATGGTGGTTGCAAGTTACCAGTTAGGCTATAGCCCGAATCTGTTCACTTTCCAAACCAAAATCATACATCCATTAATTAAAAAAATCACCAGATCTCAAGATCCCTAACTTCAATTTTAATAAAATTGAGCCTTCAATGGATGCAGATTACCGAATTAAACATGGGGCTTTGTTTCCCCATGTAAAACCGAGTATGATTATGTTTGAACTGATGATGAACCATATAAAAGATACTCGCGACCGATGGATGGTCTGAATCTGTATTATCAATATTAATATGGTTCAATTAATGAATGATAAAGCTTCTAGGGTTGATAAGGGACGAAATCCCTTTATTAATTGTATTCGAAGATGCTCCGGAGGTGGACATCGACTAAGTTGCAGGTCTCGTAACGAAGATGATGATCGGATATGTTGTTCGTGTGATTCGAATGAAATTGAAGTTACAGATGGCTCAAGAAAGTTTATTTGAATATTTTCCATGATTAAATAGACCCAATTGATGTTTTAACCCGTCAAACAGTTTGATGGTTTGAACGGTGTTTCAATTTCGATTCGAACGAATTAATAATCTCATAATGCGTATTAAAAGGCTCATTAGTTCGAAACTGGTGCACAAGAAATGCGAAATGATTATTTTGCAGTTAAATTCGATTAATTTGAGTGCTATTGGTGTTGCCGGAGTAATGGCCGAAGTTGTGGCGGAAAAGGGTCGACGGGGATGGGGGATTGAGTTTTAAAAGTTTACAAATTGATCCTTGTAGTTTGATAGTGTTGATATTTTATGTAATAAAACTTTTATTTCAAGTGTTAAAAATTACAAATTAAGCCCTAGACTTTATAAAACCAAATTTAATTAATAAGTTAATTTATTTTATAAAATCTTTGTAAATCTTGTAAAAAATCATATTTTATTTATTTATTTTAATTAATTACAAATCTCATAATTAATATCTAAACTTTATAAATTTATAAAACTTACTTATATATTATAAAATTATTATAGATTGTTTAAATGATTAAATAAATGAGAATTAAATAAAACAATAGTCAAGATTGGTTAAGTTACACATTTAACGCATTTGATTCCTTAAAATAAACAAAACAGTTTTAATAATGAATTTTCCATCGTATAAAAGTTTAAAATGGGTTTGAGATTGGGTTTATAGTTTGGAAATGGGCGGATGTTATAGACGGGCAGGGTCACAAATGTTAAACTCAGCATTGAGAATGTAAACTTTGTCAAGAAGCTTGAATACAATCTTCTGAGTGTATCTCAATCTTGTGATCAAAGTCATAACATGTTTTTCACTGAGCATGAGTACATTGTTCTCAAGCCTTGGGTGGTTATTCCTCAAGAGCATATCCTGCTCAGAGCCCCAGGAGAGCGAACATGTACAATATGGACTTGCAAGAAACATCTCCCTTAGGAGAAGTTTCATGATTTCTATATAAAGCCAATAGTGATGAGTCGTTCCTCTAGCATAAAAAAATATGTCATGTAAACTTTAAAAACATAAATAAATAAGTAAGAATTATTTGGTAACTGGAATGCCATAAAAAAAGATTACAAGTGATTATCATTGTGTTGCATGTATCAAAAGGAAGCAAACAAGGTGACTCACAAGCCAAAGGAAAAAAACTATATCACTACTCCCCTACACTTGATAAGTTAAGAGCAGCCAGGATATGTAGGTACATGTGTCCTAGTTTCTGAACTTAATGTAATATGTCTTTAATGTCTTACACTTATGTAATGTTTGGGTACTTAATGAAATGAGAATGTTTGGTTGTGATTTATAATGTTGAATATTTCATTAATGAGTTGTGTAACGCATATTGACAAGATTATATAGGTTTGTGATTGTTTGAATTGATTTACATAATGTTATAATAATTAATACATTCAACTTGATTAAGTGAAGATCTCATGCGTCCGACTGGACCATGCGCCCCAACAGTGGTCATGCGTCCGAATGGCCATGCAACTGAGTGTCTATGCGCCTAAATATTCCATACGCCTAAACAACTTCATGCGACTGACTCAGTCGCACGACTGAACACTCAGTCATGCGAATGGATCAACCGCATGGCTCAATCGCATGAATGAACCATGCAAATGGTTCAGTCACCCGAATGAGTAACCCTAACCTATAAATACCACCTAATTCGTGGAAAAACGTAAGGATTGAATACACTTCGACTCCAGACGTACCCTAGCCGTCCAGAGACCTCTAAGATCATACCCCAAGTGCATAGATCGCATTAGATCGATTCCTAATCGATTCTTAACGTTATATTCAATTACATAATTGTTTCTACATGCGTTCTCATGATTGGATCGCCAATCAAATAGGATTCCGTACTATTTGGTTTGGTATACACGTTAATCAGTTAGTACATCGTCCCGTACACGATCCCTAACAAGTGGTATCAGAGCCTTGGCTCTTGATTACGTGTTGATTCAATCGTTTTTTATACAAAAATTGTGTTTTGTCACTAAAAACGCAATCCTTTTGTGTCAAACGGTTGTCTTAGACGTTTTGACCATAAAGTTTAGTTTTTCCGGCATACGGCTATTAGGGTTTGTGAAAATTCGAGTTTTTGCGGCCAAAACACGTTTAACCTACGAATTTTCAAACTTCAGCAGGTTCAATCGCACGATTAGCTCAATCGCACGACTGAGTTCATTCGCATTCCCCAAACGCACGATTGGACTCATTCGTACCTTCATTCGTACGACTGAGAACCCTATTCGGACTGTTCAACCGCTTTAGTTTATTCGGCCGACTGACTCATCCGCATTAGTTCAGTCGCACGATTGAACCATTCGCCTAGTTCAATCGCCCGAATAAGCCCAATCGCATACCTTCATTCGCACACATAAACAGTTTGTTTAATAGTAAAGTTAAGTGAAATGGAGGACCAGTTTTCAGCATACACAGCAAGTAGAGACACTCGTATTCAGAATCTACTGCTATTGGAGAACGAAGTGGGAATTCATAATAAACCCCCAAAGCTTATCACGTTAGATGACTACCCACAATGGAGGCAACATTTCGAAATCTACTTAAATGAAGTAGATACAAATTTGTGGGAGGCTATAGAGTCGGAGTACAGCATGCCAGTAGGAGCTGACGGTGTCAAACTTACGTTAAGTGGCATGTCTGATGCACAAAAGGTGAAACATAATGCTGAGAAGAAAGTCTACGCTTTGCTTACCCAGTCTATTCCAAAGGATATCTTCCATTAGTACTCGGAGTATACTCAAGCAAAGAAATTATGGGATGTGTTGGAGAAGAGGTATGACGGAAATGCCTCACTCAAGGCCATTAAGGCCAAAGCTTTGAAGAAGGAGTTTGACAACTTCTCTTCAATAGGAAAGGAAAGCCTGGACGACGTGATCGACAAATTCTACCACTTGATGAGTGAGATGCACACTCATGGAGTATCTACGTCGATGGAGGATAAGGTATCCAACTTTGCATATGGATTACAAGAGAAATGGGCTTCCTTCATTTCAAATCTCAGACAGAATGGGATGCTCTCGAAGTTAGATATAAATGACTTCATTCTGAAACTGAGAGAGGATGAGCTTAGGATGAAGTATAGAGCCCAAAAGGCCAACTATTATCAGAATCCGGCTCTTTACAACGCAACTCCTCAGGCCAAGGCATCTGGAGCACCACTGCAGACTGCTTTCGTGTCAAGCTCCTCTGGTCCCGCACAAGCATCTACTTCAGGTTGCGAGACGTCAGGGTCATCTGGTACCCAGTATATTACACCTGAAGCCAATGCATCTAAACTGAAGACCGATAACTTCGGAAACGTGACTGTTGAGGTGGCCAGAGAACACATGGACCTTTTAGCTGTTGTAGTCCACTCTTATGATGGACTAATTGCTGGAAAGATAGGGAATTGCCACTTGGCTGATGAAGATTACGAACAGGTGGACGAGATTGAGTTGGAACGGATGGACTTTATGTGGGCCTTAGCGAGAGCTGTCCGACGAGCAAAGAAGTTTGTCAAGAAGACCGGACAGAACTTGGTTGCAACTAAGGACACGACCTTTGGCTCGACAAGTCAAAGGTAACCTGTTTCAACTGTGGTGAGAAGGGGCACTTCAAACGGGAATGTGTGAAGCCAAAGAAGACTGGTAATGGCAATCCTTTCTCGTCCTTTAATCGTCAGGACAAAGCCAAATCTAGTAGTTCTACTTCATCAAGCAAGGACCCTAAAGCCTTGACTGCTAACGAGGATGAAGGACAGGACTGGAGCTTTTGGTCCGTCTCACCGGAGAGTCCAACATAGCTAGTGTTGAGGACATAGATGACGATTCCGCTAGTGAGGGAGACATAGCAGTAGAGCTCGCGATGCTCAATTCTGAAGACACTACACCTGTGGTCAACCACTGCCTGAAGAAGAAAAATTTACATCAACGTCAGAATCACCAGAACCAGAGATAACAGATTCTGCACACATGGCTGATTCCTCTTCAACACCTCAGGTAAGTACTACTGACCAGTTGTTTAATAATCATGCTTGTTCTGATTGTAATAAATTTAGATAAAGCATAGATTTAAATTTTTCTAGGTTATTAGATCATAATGATAGCTTAGTAAAGGATTGGAACTATGCACTGAAGCTAATAGAGTTTTAAAACAAAATGAGCACAGTTACAAGGGAAAGGTAGACCTTTTGAACAAACAACTTAAGGAAACAGAAGTAGTTGCCTTTAACCAAGCTAATGAAATTAGGTATTATCTTAACTCCCTAAAGGACACTAAGAAGCAGAAAGCAGTTTTAGAAGTAGAAGTCAACTCCTTAAAACAAAAACTGCACAGTTGGACAAGCTCGTCTCATATTGTCCAACACTTAGTGAGAGAGAGAAACAACGAGGAGGGATTGGGATACAAAGTGGTTCCGCCACCACCTAAGACCTTGATGAACCCCAAAAGTAAACCAATTAATGATAACCCCATCAAGGATCATGTGGTGTCCACTCCACTTGTTAGTGACCCGGATTCCACAAGTAAATCAATTGAATCTAGCACTAAACAAAAGGAGTCCACTTCAAAGGCAAAAGGAAAGATGCTTTGTGTTAACCAAGAAAAAGAGTTTGAAAAGGTTAATTTAAAGTCAGGTTCAAACAAAGTCAAATTAGAACCCAAAAGGACTATTAACCTAATCAATCATGAGCATCATGTCAAAGTCTAGGTAAATAAGAAATAAAAGATGTAAAACTAGGTAAAGCAATTAAGTTTGTAAAACCCGACCATACATCTAACAAAGAAGTGTCTCAATCTAAACAAAATAAGGTTATCCGTGTGACACCTACATCTCCACAAAAAAAATAAACCGTAAAGTTGAAAGCAGATCTTGCTACAATTGTGGAGAGTTCGGTCACATTGCGTCTAATTGTCCTTATTATCAGACACGAGGAGGAGGAAAGTGAACTTCATGCATCTAAAACTAGATCTTTTAAGAGGAACTCAGTGACGCCTCCTAAAAGGGATAGTGAATCCAAAGTTCAACCCATCAGCCAGTCGTTTGTTTATCACAAACAGGACTTACACAAAGCTGGCCTATGGAAAGAAAAATCTGCCTCAGCATCTGAAAATGAGAACAAACAGACATTTGAGCTTCCCTCAACCTCAAATGGTCAATGGGTTGAGTTTATGTTGTGTGATGCCTTGGGGAAACCCAAGTCAGTGAAGGCTTGGGTTCCTAACATGAACTAACATTTTCATTGAATGTGTAGGGTGTTCGCTATAGTGTTGAGACTAACACGTGGATTGTAGATAGCGGAGCATCCAGGCACATGACGGGGAACAGAGCTCTCTTATCAAATGTCAGACAAATCAAAGGAGGGCATGTTTCATTTACTGGAAACAAAGGCGGGTACA
This sequence comes from Flaveria trinervia, assembly GCA_025506515.1. Taxonomy (NCBI): domain Eukaryota; kingdom Viridiplantae; phylum Streptophyta; class Magnoliopsida; order Asterales; family Asteraceae; genus Flaveria; species Flaveria trinervia. The sequence continues at coordinate 4,454,074 of CM046445.1, forward strand.
TCACAGCCCAAGGGGAAGTGGGAAATCAGAAAGTTAAGTTTGACAAGGTAAACTATGTCCAACAATTGCAAAATAACTTACTTTATGTTTCTCAAATATGTGATAAAGGCTTCAAAGTAGTCTTTGACAACAAGAAGTGCTACGTTCTGAAGAAAGACTACGTGATCCCGGAGGACCAAGTCCTAATGTCAGCCTCAAGATATAATGATATTTATGTCTTGGATCTTTCAAAGGCCTCCACAACGGATCGTGAAGTTCAGTGCTTCTTGTCCAAAGCTACTGAGAAGGATTCCATCTCCTGGCATAGGAGAATGGGACACATAAATCCGAGAAAGATGAATCACTTGATCCAGAATGATCTAGTGAGGGGAGTGAACGTCAAAAACTTCCAACTTCCGGATTTCTGTGTTGCGTGCAAGAAGGGCAAACAGACGAAGAAGTCTCATAAGGAAAAGAAAGTTCATTCCATAGAACTACCTCTTGAGCTTCTCCACATGGATCTGTTTGGTCCAGTCAGTACAAAAAGCATCGCAGGCGACTTGTACTGCTACGTAGTTACTGATGACTACTCAAGATTCTCTTGGGTAATGTTTCTGAAGTCCAAATCAGAAACATTTGAATCCTTCAAGGAATTAGTAACTACACTGGAATCCCTATACAAGCTGAAAGTACAACAAGTGCGCTCAGACAATGGAACCGAGTTCAAGAATCAGTGGATGGAGGCCTACTGCAAGGAAAAGGGAACTATGCATCAATTTACCTCTGCCTACACTCCTCGGATGAACGGTGTTGTTGAACGGAAGAATCGTAGCTTGATAGAGATAGCACGGACTATGCTATCAGACTCAAAACTGCCTATTCAATTCTAGAATGAGGCAGTTGCAAATGCATGTTATACGCTCAATCGAGATCTGGTAGTTAAACACCATGGAAAAATGTGCTACGAGTTACTACAACGACGTAAACCTAACTTAGAGTATCTCAAGCCGTTTGGCGCTCCGTGCACCCTGCTGAAGAGACTCAGGAGGAGACGTAAACCTAACTTAGAGTATCTCAAGCCGTTTGGCGCTCCGTGCACCCTGCTGAAGAAGACTCAGGAGGAAAAATTCAGCGAGAAGGTTGATGAAGGGATCTTTCTAGGATACAACATACCGAACAAGAGAGTTTACAACAACTCAACAGGTCAAGTAGAAGTGTGGTGTAACGTTGATGTTCAGAGATACACCACACCACCCGCTGGAAAAGGGCCTGCTTACTTCTTCGACTATGATGGATTCTTCAAGTCCTTCAACATACCTCTCTCCACCTCTGAAGACGAGTTGGCAAACAAGATGATGTACGATGTCTTGAACACACCGTCTCAAGATTCAACACCATCCGGTTCACAAAGTCAATCAACTACCAACTCAGGGGGAGCACTTGATGTGAGTGACTCTTCCTCTGATGAAGAAAATGTGGAGAATAAACAGAACAACCAGGATGAATAGGTTCCGACTACCATAAGTCCACAAGCATCTAACAGTGATGCTTCTGAGCCTTCTGAACCTCAGACTCCTATTGCCTTAGATCCAGAACCAAATGTTCACAATCTTGATTCTGAGGTGGTTGTTCCAACAACTCCTGGATCACGTCTAAACGTCTATCATCCTTTAGATAATGTCACAGGGGATGAGAGATCAGGAGTTTAGACCAGAAATCAGTTGTACTCAACTGATTACGCCTCTGTGATGGAAAAGGGATACCTTCACGATGGTGCTTATCATTTCTTGTGTCTCAGTTTGAGCCAAAGTATGTTAGTGAAGCCTGAATGATGAGGCATGGGTGAGTGCCATGCAAGAAGAACTTCTTCAGTTCAAGAAGTTGGGTGTATGGACTCTAGTGGATAGACCAAAGGTGCTAAGGTCATTGGCACCAAATGGGTCTTGAAATGCAAGAAAGATGATCAAGGAGTGATCATCAGAAACAAGGCTCGGCTTGTTGTTCAGGGACTTCGACAAGTTGAGGGTATTGACTACAATGAAGTGTTTGCACCCGTGGCAAGAATGGAAGCCATCCGCATCTTCCTTGCCTATGCATCTTATATGAAGATCAAAGTTTATCAACTAGATGTGAAGAGTGCGTTCCTTCATGGTGAGATCGAGAGACAGTGTATGTCAGTCAACCCGACGAATTTGAGGATCCATATCATCGGGACAGAGTTTACAAACTCGACAAGGCGCTATATGGGCTTCACCAAGCTCCGAGGGCCTGGTATGAGAAACTCTCGACTCATCTTGTGAAACATGGTTTTCGCAGGGGAGTCATTGACTGTACATTGTTTATAAAGGAAAAAGATGGGGATTTACTGCTGGTACAAATCTATGTCGATGACATAATCTTCAGTTCCAAAAATGAAGAATTATGTAACGAGTTTGAAGCAGTAATGAAGGCAGAATTTGAGATGAGTGCAATGGGAGAGATGAAGTTCTTTCTCGGGTTACAGGTGGATCAGACACCAAATGAGATTTTCCTACAGACCAAGTATGTAAGTGATATTCTCAGTCGGTTTGACATGGAGAATGCTTCTACAGCTGGAACTCCACTTGCTACAAACCATGATGTAGCACCCGACGAGAATGGTGATCTAGTAGATGCCACTATGTACCGAGGGATGATTGGATCTCTCATGTATCTCACTGCCTCACGACCTGATATCATGTATCCTACATGTTTATGTTCACGATATCAAGCAAATCCTAAGGTGAACCATCTTATTGGGGTCAAAAGGATTTTTCGTTATCTGAAGGGTACACCCACACTTGGGTTGTGGTATCCTCATGATGATGACTTTGAGCTTACGGCCTTGAATTACGGCAACTGCAAGATGAACTACAAGTCTACATCAGCAGGGTGTCAGTTCTTTGGGAGAAGATTAGTAACCTAGCAGTGTAAGAAGCAGACCTCGGTTGCATTGTCAACCTGTGAAGCCGAATACGTTGCTGCTGCAAGTTGCTGTTCACAAATCATATGGATTCAACATCAAATGCGGGATTACGATTTGAAATTCTCTTCTACTCCTATCTTTGTTGATAACTCAGCTGCAATTGCAGTCACTAAAAACCCGGTCCAACATCCCAACACCAAACATATCGGAATTAAATATCACTTTATATGTGATTGTTTTGAAAAGAACTTAATCGATGTGGTAAAAATAAACACAGATTTTCAACGCCCTGACCTCTATACAAAGGCTTTTGACAAACCACGTTTTCTATATTTGTTAGAGGTCAACGGCGTTAAAAAGAAAAGTGAGGTCATTTCTAAAGATGACCATGTGTAGTCCGATGAGTCGTGTAAATTTTCTTTTATTTTTAAATTTTTTAATTTATTTGCTTAATTTTAAGTAGTTTAATTAAAATTAGTCTTATTTCTTTGCCTATTAAAATCCTAACACGCTTCCATTACGGTTTTAAAATTTTAGGGGGAGAATAGGTTTAGACAGTATTAAAAAAAACGAGGGAGGAGGAGAGGTAGCTGATAAAAATAAGATCGTATGTATGATACCGATTCAAACTTTGGAATATGATAGTACACAGGAGCAAACCATTGGGACTTTAAAATTTTAAATTGAAAAAGATGCAAAGCTCGAGTATAAGTCTGTGTAGTCTGAGCAATATAAAAGGAAATATGATAGATAAACTAGCTACTACTAAGGTAACACAAAGAAAGTAGACCTAGAGGTTGCTAGACCACAGATGATATGTTGGTAGATTCAACACAATAGATGACTAGACCTTTTTGGTGATCTCAAGATTAAACTAAAATGTTTGACTAGCTGTGGGTAACACCTTATCCCTGGTTAACACAATCAACAAGATTCCAATAAGAGGTGACGAGCAAAATAAACGCCACGAATGTATGCATAAGACCAAAGCATGAGCAAAAGCACATAAAAAGGCAAATACAATCAAACTGATAACCTATGTTGTTGGTGAGATCTGTGCAAAAGGAATGAAATTGCTCAAACAAGAAAGATAGCTTATGTGCCTCTCTGCTGTGCGGTGACACTGACCTGAGGATAAGCATAACCTATATATTCTAGAATTCATGTTGTTTGCCGCCTCTCTGCTATGCGGTGGCACTGACCTGAGGCTTGGCTTCTCTTTGAAAGCTCTAAGAATAGTTTCTTCTTGATTACTACCTTGAGACCACTCAAAAATCTCCTGAGGAATGTTGATTACCATATAAGTGTGGGATCCACAAATGCTTGTTGAAATAAACAAACCTTAAACCATCACCAATCTGTGTTGGAAGTCTGTGTATGGATTTAAGAGGACAAGTATACTGACAATCATTATGGCTATAATTCTTGAAAGTTCAAATCAGTGTGGAGACCTAATAGTACTAGTATGATTTCCTAATTTTTCTAAATGAATCTAGATGAAAAACAAGAATAGAGCATCAAAGGTTTTAGATAACTTGTCCCGAATGATTTGAATATCCTGTATAATTCCAAATTGAATTGGTCCATGTATGGTTTAAATGAATTGAAGCTGCCTTTTCAGAAAAATAATTCTTTAGATTTACATCTTAGAATTTAACCCTCACAAAAACATGTCTTGTTTTAAGTTTTAGTTTATTTCTTTATTTGTATAAAGTTTGTCAATTTCAATGTGTTTAATATCGGACTATGTCATGGAAGTTGATAGGGAACCTTATCATCTAAAAGGTCACATCTGAGGTGACCACACGTGCTTTCAAATAAAAATGGGTCACGTCTGAGGTGAAAAAGTATTTTAAAAGGATCACGTCTGAGGTGATCAAAGGTTTTTCAAGTTTAAAATGATCATGTATGAGATGGTCAAATGCTCATAAAGTATATTCAAAAGGTAAAAGGGTATTAATTGTCGAATGGTCATAAAGTCAAACAACCTTGAGTATGACTCATTCGCATGACTGGACAATGAATATGGATCAGTCGTACAATTGGTGTACACGAATGTGTCTAGTCGCATGAATGAAGGTGACCGAATGACTCAATCGCACAGTGGATGTCTAGTCGTACGACTGAAGGTGACCGACTGTGCGAGTCACACGACCGATCTTCAGTCACATGAATCAACTCTGCGACTGGGCTCAGTCGCACGACTGAAAGTAAACCCTAGTATAAATAGAGGGTGAGTCGGTCGTAGTTGTTCATCACTCCCAAATTGCCCTTAAATCGCACGAGTCACCGTTACTCTGCCCGATTCTATTTGACTACTCTAGATCCTTGATTATTGCTTACTGACGGTCTATAGTGATTATACAGGTATAATGCGGTGCTATCCATGAGAGTGTCCATCGATTCATGCCAAAATCTGCTGAAATGAACCTTAAAAAAACCGTGACTTACATTGACAAATTAATTAATAAAACTAAGTCCATTGTGCAATTAAATGTTATAATGTGTTCTGTCGGTACAATGCGAGTCTAATGAGCCTAATCACGACGTCTAACATTAAAGATTGCTCAAAATTTGATTTTGAATTGAACAGTTAGTCTGTCATGCGAATGGACGATTTGAGGAACTTCAGTCGCACGACTGAGAGGAGCAAATGGCTAAACCGCACGACTGAATCATGCGTATGAGTTCAGTCGCATGACTGGTGTAAACGCATGAGATTGCATACATCTGAGCCTAGTCGCATTTTCAGTCGTACGTATGAGGTCATTCGCACGACTAGATCTCAGTCGTACAGTTACATTCGCACGATAGAATAGGAAAATTTTCAAGTTCTAATGATTCAATTTATTACTCATTGACAGATACTAATGTTTATATTCATTGTGTAACAAATGGCTAGTCGTTGGACTATGAGCACCAAGCACAACATCTGTGCTTATCTGGATCTGACATCCAGGAACGCAGCTGACTTCTCGGGCATTATTACTTTCCTACGAAGATTGAGGATCTTCCGAGCCATCTCGACTCCGTGCACACCCTATCGCTCGATTCAGCAGGCCTTCTGGGAAGGCGCAGTTGTTGACAGGACCTTAGAGCCCCCACCGGATCAGGAGTTCTATCTTTGGTCAGCCCATAGAGATCACTGAGGATGATCTCAGGACAGTATTAGAGTTCGGGGATGATGCTGATTGCCCTACCCGTCTACATCCACTGACAGTATGAGGCTATTTTCTGCGGGCCAAGTACTCTGGGGATATCAACTCAGGTGTGCTCAACAAGAGCAACCTGTGTCCTCAGTTTAAGTACTTAGCCCATGTGTTGCTCAAGTGCATTGCCTCATGGAAGGGGGTTTGATGATTTGTCTGATCAGATACAGAACGCCTATGTGGTGTTGGTGCTGAACCATCCATTCAGCTTCTCCAGGATGATCTTCACCTACCTGGTGGAGAACATAGAGACCAAGGGCAAGGAGGGCTTTTGCATGTACCCTCGATTCATGTAGATGATCATTGACCAAAAGCTCCCTTCGTTGCAAAAGGAGAAGGAGGATGTCGTAGCACTCGAGGTGATGGATGATACCACCTTGGGTCGGATGAAGGTATACAGGGGGAAGCAGGTGAAACCCCCTGTGAGGCGACTGTTTGGGCATCTGGCCCGTGAAGACTATATGGCGCCGTCCTGAAGAAAGTGGCGCCACGACGACAGTGACTCGGATACTGAGCAGATCGAGCTCCCAGATGATGATTCAGATGACGAAGACAGCGGTGCTGATGGAGATGCAGGGCCCACTCAACCAAGGGCCCCCACTACTGATATAGCAACTCCATCACCCACCCATAGAGAGACTAAGGATGCAGGATTCCATCGGGATTTCCAACCTGATGAGGAGGAGGATACGGATGAGGAGCCCCTAACTCGGACTGTTGGCAGCAAGGTGGTTGCCATAGAGCGAGGGCTCGGGGCGGTTGGTGAACGCCCTGGCAGATCGAGAGAAACTGACATTGATCCTACTTTGACTCCCGATCAGCCAAGCAGTGTTCCAGGGGGAGCATCCTCCTCGAAAGGGTCAAGGAAGAAAAGGATGGCTCAGCCCCATGGACTGAAGAAGAAGAAGAAGAGAAGATTGACCTTCATCACCACCACCACTACTACCACCACCACCACCACTACTACCACCACCACCACCACTACTACCACCACCTCCACACTCCATCTACTACCACTACTCCATCTACCACCATTCCACCTACCATCACTACTACCACCCCATCTACCACCATATCCACCACACCCACACCACCACCACCTTCATCTATATTACCCCCAATTATCACCACTGCCACCACCACTACCACCAGCCACCATGTCGGACCATCGTCTTTCTCTCCATATCCATCTGGATCACCTCTACCTCCCTTTGGGGTAGAGGAACAGCTATCAGCGCTAAACCGTATGGTGATGTGTCTGTTAGCAGCCGATGACGAGAAAAATGCATAGATTCGTCAGTTAGTAGATCTTACTGATGCACAATCTCAGCAGATTTCTCAGCAAGCTCGATTAATTGATCAGTAGGCTCAGCAGATGTCTCAGCTCCAGGAACAACATGCTAAGAAGATTGAGGAGTTGGAGGCTGCAAACAAGAATATCTTGTTGAAGCTGAAAGGATCGAAGGAAGAGCCTCTAAAGATTGGTGATGGAGATGGAGACGATGATGCTGATGATGATAAGAGTGATGATGATGATGATGATGGTGATGATCACGAGGGTGATACGGATGCAAATGTTGATGATGATGAAGAGGATTCTTCTGCTACGGGTGCCACATCTGCAAGCGAACGGAGGACCAAAAGGACTCAAGATCAGAGTGCCTCCACATCCGCCCCGGTAGCAGAAGAGCAGAGGATACAGGATAAGAGTAATACTTAGATTTTTTTGTTATTTAAATCATATGTACTTGAATCTTGTATCATATTAATGTAATGAATGTTTATATTTAATGTTGGTATTTCTGTCTTGATTATTAACTAATGATTGTTGTGTTACATGTATAAATCAAGCAGATCCAAACTTTTAGAGGGATGAACATGATGTTGCTCCCCTCCAACAGATCAAGACTCAGCTCATGATGATTCTTGATCTGCAGGGTATAGTCAGGAGATCTGTAATGTACACTCCTGAAGAAGGAGAGATCATTCACAATCTCACCGACGAGAAAATTGCTGAAATGTTCAAGCTAAATCCTGATGAGATTGTCAAGGATGCTCCAACAGTCCAAGTTGAAAGTGAAGATGAGCTCAACAACGTTGATGAGATCAAGATAGAAGATGTCACGGATCAACACTATCCAGAGTATACTGACATTGAAGAAAATGTCGTTCCCAATCTGGGCGACAACCTTGTCAGTGAAACTTTTGACACTCTGGATAGAATGGAAGAAGAGTCTGACAAGACGGAAGATAAGGCCCAAGCCTCGGATGTTGAAGTTAATATCAGAAAGGCTGAGTGGGCTGCATGTTTTGAAGAGATAAGAGCCCAACGAAGTGCTTCAAAGTCGACTGTCTACACCAAGCTGTACAAAGTGAAGAAACATCATAAGGTGTCAGGTAAAATCATCGCGTGGGCATATTTTGAAGATCTCAATGTTTATGCAGTTAAACTTGAGAAAGTGATCGAGTACTTCAGGTTCCCACACGACCTGAAGACTCTTCCTGGATTTGAGTTGAACCAGCTAGCGAAGCTAAAATTGCTATACGCTGATCCACGCAAGATGTTGGGTTGGTTTGAAGTAGCTCTTAAAAGAGAGTACCACACCAGATGGGTCAACTTCAAACCTCAACAGACCACGAGGTATCTCAGACAATCTGAGGTTGATCCCATTACTTGAAAACCGAAGATAGTGCTGAAGTGGAGTCCACCGCAAACAATGTCAAAGATCCCTCTACGGGAGATGCCACAGGACTTCACTCCACACTTCAAGTGGTGGTACTATGATTGGAGGACAGGAGAAGCAGTCATAGTCCTAAACAAGAATGGTGTTATGGAAACCATTAGGGTGTTTGACCCGATGTGGCTTACAAACTTGTCTGCTAATGATGTCTACGCATTATACAAGTGGCCACTGTTCTATGACTCTCAAGATATTGTACAAGCTCTACAATTTTAGAATGTGATACGACTCTACTTTGCTTTTGAGATACACGCAGGCGTCACAAGAGAAGAGAAGTACAAGAAGTATGAAGAGGTTATGAAGATGGTAAGACATTAGATGGAACTAGGTCCAAGGGGGAGTTTGTAGGTACATGTGTCCCTAGTTTCTGAACTTAATGTAATATGTCTTTAATGTCTTACACTTATATAATGTTTGGGTACTAATGAAATAAGAATGTTTGGTTGTGATTTATAATGTTGAATATTTCATTAATGAGTTATGTAACGCATATTGACTAGATTATATAGGTTTGTGATTGTTTGAATTGATATACATAATGTAATAATAATTAATACATTCAAACTTGGTTAAGTGAAGATCTCATACGTCCGACTGGACCATGCGCCCCAACAGTGGTCATGCGTCTGAATGGCCATGCGACTGAGTGTCTATGCGCCTAAATAGTCCATACGCCTGAACAGCTTCATGCGACTGACTCAGTCGCACGACTGAACACTCAGTCGTGCGAATGGATCAACCGCATGGCTTGATCGCATGAATGAACCATGCAAATGGTTCAGTCGCCCGAATGAGTAACCCTAACCTATAAATACCACCTAATTCATGAAAAACGTAAGGATTGAATACACTTCGACTCCAGACATACCCTAGTCGTCCAGAGACCTCTAAGATCATACTCCAAGTTCATAGATCGCATTAGATCAATTTCTAATCGATTCTTAACGTTAGATTCAATTACATAATTGTTTCTATGTGTGTTCTCACTGATTGGATCGCCAATCAAATAGGATTCCGCACTATTTGGTTTGGTATACACGTTAATCAGTTATTACATCGTCTCGTACAAGGTCCCTAACTGGATACAATATTTAGAGACCAGGAACTATGATATTGATGAGATCATTTCTCTCCGCTTAGAGAAATTAAATGAACTGGTAGACAAAAAGTTGTCTAAGGAGAGGAAGGAGACAGAGGATGCAGAGTTGCTCCTCAAGACCAAGGAAGAAAAAAAGCAGAATAGGTTGTACAAACATGCTCTAACCCTTTCCCCAGTTCAAGGAATTCCTGAAGAATAGCTTGTGGCAACTGAACAACCTCAGGTAGATAAGGAGGCTAACAGATAAAATATGATCAACTACCTGAGTGCCATAGGTCTCTATCAGGCAGTTGTACTTCTTCCTTTGTCATATGAGTATATTGAGTTTAAATACCTCAAGAAGCTTGAGCTACAAGTTCTTAAAAAACAAAAGGCTGATAAGAGGAAGATGAGGGAAGAAGCAGCAAAGTCAAGGGCCATCATCCAAAAAAGTCAAAAGAAATCTCCTAACAGGCAAAGGACAATGAGCTTCTAGAATTTGTATGGATTCTCCGAAAGTATACTTGGTCCAATGTCTCTATCCACCATGGATGAGCATATTAGGGTGATTAAGCAGAAAATCAAGAAGTGAGAGCTTGTTCACTTGCACTCCCCATCAAGTCAAGCCCCTCCGGAAGTGGAGGTTAAGGTTGAACACTTTGAGACAACACAACCTGGACCTCCTGCTGAACCTTAACAAGTTTCATCTTCTGATCCACAGCATGGCCCAAATCCCTTTCCTTCTTAACCTTTGAGGGAAAAGGACCCAACTGAGAAGGACAAAACTGAACAATCTGGTGTTGAAGGCCAGTTTACTCAGTTTAAGAGGAAGAAAATGATAGCCACCAAGTCTGTATCAAATAAGAAATCAAAGGCATCCACTTCTAGACCTCAGGATGATTTAGAGCATCCTGAGGATGTGCAAGAAGAGGCTGCTCAACTCACTCCAACTCAAGTAAAGCCTCTTGCATCAGGAAGACCCATCTTGTTTTGGACCTTTGCTACTAATCCATGCAGATAGTATGTGACAAGAGATCAAGGTGGTCAAGATGTCTACTTCTGGCAAGACATGCTTAACTTACCTCTGCATGATCTTTTTGACATGAGAAGGTACTTTGAGTGTCTGAATGATCCTGATCAATTGATAAAAAAAAGGAATAGTCATGATCATGATGACGACTATTAATATCTGAAGACACTTCTTTGTTTTGGTAGCATCAGCCTAGGGGGAGTATGTAAGGCTTATTGAAAGGTTGATGCACTCAAAACAGATTAAGTCTTCCATGCATGCATGCACTTAGTGCAAAGTAGAAGTTGCTTCAAATGTTTTACACCCTGTATCAGAAATAATCCAAGTGTAAAATCTTCCAAAACCAAGACCAATATCTTTCGAAGCCTAAAGTGAAGTCTCCCGAAGCTTCAAAGACAAAATCTTCCAAAGCCAATGAAGTGAAGACAGATTTCTTCCGAAAACTTTAAGAACATGCTTTCTCTGATATACTTTACATAAAGCTAACCAACTTTCTTCTGCAACTATGAAGACTCACTAACTTATACAAGTAGGTGAATGGTCCATGCTTTTTGTAACTATACATTGAGGTCTTGAGTCTGTAACTTTCTACTTTATATACTTTTATCTTTTTCAGAATATATTAGGATATGAGCTATGGCATGTCATAATCACTAGTCAAAAGGTAGATCTGCCTTTTGACTCTATATTGATTTTGTTGTCTACATCAAATTTATTTAGTTGACCTTCTAAGTATGGCCGGCTGTAGGATGTAGTATAAAGTGTCTCAAGTCCTTATAACTATTCTTATGCTTTGTATCACTTGTAATAAAACTTGAGAAGCAATATATTACAATCTTGAAAACCAAATATATTTGTTGTTTTTAAGTTTTCATCTTTTGTTTACTTGTGTTAATAGTATCATAATCAAAGTCTTGCTTTCCTATTTGATCTGTTAAGTGTTTTAAACAATATTCTCATTGTGAGACTAAATGTATTGACCATCCTTAAAACGGTCACGCAAATTGTGTAAGTTGCTTTTGGCGTGGCTACCGTTTAAAGTTAGCAGCCGCAGCTGAACACCTGTTCTGAGCCCGATCCATCAACGCGCAACATGCGTTGGTGGAAACACCTAGTTGTAGATAGTTTTAGTTTATTAAACTTTATGTTCCTTATTATAATATATAATTTTTGTGGTATTTATTAGCAGGGAGGTTTTTTAATTTATTGCCATAATATTTAAATTGTCGAAAATTTATGTTGTTTACTACTTATGATTGTTATTAGTTATTTTTTAATATTTTGTGTAAAAGAGTCTACTATATTTAAATTTTAAATGTTTTTAAAATGGATGAGATTCTCTTAATGATTCTTTTAACTAAAAAAAGTGATGAGATTTATAAGAAGAGTAAAGATATATACATAAAAACAAACTAGGATTGGACTCCCGCGCATTGTCGCGGGGTTCTTTCGCATCGCTCTGGATACCATAATAGCATGAAAGAGCAATATACCATAATACCGTAAAATCCTTTCTATAGTCCCGACAATCAATTCATGGGCTACATGAGTGTCATCTCCAGATTTGTAGGACAAAAAAGAAACATTAACTTTGTTGTTTAGATATTTGACTATTAATTAGATTTCTAAAATGCTCAAGTCTGATAAAAAAACAGCTTATAACATAACATTTTAGAGGTTCACTTAAACCTGTAAAAACTACCTTCAAACTACCCAGATTTCATAAATGACTCGTCCTTACCCGAACCCATCTTGACCCGTTCTAACCCTTTTGAACCCTTTTTGCCCACTACAGTGTATGATCATGTTTTAAAATCATAATTAATATGTTAATTATAATTGAAATTAACAGATTGAAGAAATGCACTATAACATCAAATTATTATAAATAATGATGTCCTCCATGCTTTAGTGCATAAAATGCTCCTTTGGTATAATTTCCAAATTTATACCCTTCCATATCATCAAATGTGTGATTTTGTTAAATCCTGTTATTTGAGTATGTAGTAAGTTTTGAAAGTTGAATATAGCCAACTTTGTGGTCAATTTTCCAATGAAAGAACCTTTAGATACAATGAAACGACTATTATATCAAATAGTAAGATGAAAATAGAACTTTTTGATATAAAATTTTTATTAATCATGCACGGGTTAAGGCTAGAGAATCATAATTGAGAATCAACAAAAAAACATAAACCCAAGAATAATCTCTTATTAATCCTCACGGCAGAATCTATTCCACCCTTCTCATGCATTCAGAAGAAATAAAATAGAAAGAAAAAATATGCAAAGAAGGCACCTGCTGAGATATCACAGTTGAAAATTTGAACAAAATTTTCAGAAAAATAAAAAAGTAACAGTAAGGAAGCATGTATTTAAAATAAATAGTTTAGGCTATCACATCTTGCAACACAAATAGAATACTCTCATCCTTGAAAGTTTTTCTTGAGAAAAAAGCTAACGGGAAGAAATATAAAGTCATGCATATCTTTCATCCCTGAATTAATTTTATCTATAAAATCCCTACTTTCAAGAATACCTTTCTTCTTCATCATGTCCATAAACCTTAAATATCCAGTCATTGTTGGTAACCTAATAAGATCCAAAACCTCCAAATCAACCAACTCATGTTCACCTAATTCAGCCGTTCAAACTTAAAACTTCTTCTTTCGGGTCAACCCGATATCCAAGAACCATCTTTGCCTAAATTCAAGGTGCTTTTGTGACTTGGTCATGGGTTTTTATGATGGGTTTACACCCTTTTCATTCATACATAACAAAGGAAATAAATAGGCAAAATGTGTAATGAAGCTACCCGTTGAGATATTGCGGTCGAACAGATGTGTCATTTTCATTTTTTGTGTTATGATTTTCTTTACCTTCTTTACTTTTGACCATATGATTTATAGTGGTTGCATGCATTGTATACAGGCAATGACACGATTCTTTTTCTTATCAACTTGAAACTTAAATCTACAACACCTAATGAAACAAACGTTTAAAAATGGTAAAAGAAATGTGTTATAAACAGAACATATTACATGTATAGTTTATGTATGTTGTGTTTGAAGCTTTATAAAAGGTTTGCTCGCTATAAAATTTCTAATAACATGAAGATAATGCAAAAAAATTTCATAAGTTTTAATTACCAAGTCATGTTTATGTTGATCTTATAAAGACTCAACACTTCAAATAATATTACTCGTCAAGCCTACAGGGTAGAACATATGACTTTATAAGAACCTGCCTTAATAAATGATAACATCAAATTAAATATAAATTAAACACAAACCTCTACATAAACTAACGCATTGATTGATCATATGGCAAGAATTCACCATTGACTTTTGTTATCCCTTTCAAACAACAGTCCTTTCCCCCATACAAACATAGCATACCTTGTATGTTAGTGATTAGCATATATACATAACTAAGTATAAGACATATTAGTAGAAGCAATCTTAATTCATCATACATAAAGTTTAATCAGGTAAGAAAAGATCAATAAATAAATGTCAAGAGAAAGAAAACAGAATGAAGCAATAATATCAACATCTGTAATTTCATCTCAATTTTTGTCCACCTTGAAAGCATTAAACTAAAACTTTCATCGCACCAAATTCAATTTGTGCTTAACATCATGGTGCCCAAATCATACACATTAAAGTTCAGATCTTGAACCAAGGTTATCTGATGGAAAGCAAAATCGATGAAGAAAAACAGAAACATTTCATCGATCTAAATCAAAATAAAGAACACACATGCAATTAGGTTTAAACTGAAATCGATGAAGAAAAACAAAAATTTTAATATTCTCATAAATATTTCTCAAGTATATTAGAGTTTAAACTGAAATCCTTTTAAAAGTGGTGAGATTTGTTTTAAAAAAACAAAATTTTGTTTTTTAATCGTGGTGAAATATATGTAACATGTTAATTTATTCGTAAGAAATATATAACTTTACTTTATTAGATGTATGCTATTAATAAGTTAATATATCATAATTTGTATAACTCGCGTGTTACATGAGTATATAGGTTAGTATACATATATAAATAACCATCAAAATATTTAAAATATATACATAAGTTAGTTTATAAGAATTTTATGTACATAATCTATCTATATATATGCAAGCATTATAAATTTTAATAAAAATGAACCTAAGGATAAAATTTTCACTGAGTTATATTTGTTTTGTGTGTTCTTATAAATTTCAAGATGGTATCTATCACACTATCATGTGTATATGTGTGGGGTTTGCATAAATGATTTTCTATTAAGGTTTTTGTTTTATCCTTCAAAATAGAAAATCTAGAGCCGAAAGTAGCCTTTTAGGTCAATTCCATGATCATGACCATGATACCACAAAGGCAAAAACCCATTATCATCATGATATTATTATAACCAAATCCAGATGATCATGGGACCAAACACATATCCAAATTAGATGTTGAAGTAAAAAAAAGACAGTGGGATAAGATTTGGATCTCTAGATCACCACCGTTTTATAATTCGTCTAACCTACTGATATTCATTGCACATTATTCAAGTATATATAATTATATCCAGAAACATATAGGAAGTGTATTAAAATCAGTGAAGACTCAAGTCATAAGTGTTTGATGCTTAGCAAAAACCGTTAGTTTTGTAATCTTGTCTTGGATTGTAATCGGTTGAAAACGATAAAATGGGGAATCCATTGTAAATAACAAAATTTTATATAAACTAGTTTTTTAGTGGTTGTGTTGCGGTGACATCATACGCGATATGATTTGTCTCCGGAACTAAATTCAAGTTGAACCATAAAGTAACTCGAATTATACCATTAAACAAAAACGTATTATATTTGACCCGCCTATTTTACAAACAAATTTATGTCAAAACGTAGTATACTAAAGAAGCACATAAATTACAATCCTTTGATTTGTTTCCAAACTAAAATTTTGTTGAAATTTAAAAAAGAAAAGGTTATATATTTGACCCCACTCCTTTTTAAACAAACTTTGGTCAAAACATATATAAGTTAACATCGACATATAAACCACCTCAAAGCGTATATAAGAATATGCATGGAAACATTTTATATTTGGCATGATTACTACTGACACGTACTTAACAATACGAACATAATAAATTAGTTATTTTAAGCGAAAATTGTATTGAGTTAAACCTAAAACTTAGAAACTTAACAAGTTAAAATGACATGTCAAAAGTAACCAGTCATATTTGAATTCAATAAAAAAAATGTATACAATATAATAAACAAATATCATTATTTAATTATTATTAATATGTAATCCAATAAATAATATATTGTTTTTATTATTTATTTAATATTATTATTATTTATTTAATATTATTAATGTTTATTTCTATTTAAATTACACAAATGATCCATAGGGTTTGTACGTATTGCAAGTTCAGCCCTTCCTTTTAAAAAATTAAAGATGCAGGCCTGAACTTATTATGATATGTACACCGATAGTCTCTGACGCTAACAGATGTTAAGTTTCCTTATTAAAAACAATATAAAATTATCAATATACCCCTTACATTCAAATAATAATAATTTTTAAATAAAACCGAGCTTACCCATCCTAAACCCCACCCACCTGACCTCACCCCCTCCCTCAATTAGGTCGACTTTTCGTTTTTGTGGATGAAATGGCGTCACTATGAGCTACAGATCCCTTTTGCCCTAACTGCAAGCTATAGAAGCGACAAGTCCTTGCTACATCCTACGTATGTCGTCGTTGTAGGTTAAAAAACGACGTCATCCAATTAAATTGTTGATTCAAAAATATAATAAATAGTAAAAAAGAGATGCCGTAGCTATAGAGGATAAAAAAATACATATCTAATAGTATTAGCGAAGATGTATCAAATTCTATTGCGACGATATATCAAAGCAAAAAGATTAAATTTGGTCAAAAAAAAATCAAAGGCATATAAAGGCGACATGTCGTCGTTATAGCTTGACCTATAGGGACAACTTTTGTTGTCGCTATAGATGTTGCCTTCACAGGCTTGATTTCTTGTAGTGTTCTTCCATCTTCATCTTCATGAGCACCAACTCTCCACCATCATGAGAAATCAAGCACCAACAACACTTTATTATCATCACCACTAACATTCCATCTAAGTATCTCTCCCTCCCTCTCTCCCTCCACCACCATGTGCAGGCAGCAAAGGTGGTGTTGGGTTTAGGGTGTTGCGCCGACAGTGTTGGTAGGTTGAGGATGCAGACGATTACGGTGGTAGTGGGTTGAGTGTAAAGGTAAGGGTGGTGGGTGTTGAAATTAGAGAACTTTAATGTGAAGAAGCTAAAATAATGATATTTTGATCTCTTTAAAATAACTAAAAAAAACTTAACATTTGTTAGTTAGAGATTGTGAGCGTACAATCCTAAAAAAAGAAAGTGTAATTTGATTGTATATTGAAATACATAAGTAGAGGGGTAAACATGGAATTAACCAATAATAAGTAGCCAAGTAGTAACTACATATATATCTATTATACTTATTCATTGGTAAAAAAAAAAAAAAAAAATCTCTTAATTTCAACTACGTACATTATCATCAATTCTTCACCATTTTCACATCATTCATGCTTCGATTTACGCAGAACAATGGCGGGAGCAGTTTCTGCATTGTTCATTCTCGATATCAAGGGACGGTGTTTGATCAGTCGTCATTATCGCGGTGATATTTCCTCCGTTGAAGCCGAGAGATTCTTCGCCAACTACTCGAAAACGAGGTACGAAATCTATAAATATTATTAGCATTGAATTATCGATCCATATGCATGCTTACACGTTATCGATTTTGATCGCATGTATATGTCTTGTAATGGCGAATCGATGTTCATTGTAGCATAAAACTGATTGTGGACTTGTGATTCAACTTCATGTATATTATTATCGATCCAAATGTATGCATATCAGCATAGGGCTTAGCAATTTTGATCTCATGTAGACATCTTCCAATTGCCAATTGATTTTCGTTATAGCATGAACTGATTGATTTTCTGTAGTTATAGATGATCGATTGAGTGCATCAGATTATGAGAGATTGTGAGCTTGTGATTCTAGTTTCAACTTCATCTTGATTTGAGGGGAAATTTGATTTTGTTTTTTTTTTTTTTGACCTATGTTAGGAGGATATAGATGCTCAAGGTCCAGTGGTGTTTGATAATGGTGTATCTCATATATTCATTCAGCACAACAATGTCTACTTGATGGCTGTATCAAGGCAAAACTGTAATGTTGCTAGCCTCATTGTATTTCTACATAAATTAGCCGGTGTGAGTGATGATTTATGCTCTGGTTTTGCTTATATTTGATACTACCATGTTGTTATTTCTAACTTCTAAGTAATGTGTTAATTTTGTCAGGTTTTTGAGTATTATTTTGACGAATTGGTCGAGGAATCTCTTAGAGATAACTTTGTTGTAGTGGTAAAAATGCCCATCGCCACCTTCTATTGCACTTCGGTTGATGAACTATATTAGGTAAGTTGTTGAATTGAACATATAAACTTATGGTTTGCATATATGGCAGTATGAATTACTTGATGAAATGATGGACTTTGGTTACCCACAATATACTGAAGCAACGATTTTAAGTGAGTTCATCAAGACTGATGCTTATAGGTTGGAAGTGGCACAGAGGCCTCCAATGGCTGTAACCAATGCAGTCTCTTGGCGAAATGAAGGAATATATTACAAAAAGAATGAAGTATGTACCTTTGTCAATGGGCTATGATGATTGATGATGTTGTGTCATTGTTATTAGCATTGAAATGTTATCTTTTTCATTTTGATGTCAGGTATTCCTAGATGTGGTTGAAAGTGTCAACATACTAGTCAACAGTAACAGACAGTTATTCGATCAGAAGTTGGTGGAGCATTAAAGATGAGAACATGCTTAAGGTGCTTAGAAATTATGGTTTTAACGTACAGTTTAGCTCACAACAACAAACAATATAACTTTATCACATGAAACTACTTCTATATATAACATATTGCTTTAGTTTTGACACATAAGGCGGTTATTTGGTTACATAACTATCTCTTTTCTCTTTTTCACTATATTTGATAGCACTACCCGTACTAGTGTTCATGCATCTCAGTTCTCTACTTAATGTTGGTTATGTGTTTATGCATCTCACGGTTCTTAAAGTTGGTTTGTATATGGTATATTTAACTTCCATAATGTTATAATTGTACTTGGATTATACTATAACATTATGCTAATCTATTTGTGGGGTTGATTACTTCTTCACAAAATATAAATATAACCAAGTAATTTTCTTTTGATATCAGAATGTGAAACTTGCTTTCCAACGATACATGTACATAAAGCGTGCTTGTTGTATAAAACTTACACATATAATATTCACACAAAAAACAATTGTCTTAGTTTGCTCGCTTCTTTTCCAGTTAATCGTGAGACCTATAAATTTAATTGCCTTCTTAACCTAAGTTCCAGCCTATTATTAACCAAACATGAGTAATTATTTCTTGCAGTGGGATGCCTGAGTGCAAGCTTGGGCTTAATGATAGAGTGCTAATGGATGCACAGGACAGATCAACAAAAGGAAAATGCATTGATTTAGAAGACATCAGATTTCATCAGTAAGCCTTGTATTCTTATTATCAATAGGCACATTACTAAAAAGCTGTCATTTAGTCTTTTATACATATAAAAGCTCTTCATGCTTACTAGATTATTACTTTCAATAGGTGCGTACGTCTTGCAAGATATGAAAAGGATCGCACAATATCTTTTATTCCTCCTGATGGATCATTTGATCTAATGACGTACAGAATTAGTACTCAGGTTATCTTCAGTTGTATCTCACTTGATCACTCAAAATACACTTTTTTGTGATTATTCTCAAGATCTCAGATAATTTATATTCTAATTTACTTTATTTGCTGCTAGGTGAAACCTCTCATTTGGGTTGAGGCTCAAATTGAAAAACACGCAAGAAGTAGGATTGAAATGCTTGTAAAAGCTAGAAGCCAATTCAGGGAGCGAAGGTATGATTTATAGCAAGTAAAAAAATCCATGTTTTTGCACATCACCTAGATATTTCATATTGAACTTCTGATTTCCCAAATGAAAACAAGTGTTCATAATGCACTTTGACCTTTACTCGAGATTCTAGTGCGTCCAAAATGAATGTACAAACACATTGGTTGGATCTTCTCAACTTGGTTGTGCAAACATAACTAGGATATAATGTATGCATAAGCCATCAAATGCTTAAAGTATGACAATCGCTGCAAACACTGTTGAAATATAAAATATTTCATACCACCCACTTATCAATTTGGTTTAATTTTTTTCAAATTCCATTAAATTAATAATTAATATTGTCCCTTATGTTTACATTTAAGGAACCAGTGTATAATAATCACTTCACATGGTATATGGTGTAAACAAATTTATACTTTGGACCTTTTAGGGGATGGCGTAGTGATAAGCGTCTGATTCAAATTCGAATCCAGCTTTCACCGATTTATGTCTTTAACCCCTTGAAGGCCACCTGCCCGGTAGAAGTTGCGGTTTACCTAGTCTAAATGGTTAGTAGGTATTGTGGGCCCTTGAATCCTTTGATGATGGTTCTTATGGTTATAAATAATAAAAAATGATACTTTGGTGGCACATTTTGACTTTGTATACTGTTGTGCATTGTCCATGGTATTTTTCATACTCTTACTATTTATAATAATGCACGATGTTTATAGTATATGTCATACTATGGTGATCATGAAAATACATTTTCATTTTCATGATACAAATGAGTTTTCTTGGTCGAATTATGAGTCCACTCTGCTAACTAATATTCAATGCAGTAATGCAACAAATGTCCAAATTAGCATACCCGTGCCATCTGATGCTACAAAACCTATTGTTCGAACAACAATGGGAACTGCTTCATATGCTCCTGAACACGACTCACTTATATGGAGAATTAGATCGTTCCCAGGTGATAAGGTACAGAACTGATTTCGAGAATTTTTATTGCATCTGTTTTTTGCATTGTTATAAATGCTTCTTTTATCTTCATAACATCATTTGAGCATTGACAATTGCAGGAGTATATGTTAGGAGCCGAATTTAAACTCCCGAGTGTAGCTTATGAAGATGCAACTCCTAACAAAAAAACTCCTATACGTGTGAAGTTTGAAATACCATATTTTACTGTATCGGGCATTCAGGTATGCATTTTTACTAGTTGTGGCAATATGACCGGGAGAAACGAGTTGAGTAATGGGTCTAAACTGGTTCTGTTTTCTGTCAAAATGGGTCAGGTCCCTGTATATACCCCATAACACATGTTATTCTTTATTTAAAATGAAAATAATTTTAAAAGTAGTTAATAATTACAAAAAACAATTTATTATAATGGTAATCTAAATCCCTGAATAAGATATATGCATGTAGTTTGGCCCTATCAACCTTAAACTTGTTACCATTTTAGCTAAAAAGTTATAACTGACCCTAAACATTAAGCAAAACCCAAATCAACACATTCATTAACTAACGACTTTATGGCTGCAGGTTCGTCACCTAAAGGTTATCGAAAAAAGTGCATACCAGACACTACCATGGGTGAGATACATAACAATGGCTGGTGAATATGAAATAAGACTACAGTGAAACCCGGGTCAAACTCGAGAGTTGACCAGTTTTATATGTGCAATAAGTCTCAGCTCTTACTTTCTTCTGCTAATGTGGCCTATTTAATTACTAGTCTAACAGCTTTATATCATATATAGGCTTGTAAACAAACAAACAACATTACTGTAATTTGTTCTTGGTGTATTAACTTAAACTTCAATAACAAAGTTAACCATTGTTTAAACATTAGTCATCAAAGATTGGTGTTCATATCATTTTTATGTTATATAATTTTGTTATGATATTATGTTAAATGGTGATTTGATTATTTAATTACTAGTCTAAGCCCTTTTTCGGCTTAGCATGCTAACCATGCATATTCTGTTGTGATCAGAAAACTTTTGAGATTAATAACTTAAACTTGTTTATGATTAAACTTATTAGAAGTGACAAAATAGGACATCTATTTATAGAGACCGATTAATTTTGAGTACCGACCTAAACACTTATGTCTATTACTTTTAATGTGATAGACAAAATTGATTTTACTTTTAAAATTGATTTTCTATTTAAACACATCAATACCTATTTGTTACATGCAAGTCAAAAAATGTTGGAATAACCAGAAGCATTTAGTTTTTCTTTTTAAAAATAACAATTGATAAAAATGTTAACCTAACCTACTATCATTACACATATAGTAATATTATGCATTCAAATGCACTCAGTGTTGTAAAAATCATTATGCGCTAATCGGGCGGTGGGTGTTGACTAGCAATTAATCAGGAGCAATCGGGATTTATCGGATTAGTATTCTTATATATAATTTAAAGTTTTATATATAAATACACACATTTTCATATGTAAATTCAATAAAGAAAGTTCAATTTTATATATAAATACACATATTTTGCCAAAATTTTCAATTTTTGCCCGGATTTTTTAACGTTCATCAAAACCTTGCCAAAACCCTACCAGAATTTCATCAAAATCATAGATTTTTGGCCAATTAAGACCGCCTAAGTCTAATTTTGATCTTTATTGACCGCCTAGCGATTAATTAGCCGATTAACAAAAAATTACAAGTTGATACTCCAATGTCCGATTAATTGGCAATTAATCTCAATTTTTACAACACTGAATACACTTTAGGCAACTTTGACCCACTTGACCCGTTCCTATTTTAGCTGATTTATAAAAAAATTACTACATGTTCAAAAGATAAAATATAAACCTATATCAACTTAATCATAAACAAAGTGATTGAAATCACCTATGCTTCACATGGTAATAAAAGAACCTTTTACCATCTATGGCAGAAAGATTATGAAATATGAAATGGAACAAGTGAACATATGGGAACCATAAGTGCGAAACTATACGTTTAGTTAGTAGCTCAAAATCATTAATTGAACACGAATGCTCATAGAATGAAGACTTGATGTACAACATACAGAGTCACATACATGGAAAACTGGATTTTTCAAAACACCCAGGCTTCCTACAATTGCTCATTTTGAGGTTCGGGTTCGGGTTCCACAGACACAGTAACATTCTCATCGGTATCTTTCTTATTCACAGCAGGTGTTTCTGTTTCTTCCTCCACCATGTCATATTGCTGCAGCTGATGCCTTAGTCTATTGATCTCGGCTTCTTTGTCACTAAGCTTCTCTTCTAAGATTAATACCTAATAATGAAACAGGTTCGAATGAGTTAAATGGGTCAGAAATCATATAAGATGGAAATAGTGATAGCATCCTAAATCATTTTATTTGAAAATAATATAATTATATTGTTACTTTAGGAATATAATTTTAAATCATATATAATCATCAATATATTGATTATTTATTAACCTAAAAAACTGACAGAATTGTTGGTGGGTTGGCCCAGGCCGACGGAAACATGATCACATGATTGACTATAAGTATAAAATAACAAGCTCAAGGTTGGGAAAGACCATTTCATTTGATTTTTCAACATCATTCGTCAGTCCCTCCATATGCTTGCATAAACCTGCAATGAAGCACAAACCAATAAATGACATGAAGCATGTAGATAATCGGCCTACGTATGAACAGAACGGGTTGATATTAAGAAAGAGACAAGCCAGAGTTCAGTTTGTTTACAACCTGAAGATTAGATACGTAGTAGTTTAAGAATTGAGTAACTAACTTAACCTTCACATTGGCTCCTGATTTCTACATTCTGAGATTTCTGCAAAGCAAGTTTCATCGACAGCTCATGAATCTGCAAATCAGAAATCTGAAATGCTTAGTAACCAGACCTAATGGTGAACTGTGAATTAAGATTCTAGAAACAGTTGTCACACAAAAGAGTCTAGAAATCTAATATTGTGTGTTTTTCATGAACTGTAAAAGTCTTTGGAATCATGCAAAACTCGGTAAAATAATTTTGACAGTTGACCTTGAAAAAATACATAATCTCACTGACCTTTCCTTCCTTGGCTTGGTTTCCTATCTCCTCATTTTCTTCTTGCAGGGTCCTGCATTTAGCCATTAGCATTTTCCCCATTTTGCTTTGCGGGGTGAAGTTAACAGCCGCAACATTGTCCTGCAGCTCCTTCACCTTTTTATCCTTTTCCTCTACCAAATTCTGAAATTGCAAATGCATGTACTTTGTTGATTAAATGTATAAAAGAATGCTGAAAATAGTCCACATTGTACTAACGTTCTGATCAATGTTGTATAGTTAAGGTGCCTATGTTTAATATTAAGTAACCAAATCTATAATCAATACACTACTGAAGTTCCTTTCTCTCAAGACACTTGCAATACAATAAATGCAAGACACTATTCTTGTAATTTTCACATTAAGACTAAAATAAATCCGAAGTGTATATATAGCATTGTCCATTATGTGGGATCCCACAAATCATCACCATTTCAGGCTATACATTATGCTGCATCGCTGGAAACAGAAACTTACCAAGTACACTTTGCATAGTTATTGGTCAGAATAGGCAGCAGAAGACAAAATTTGTAAACATATAATGTAAATTGCCATATACATAAACCAAAAACGTAGTATAATCAGTTGGTTAAGAAGGAAAATTGGATGGCCCTGTGACCCCTGTCCAAATATGTAAGTATCCTTAGTGTGAAATATGATTGCTAAAAATAAATTACTTAAAAAAAGATTTAAGATTATCCATAAAGCATGCCTTTTGGGCAACTTTCAAGTTTCAACCCATTTTAATTTTAGGTAAATTATTAGATTTTACCGCTTCCTATCATTAGAGATAGAACATAACCCAAATCAGCTGATTCATAAGTAAACGAATTTCCATCGCTACCATTGGGATAAACTGCAAAGGTTAACTAGCTATGCACTGAAACATAATCATCATCACCTTTTCATCCGGGCATCACAAACTGACATGGATCTCTCACTATGTGTGGGTTAAAATAGCAGTCACTTTGAGCTCTAGTGATGCAAATATACAACAGCCCGCTTTCCTAAAACAATTTTTAAAATTCAACAAAAACTTCTACTTGATTGTGTAACGGAATATATTTTGCTTCTTCTATCCTAGCATGCAGTTCATCTAATTCTTCTTTCTTCCTTTTCCTTCTTCTATAAGCATGTCATTCTTTACTATGTTATATTTATTTCTTTTCTAAAGCTTAAATTGTTAAATCCAGGATTCCAGGGAACAATTTTGTATCCAAGTCATTAATACAATTATGCTTTGAATTGGAAAATTAGCCCTAATATTAGTGTGACGATAAACTTGAGATTCTAGATAGAAAACCTAATAGTTAATTACCACCATGAGAACTATGAATTGAAACTTAAAATAACCAGCCTAAATATAGCACCGTATCAATAAACGTTCAGGGTTTGCAAATCCACATACCTTCAAACGCATAAACTCCTCATGAATTGCAGGATCCAGTAATAATCTTCTTGCCTGCAATTTTTAACACAACGGAACATTTATATTTTGAACTACATTTAGGAAATAATTGAAGTCTATGGTTGTACTAAAAAATACTAAAAAATAACATATATGTATGAAAAAAGAAAAAGGAACATGACATGAAGTCACTTCACCACATAATTAAATTGTTGTTAAAAGTGAATACAACTAATACAAAAGTATTCGGATGCAAAATACGGGTGGGTTAATCAATGCAAGTTGAGCACAATCAAAAGGCAATCAACCTTCACATTTAATTATTAAAACCAAAAATACTTGAAAACTAAGAAGAAAAAATGCATTGTTGTAAGTATTTTGCATGGCTTTAAGAACAAATGTTAAAGTCACAAATGACATTTTGTAAACTCAAAAGGTGCTTGAATTTATAAAAGTTGCATTCAACTTTGTAACAAGTACAAAAATTGTAACAAAATAGCTTCACAAGAAGTTCATATAATTTCAGACTTTTCAGCAAGAGATTGTCTCAAAAGAAAGGAACCATGGAGATAGAAAGAGTAGTGGTGTACCTGCATTGATAGAGGCTTGAGCTGTGATCTTACATCCCGAACTGCAGCCTAAAGCACATGAAAACATTTTGTTTCAGATGACAGATATAACATTTTCTAACATGAAATTTTAATTAGTCAATGCAATTCACTAGTATCAAAGAAACTGGACTTTCACTATTGGCATCTTCATTACAACATACAAGGTGTTAATTGGAGATGAATCCAACTCAGAAGTTAAAGAAAAATTGTCTTTTCACGTTTGTACTTTGTTCCCTGTTAGGTATTCAAGCTGCGCAGCGGAACCAACACACGAACACGCACAAACGATTATCGCGCAGAAGAAACAGAAAATAAACGACACAAGGATTCAACATGGTTCGGTCGATGTGACCTACGTCCACGGGCTGCAACTAGGGTTTTTCTTTATTTGCTCAGTACAAAGATTACAAATACATGACAGGGTATATATAAAGACTAATTAGGGTTAACAACTTAATGAACAAGAAAACTAAACATGGACCCAAGCCCAAAACCTTCACAAACCCAACAATCTCCCACTTAAAGGTTTTGCGATATATTCTAGCCCGCCATTCAAGTACAAAGCAACTCAGTCGTCTGGTAACTTCAGTAATCTTTAAACATGTCTTCTAAGCCTCCAGTTCCCAAAGAACAAGCTAAGACTCCATCACATCTCCTGGTTGCAGCAATCCCTCATCATCAAGAACCAGAAGGGCCAGTTGAAGCTTCCCCGAGCTCCAACTCTGTCGTGGCTAGTCCCGCCAACAACTCATCCTCCATCTTAACCGGTTTGGACATTCCACCGGATTCAAAGATACACTGAGAATCACCATCAATCTCCAATTTAGCAAACAATCATCAGAAGATAATTTTTCACTCGCAGTCTTTAAAGCCCAACAATTCTTTGTAAATGTACCCAAAACACGTCCCGTGATCCAACCGTCACCAAATCCCCTGAATGGTTTAGACTTTCTAACTCGTTCACCTAACATCTTTGCTCCAGACTTCACGTTTGCAAAATGAACTCTCTTAACACCAAATTTAGCGAACCGAATTTTGTCGTGCTAACCGGGATAGTCATACATCCCTCAGCGGGTACCTCAACCATATACAGTGACCCACGCTTCATACCACGAGCAATAACTAGATTATCATTGATCACCCTCCATTTACCAACACCAAACCTCACTTCTAGTCCTTATTCATCCAGCTAACCAACTGAAATAAGTTTCTTCTTCAGCCCTGGAATCACCCTTACATTCTTTACGTTCCATGTGGTACCCAATGAAGTAACTAGATCAATATCCCCCATGCCCGTTACCTCAAGTACCTCGTCATTAGCTAATCGTACCTTTCCAAAATCACCATGTTTCAGATTCACCATCGTTTCACCGTTGTCCATAGCATGAAACGAAGCTCCTGAATCCATGACCCAAGAATCCACACTGTTTTCCGCACTGAGTATCAATGCATCATCATCGGAAACATCCCCAGCAGCAATGTTCAATTCTTTCTTATTCGGACACTGACTCTTAACGTGTCCCACCTCATTGCAACTCCAACACTTCACATTCTTCCTAGATTTAGATGATCTTCCTCGACTCCCACGGTTGTTGTTATTACCCTGACTCCTGCCAACATTTAGTAGTTCACTATTTGATGATTTACCCGAGTTCTTTCTTCTAACTTCTTCACCTATAATTAGATCTAGACTACCATTAAGAGCGAAACCCTTAGTCCTCACTGCAGGACCGATTAAGAACAAAATCAATGTAGAGTCGAAAGACAGATTGCCTTTTGACTAGTGACTATAACATGTCATAGCTCACATCCTAATATATTACAAAAAAGATTAAGTACATAAAGTAGAAAGTTACAGACTCAAGACCTTAATGTACAGTTACCAAAAGCATGGACCTTTTCACCAACTTATGTAAAGTTGATGTCTCATCAGAGTTGCAGCGGAAAGGGGTCTAGCTTTATGGAAAAGATACATCAGATAAAGCATGTGTTCAAAAGTCTTCGGAAGAAATCTGTCTTCAAGTGTTGGCTTCGGAAGACTTTTTCTTTGAAGTTACGGAAGACTTCATGTTTGACTTCGGAAGATATTGGTCTTGGCTTCGAAAGATTTCACACTTCGAATATTTCCAAGGCAGAGTGTGAAACTTCCAAAGCATTCCACTTTTGTACACTTGTGCATGCATGCATGAGAGACTTCGGGTGTTTAAGTTGTATTAGCCTTATATCAAACCTTACACTCAGAACTTGAAATTGCAGTCACAGTACCATACCAACTATCAGGCAGAGACATAAACTTCGTCATCAAACTTAATTCCAACAGATACAAGTCTTGTTAAGATTGAATTTAGATTGTTAATGTGAGTAATCACTGAGCTTCATTCTTTCATCCTTGTGTTCACCAGCTCCCGAATCAATAACACCTTATTCGCCGCAGACGGTTTCTCGTACATACTTTACAAAGCAGTCATCATACCACGGGTCGTGGTTTCCTTAATGACATTAAAAGCAACATTTTTCATCAAAGCCAATGTAATAACCACACAAGCTTTTTGTCCTTTGATTCCTAATCAGCTTGTTCTATTTTTGTAGGCTTTTCTTCTAGTATCATATCCAAGTCTTTTTGACATAACAATGCTTCTACTTGCATTTTCCACCAACTAAAATCAGAACCTTTAAATTTATCAATCACAACCTTCCCGTCTTCATCCATCTCAAACAGCAAACAAAAAGCAAATTGAAACAAGGAACAGACACAGCAATGGCACGGGCCTGAACTTGACGACTGACCTACTGAACACTATCAATTGACCGATTTGCTCCTACAATAAACCTTGTAGACAAATCTAAACCCGAACGTACTTTTCTTTCACTAAACACGATTCCCCAAACAGTTGATAATAACCGGTCAAAACAAATTGAAACTTGAAATACACAAAAAACCTAACCTTTACCCGACGAATCCAAGAGTTGTTGACCAAACCCTAATAGGCGGCTCAAAAGGTTTCACCCCGGTACTTAACCTCCTACAATTGTTTCTTCGGTGTGTTTCGTGTGTACAACGAGCCAAGGCTCTGATACCATTGTTAGGTATTCAAGCGGCGCAGCGGAACCAACACACAAACACGCACAAATGATTATCACGCAGAAGAAACAGAAAATAAATGACAGAGATTTAACGTGGTTCAGTCGATGTGACCTGCGTCCACGGGCTGCAACTAAGGTTTTTCTTAATTTGCTTAGTACAAAAATTACAAATACATGCAAGGTACATATAAAGACTAATTAGGGTTAACAGCTTAATGAACAAGAAAACTAAACATGGGCCCAAGCCCAAAGCCTTCACAAACCCAACATTCCCTTCGGTTAATAAGTAGTGGGTATTAATATTAAGTATGAGCATAAGCCAAACAGGCTCTTAGCACCAAATCTTTTCAGTTTATTGTTTTTTGTCCCGTAATTATAAAATTTCTGGAACTCTATTATAGCTCAATAGTTAAGAACTTGCAAGTTAGGATGATAGTTTTGTCTTTTCATTCCCTCACAAAATGTATTAATTGGACATGAATCCAACTTTGAAGTTAGAAGGATAGTTTTGTCTTTCACATGTGTACCCTTCATTTAGCATTTAGTGGATAATAGGGTATTATCGTTAAGTATGAATAGAAGCCAAATAGGCTCTCAGCACCAAAACCATTCAGCTTTTGATTCTGTCCAGCAATAATAAGATATAAGATTTCTGGAACTCTGTATTATTTAACAGATATAAACTTAGAAGTTAGAAGGATAATTTTGTTTTTTCATTACACCATACAAGGTGTTGATTGGACCTGTACTCAACTTAGAGTAAGAAGGATAGTTATGTCTTTTCACATTTGAACCCTACTGCCCCTCAGCTAGCAAGTAGTGGGTGTTGTTGTTAAGTATGAATAGAAGCCAAAAACAGGCTCTTCACACCAAATCTGTTCAGTTTTTGTTTTCAATCCAGTGATTATAAGATTTCTGGAACTCTATTAGTCTATTATTACTCAAAAGTTATGAACTGGTTTGTTAGCAGTTATTGTAGCCAACCAAATAAATCAAATACATATTTTTATGTCACTTGTGAATAAAGGAGAAAGAAATAAGCACCTTTAAATCCGCAATTTCCTGTTCTCGCTTTGCAATAGTTACTATAAACGCAGCTTCCTTCTTCTTTGCTTTTTCTAGCTGAACACAGTAAAGAACATAGATCAATACAATAATGACATTCATTTTCCACCAAAAAAAGGCATAACATTTTCACAAAAACCTGCTCTCTAAGGGATTCCTCGGAAGATTTTAGGTTTTGGAGATAATTGATTACGACTCTAGGTTCTGCATGGATAAAAAAACATCAGTAATATTGTTCGATAAGGACACTATCTTATATCAAAATATATACAAAAACATATAACATCTGTTGTATATTAGCTTTTAAGGTGGTAAAAGCAATATATATGTGTACATAAATAGGAGTGAGTTCATATGAGAACCACTAAATGGTTAGGAACCAAAGGAAGCAACTTTTAGCCTTTGATAATGGGACGAATAAAAGAGTGGATGATGGATGCTATTCGAGTAATGAAAGAGACAAAAAAGAGGGAGATCTCAACCAAAACTGAAATATGATCCAAGGGCTTAAAAATTATTCGTTGTTTCCTAGTTATCTGATGCTTCTCATTTTAACCTCAATGTACATACAAACATATATGTGCGTGTGTAAAAGAAACCAACCAACTGATGAGCCCAAAGGAATGAAAGACTCCTTCTGAAATGCAGAATGCCACTTCTGAACTTCTGACTTTGCATCTTCAAGCTCTGACTATTACCAAAATAAATACCATCATCACAATAAGATAACATGCAGAGAATACAAGCACATGTAAACACATTAGATAATAGATACTAATGCAAAAGACCAACTTTGCACTTAAGGAGTTACATTAGTTTTTCATAAAATTGACCAATGGAAGGGTTCAATAACGGGTCAAAACATGTGATTCTTCAATACAGGTGGGGTTAGGTAAGGCTGCTTCAATGTGAAACACTTTTTGTCCAATTTAAAATTTTAAACAAATAATTAGTCGGCCAAACACGATTGACGTATGTACTGTTTCAATTATAAACATGCATTAAAAAACAACACCGCAGGCAGAATGTTCGAATTTCAACCCATTTGACCCGGTAGATATGTCAAAATTACTGCCTTAGAATTTCAGTTTAAAAGTGACTCGTTGCATAATATATTAATAACATAAGGCACGTGTATACCAAAGAAACAATAACAATAAATTGATACATACCTGGCATGTTGCAAGAGCGTCTTTACAGCTTTGGAGGCTACAAAAGACAAAGCACAAAGAAGAGAAATGCATTATCAGATTTATGTTTATTTAAAATAGAAAAATTATTATAAAGACCAAAATCCTTAAATGAGATAACCAACAAGAAGCAATTCATGTTACCTTTCGCGAAGGGATAAGATCATCCCAGTTGCTACACCTGGGGCTGTTTCTTCTACTTTTAAGTTAGCCTGAGATGTAAACAAAATAATAGCAAACATCACATAGACATAATTGATTAAAATGATAAGAGAAATAATAAATTGCAGTGTGACGCTACATTTGGTAGCACACTAGCACATGCATTTTCTTTGGTATCATAAACAGAGTTGTAATTTGTTTGATAACAATATAAAATCAGATTTGGCAAAAAATTTCCAAAAAGATGATGAATCTCAGAAATAAAAAGTAGAAACTTTGCTTCACTGGGTCTGAAAGTTTAACTTTATTTAAACCAGATAGTCCATGATTGATTAAAATGATAAGAGATATAATAACTTGCAGTGTGACACTACATTTGGTAGCACACTAGCACGTGCATTTACTTTGGTATCATGAACAGAGTTGTAATTTGTTTGATAACAAAATAAAATCAGATTTGGCAAAATATCTCCTTTTTTTCTTATAAAAAATTGAGGAATCTCAGAAATAAATAGTAGAAACTGTGCTTCACTGGGTCTAAAAGTTTAACTTTATTTAAACCAGATAATCCATGGTTGGTTTCTTTGAGCAAGTTTTGGGACTGATGAAAAAACAAGAAACTCAACTTCACAATTCAAAAAGCCAAACACTGTTTTCCGTTCTAATTTAGATTTTTTGTAAAATGAAAGCACAAAAACAGAAAACAAGCTTCGCCAAACAAGGACCAAGCAGATGAGTTACTTTTCACTTTCAATAATGTAAACTTTGGAAAAGCATTTACATAAGATTATTGATCAGCAAGCATAAATAACAAGCTATTATGTATTGAACCAGGATATAGCACTCTTTTTGTATGCACACTTTTTCAAGAAAGAAGGGTAGTATATTAGTATCGATGAAAGAACTTTCCAAAACAAAAGATAAGCAAAGACATAGAAGACATACATTGTACAAAAAATAGGCAAAAGCAGTTAAAATAAAAGGCAACTTTGAAGATTTATTCCAATGACCTAAATACCTAATTACTGGCACTAACAGATGATGTGTAGTTTCACAAGTGTAAACTGTTATCCTATTATCTAACTAGCCAGTTACCTGCTCTAACTTTCATAAATATGTGAATAAATACTAAGGGTTCCTCCTACAGCAATTCAATGTAACAACAGTCATCCATAACTAGTTTCTATGTCAAATTGTGAACAGTGAATATGAATTTATGAACTAACAACTTAGGTGCTCTCATTCATAATCATAATTAATCAAACCATCTTTCAACTGTACAAATGTGGGAGCATAAACAGATACTAAACAACTAGAATCAACTACAATCAAAACAAACCTTTTGGAGCCAAACATATCATCTCATCGTCATCAATATCTCCAAATCCCCTCTTAGTCCCTAGAAATCACATTACGAAATCCAAAGGTAAAACACAAATCAGTTAAGCTAAATTAAAATCACTAGCGGCTTTAAATCGGATTATTATTTCAAACCTGCAACTCTCGTAGCGTTGGCTCCAGGCAAATCACCACCGAAATCATCATCCTGCAATCTCCGATCATTAGAAACATAACAAATCATCAAAAAATAATGTAGTGCAGTAATTTGTGCACAATCAACATAAGGAAACCCTAGAATTTAACACTTACGTCGTCGATTTGCGATCGAGAAGCCATTGGTGATAACAAGTAGTAATAAGAACTATAAAACCCTAACCTTGTTGAAATTTTAAATTCGGTGGTCAAATTAGGACTATTCACGGGTAATGGATCGGAAAACCGGATCAAACCGGTATGTCATCTAGACCGGGCCATTTGTCGCGAGACAGCTAATTTCAAGTGTTCATAAACCGTTAATGTGAATCAACCGTCTAAACCAAAGTAAGTTGGATGGTTCATTCGGTTTGAAATCCAAGCAATTTGGGTTATACCGGTTTACTCTAATGATTTACTTTTTATTCTAAGAGAAAATTACAAAAAAATATCTCTATGATTTAATCATGTTACAAGTTTAGTCCTTAGATTTTAAAAATTGTAAATTTAGTTCAGATATTTAGAAGTTTGTTGCAAATTTAGTGACATCGTTAGTATTCATTAGTTTTTAACGATCTAATGACTAAATATGTAATATGATCAAACCATATGGACTACATTTACTCAAAAAAAATTAAAAAAATTGAAAATCAAATAAAATTTAAAAGAAATTATAATCAAACATAAGAAATTCAAACAAACATCAATAATAAATTTCAATAATTTTTAAAAAAAATTAAATAAAGGTTAAAAAATCTAATCAAATCAAATTCAAAACTAAATAAAAGTAAAATTAAAGCGTATGTATAAAAAGAAAGCGACAAGAATCGAAAAATAAGTATGTGATTAAAGTAAAAATAAATAAATAAGTAAATTATAACCAAATAAAAATTAAAAATACAATCGAATAAACATTTATAAATTCAAAATAAATATTGAAAAAAAATCATATTAAAGTTAAAAAATAAAAAAATGGTTCACTTTCATTTTTGTTTTTTGGATCTATACTTCGACAATATTTTTTTATTTTTTGATTTAAACATGACATATGAACTTTATCAAATATAATTATAACAAAAAAAATTAAGCATACTTCTCATTTTCTTCTTTTATATTTTATATGCATTTTATTGTTATTTTTTATTTACGTTTTAAATTTGGTTTAACTTTTTTAACCTTTATTCTATTTCTAACGGTTATTGAATTATTTATTAACTTTTATTTGAGTCTTTCAAATTTTAGTTTTTTTTTTATTTTTACATGGCTTTTTTTATTTATTGAGAAATTTGTGCATTTGGTCTGTATGGTTTAACCATATTGCATATGTAGTCCGCAGATCGTTAAAACTAACGGACACTAACGGTAGGGACTAAATTTGCAACAAGCTTTTAAATGTTTGGATTAAAATTGTAATTTTTAAAATTTGGGGTCAAACTTACGATATGATCAAACCATAGGGATTATTTTGTATTTTTTTCTTATTTTAATTAAGGTTTTTTTTTCTTTTCAAACAACAAGCACTATAACTTTATTCCGGAAAACAAAAAATCTAGCAAGTGACTATACTCAAAACACACATGAGAATAATAGTGGTTACGTATATCATGAATCCTTTTAACTATTTTATAATTTTAATGTATGATAACAATTTTGAAACAAACAATTACAATCGTTTCAAACAGAATCCGGACGATTTGGCTTACCTACAAACCCACCCAACCTGATTTGTTTGATTCATTAGTTCCTTAAACCATAATAAATAATTTGATCTAAAAAATTTATTTTAGTAAATTACACAGATGATGTTGTGATTTAGAGCAAGTTATGGATATAATTCCTAAAACACTTAATAAAAAATCAAAAATATACTCTAAAGCTCTCAACTCCCATCTTTCTCTAATTCCTTATCTACTCCACTTTCTTTGTTTGCCCATCACTCCTTTCTTTCTCCGTATCGGGCATTGTAAGCGAAGAGATGTGATTAAAAAAGTGGTTCTAAAGTGTGGTTACTTTCTATTAATTTTTAATTAAAGAAAGTTAGGTCGTAGGACGAACGAAAATTTAAACACTTTTAAAATTAAATTGGTTGAGATGCTCATGTCACTCACATCACACTACATACATACCAATCAAATAATATCACATCATGGGAGGGGGAACTCACATCACATCACACACAAACTTTTTTCTAAATTAAGTTTAATAAATTTCAAATTTAAATTTAAAATCTACACTAAAAAACATAAATAATAAAAAATATATAATTTTAGATTACCTCATTAAAATTAAAGACTACCTTAAAATAAAAATAAAAAGATTATAAACTAAAATTTAAAAATACAAAAGATAATTATAATAATGATAACCCAAACTATTCGTAGTCATCCGAAACGTGATATCCACATTCTCCATAACGTGTTTCAAAATGTGTGTTCTCATTATGCAACTCCAAAATTATATTTTCGTTCTCAACTAGATTCGTAGGTGGATCTCAAATGTGCAAGAAAGAAATAGCGTTGCAGTCAATTTTTATACTCATATTGTGGAGTATAATGCACGCGTACATTTGACTTCTCATTTTGTCGATCTTCGTCGCCCTAGCCGGTTGAGCAATTATTTGTCATCTTGTTTTTAAAACACCGAAGCTCGTTTCATATATTCTCTTACGAACTCTTATACCTATTTAATTTGTTTCTTTGTACTCAACTAGATAAAAATATGACTTCACAAAAGTTGACAAGAAAATATATATGTCGTCGACTTGATAGTAACCACATTTATATTAATGCTTGTTAACATCAAGCGGACGTATAGGGGAATTCCATTCAATTCTGGCATGAACATTGGAGATTAATTGAGAATATTGATGTCATTGTTAGAATCAGCTACACCAAAATAAGTTTGCCAAATCCGCAAATCTTGTGATGCAACGGCTTCGAAAATCACCATTCGACCATTGTGATTACCTTCGTGATATTGTCCTCGTAAATGTGTAGTATAATTTCTTCATTCCTAATTAGTGTAATCAATACTACCGAGCATGTCTGGAAGGTCATGTCTATAATGATATGAATCGTATAATAATGCAATGTCATGGCTAGTGGGCATTCATAAATATTTAACACTGTATAAATTATTAATAGCGTTGCAAAAATATTCAAGACATCACAAGAAGTCTTAGCACATATTGTTAAATATTCGTCGTATGTGTTAACTGAATTACTTGTTACTAGTTAACGTATTGCTAAAGTGCATTTTTGTATTAACGTGAAACTTTATATCTTCCTTTCATCGAACCCTTTTTAAACCATGAAAAGTTGTTTCGCCTATCTTCAAGAATATGTAGAAATAAATCTCGAGGCACGCAAAACCTATTTCTAAACATCTCTTTTGTGTATTTGAGTTCTCCATAAAATAGTCATTCATAAGAACGTTATTAGCCCAAACACAATCTCATATGAAGATATTTTTTTATGAACTTTCAGCTTTGTCGACATGTTTGACAAGAAAACTAGAAAATTCCAACCTGTCGGACTGGGAACTATCCAAAGAGGATGAAGGGAAAACAAAATAAATGCTACAAAACATATTTGTAAAGTTGCTAGTGAGTAGGGAAAATTTTTGAATTGGTGTGCAAAAATTATGAGTTATAAGTTAGTATTTATGACATATATATTATATAATACTAGTGGAAATGCACGCGCGTTACGACATTACGGCTGTTACGTGATTTTTTAGGAACTCGATTTTTGTCAATATCGGCTCTATGCTTTATGACGTAAACTAAAAAAATCAAAATATAATTACTGAAAAAGTTGAATGAAAGAAAATAACTACGTATATTACAAAAATCTTTAAGACAATCATATTTTTCCAACAAGATTAGTGAAAGCATAGGTGTTATTTTTGATAGGAAATCACTTATTAACTAGATTTTAGGAGAGTTTCATTTTATGAATATAGGTTAGAGTTTTATGATAATCAAAGACAACTTTCATTGGTGATCTGTATAGACCAGAGAAAGTTAATGGGGAAATTATCATCACAAATTATCATATTGATTGTTATTGAGCTATTAACAACCGGCAAGGGAAAGAGGAAAATGAATTAGTGCTCAATCATAATAAAGGACATTGAAAGTAAATAACGATTTTGTTTGGACACGTTTATATGTCCTAATATTTTTATTATAAACAACATATATTATATATTATTGTAAGAGCATAAATGTTTATTTTTTGAAATTTAAGCATG
Source organism: Flaveria trinervia (assembly GCA_025506515.1). Taxonomy (NCBI): domain Eukaryota; kingdom Viridiplantae; phylum Streptophyta; class Magnoliopsida; order Asterales; family Asteraceae; genus Flaveria; species Flaveria trinervia. The sequence goes on from CM046445.1 coordinate 4,491,467, forward strand.
ACTTTTCATATGAGTGTTTTGGTCAATATGTAAAATTATCATTGTATCCTACTTTTACTTTTATCATAAAAGATATAGATAATTAAAATTATTCAACTTACAATATGCTACTTTTACTTTTACTTTTATCATAATATTATTAAATGCATTAAAGAGACAAGGACAAAAATATTTATGTAAAATTTAATTGATAAAATGTATCATATTGTCCCTAAAGTTTTTTAAAATCTTAACCGATTTCTTATTTTATCCAACTTAAATGTTTTGCATTGCTTTATACATATTGACTCAAAACTTGTATGCTTGACAAAATTACATCTTTATCCAACGAAATGTATTATATAGTAGTATAGATATAGATATATAGATATATAGATATATAGATATAAGTTTATAAATAAAATATACTTAATTTAAACAGTTATTAGTTATAAAAAATGATTAGTAACTAGAACTTTAAATATGCAGACTTTAGAAGATTTTATAAGTTGTTTGTGTCAAGTCTACATTATGCAAACCTCGTGCATAACTTTTTTAGTGAAAAATCTTTTAAAAAACAAACACTCTACATACCTCAACGTCTACACGTGGTCTACGTGGCGCAGCAAAAAGATCAGAAAGAGTTTTTATGGAAAAATAAACACACCTGGTGTCATGCTAGCAAGAGTGGATATTTTTGTGTTTTGTTGACAAAACCTACTAAGTATTTAAAGTTTAAAGTGTAATCATGCTCTTTATTTGAACATTGTTTTCACTTAAGATATGAACCTTCACCGTTAAAGTATACAATACATTCATGTACGATATGTTAAATGTTTCCTTGGTTGTATTAAATGGTGATATTGTAGGTTCTGACAAAGACAACAAGGTTTTTATTTGTTTTTTTAATTTTTTTATAATTGTTAGTAAATTAAACAAACTAGTATAAATACCCGAGCGTTGCAGGGATGGTATTGAACCATAAAATGTGTGTCGTTAAAACATTAATAAAAATAGCATGTTGATTCACCACGTACTACGACTTTGCTTCGCTTGTTGCACCGTAAACATGACTTAGTTTTCTCATGGGTTGTCATGCAAACGTTAATGAGTTTTAAATAAAGTCATAGATTAAAGTAGAGTAAATTTTGATTTTGGTCCATATGGTTTAACCATTTTAGTTCAAAAAGTAATCTTTGATCATATAATGCCCTATGGTTTCATTTTTGTAACAGTTTTGGTCCTTAACACTAACTCTGTAGTGGAGGTGATGCGAGCGTTGTGGTTGGCAGTTGCGGTGGCACAGGCGGTGGCGGTGGCGCAGGCGGTGGGGCAGGCACTCGCACAGGCGGTGGCGTTGGGGCAGGCGGTGGCATAGGCGCATACAGTGGCGCGAGTGCAGGCGGTGGTGGTGGCGCTGTGGTGGAGATGGCGCAGGCAGTGTCGATGGCACATGCGGTGGATGTGGCGGTGGCGGTGGCGGTGGTGATGGTGCTGGTAGTAGGGGTGGCGGTGGCACATGCAGTGGTGATGGTGATGACGGTGGCGCAGGTGGTGTTGGTGGTGGCGGCGGTGAGTTAGATTAGATTTAAGTTTTGTTTTCTATTCTTTATTGTTTTAAAAAATTACAACTATTATCCTAATCTAATATAATTTACATAACTAGTTCTCCAAATATAAAGGGCTGTACAAAAAGTTCGTAGCTCGAAGCTCGCTCGAATCTAAACAAGCCGGCTCGGCTCGGCTCGAATTCTAAATGAGCCAAACTCGAGCCAGGGTTAGCTCGGTTCGAGCTCGGCTCGTGACTCGGTGCATATAATATATGTATATATATATAGTATAATTTTATTTTTATTATTATTATTACTATTACTATTATTATTATTATTATTATATTATATTAGAATTTTAAAAATATTTTCTTAAAAATAAAAATGAATTCTTTTTAAAAACATTAAGTATTTTGTTTAAAAATATATAACTTGATAGTAATTGTTATATTCAAAATAATAATCTTTGTTCCCATAAGTACGGAGCACCCAATATATATTTTTTGTGTTTTCATATAAATTAATATGAAAAATTAAAAAAAATATATATATATTTAAATCGAGCCGGCTCGAACTTTTCACGAGCTGAACTCGAGCCGGTGCTTTGAGCTTGTTAAAATTTTCGAGCCGGCTCGGCTCGGCTTGATAAGCTTCGAGCTCGAGCTCGAACCCATCCTGGCTCGGCTCGGCTAGGCTCGTTTACAGCCCTAGTTAGCGTCAAGGACTAAAACCGTTACAAAAATCAAACCACAGGGCATGATATGATCAACAACTTATTTTTAGACTAAAACTAGTATAGCGTGGCATAAAATCATATCAAGTAGCATCAACGACGCACTATCGCTAGTGACCACTAACACTGAAAAAACTTGTATTAAAAAACAAATAAATAACGAAAAAAATAAAATCGAACAAAAAGTAGACGTCAAAACGTTAAATCATACATGAGAAATGTAAAATTTATAATATAATAAGTAAGTCGATCTAGGATCAACGCTTAGCGACGGGGACACAAAATAGGGGAAAATATATGTAAAAAGGTTGTACCATGCACTCACGCTAAGGCGTGTTAACTCGCAAAATTTAGACCAAAACGTAAAACAAAAATTTTGTAAAATATAAAGAGTATAAAAACCAAAGTTGAAAGTTTAGGCTAAATTGCAAAATATGTAAAACTTTTGGGTTAAAATAGAAAAATTAATGATAAATAAAAAAACAAAGATAGGTACAACCCACATATATATACAACCTATATGTATAGTAAAGTTGATAATTAATATATATTAAATGGTTAAAATGTCACAGAAACCAAAACCAATTTACTCATTAAAGTAAAAACAATAACATGTGAAGTCATGAAGTTACATTGATAGGATTCAAAACACTATACAAAAAATGAAACCATTTAGTAAATTAACATTGAAACGTAAAAAAAATTAATTAAAACCACTAAGAAAACCAAAATCAAAATGAAATTTTAATGTTGGTAAAATTTATATAAAAAACTGGAACCGTTAGAAAAATACATCGAAATGACAACTTTGTTAACAAATCAGTAACAAAGAAATTAAAATAATTAAAAAGACAAATGTATAAAAATAAAACAGAATTATAAATGGCATCTGTGTGATACGGACTCAGATCGAGTGGCTTAAGATAAAAGAACTTTAACCACTAAACCACAACCTTTACTTTGTTATAATATCACCAGGGCCGGCTCGACATTTTCAGGGGCCTCAAGCGAACTCAAAAAATAAGGCTTTTATGAATTTGTTGTCATCATCGTACCCTACAAATTTTACGTGTTTCGATTGTAATAGTTATCTATTTTGGCCCATTATTCAACCCGCCTAATATGCAATATTCTCTTTTATTATTCATGTATTCAAACACCTTCTGATAAGCTAGGCAAAACATACGTTTAATGCATATTATTTTAATAAATACATCAACTTACTTTATATCCCCTCTTATCAATTACCTCCTTCACCACACTATACATTGTAAAATAAAACATCACCATTATAATAAAGTGGTTTGACATCTTACTAAAGTCATGGTGTAAACTCATGATTTCATCACCTATTAAGTATACGAACTCAGATAAGTAAGATGTTTATGCAAGTACAAACTATTTACAAATTAGTTACGGAAACAAAATGAAACATTTTGATGGAAGATAAAAGTAAAAGCAACGACCTCTTTAGCTACAACTCTTGTATCTTATCTCAACTTATCTAGTCATGATGAAGATTTGTTAGCTTGGATCCACATAGCAACTACTCTTGAGACCGCAAATTGCAAAAGTCATGTTAACAACAAAATCTTAAATCGAATTTGGGGGCCCCTTAAATGTGGGGGCCTGAAGCAAGATGCTTCACTTGTATAAGCCAAATGCCGGCCTTGAATATCACTCACTTTAACTATATTTAAAAATAAAGTCATGTGGCACAAACTCAATAGCAACCGACCTTGATATTTAGTATATAGTAAATGACTTCAGATATAAGAAAAATAGCAAAGACCAACATCGTCATTTCATGCACTAAAATTCCCATGGATGATTATTGAAAGCAAATAGTGCAATTAGAGAACGAATCTGTTTAGAGGCAAATCCTTAATCTACCCTAAACGCAAAACGCCCCCTCCCCCCCTCATTACGTCATTTTCGTTAGCATGTGTTGCCATCACAAATGATTAAAAGTGTTGCATTTGTTAAGTTTGAACTCATTCTAGCCTACCGGCCCGGTTATCGGTTGAGGCGGACCGGATTTTAAAATTTTTATTTCTTTTCAAAATCTATTTTTTTATTAATATAGTAATTTATGATACATTATTTAGTTAATTAAGTGTCAATACCATGTCAAAAATGTAAATCCACCTAAAACATATAGGTTTTTCATATATGTTTTTAAACTAGTTATATATAAATAACATTTATTTTTTTATATATACGTTGTCATCCGGTTTTCAAACCCAGTTTGGCCGATTTGACCAATCTAACCATTGAACTCCTAGAATGACCGGTTCAGTGTTGGGTCCGGTAAATAAAAACATCAAGTATAATTCTTTAGTAGCTTCATATCACAACACCATCAACCTAATATATTCTTTAGTTTAATCATCACACCAATGTAGAATTATGGCTAGAAGATACACTTTCTTTTTTGCTTCAAACTTTTATGATCCTTACTTAATTATGAATAAAAATAAAACAAAATTAGAAGTGAGGATGCAAGAGGTGTTAACTTTTAAGCAGTTAAGGTGTTACCCACACCAAGCATGTGTTTCATTTGTGAAAGTTCATTTCATTACCCAAAAGTAGATATTCAACCCCTTCATCTTTATTTCATATGTATGGTCAAAGTTGTGTTGGAAACATGTCATGTTACATACAAATTAAAAAAAGTTCAAATCAAAATACATAACAAACCATAATATATTATATAAATCAGCAACCCCTAATCCTAATCTATATAAAAAATTAAAAAAAATAACAAAAATTTCTCATGTAAATAGAAAAAGATTATACTATTCAATTTTCTCTATTGACAACCTGCATTCCTACCTGGACCTCCATAATAAATATAATTCCCCCAAACATTATTTTTACCAGCTTTTATATTATAACAATTAGGATGATCAGCTAATAAATGTAGATTTGATAATGGAAGCAAACTATTACCCCAATCAACAACCTGCAAATTCCTAAAATAAGCAGCTTTTCCAAAACCTTCATCTGCAAAATGACCACTGCCCATTTGAGTACTTGTGTGATAACCTCGTGATCGCGAGTTCACTATTCCCCACCAAATTGTACCATACTCGCGTGTTTTTGCAGATGACTGAATAAAAACGATGGCCAATACCCGATTACCATCCCGGATCCGAATTGTAGCCACCAATGTCCATGTTTAGGATCCTATACAAACATTAATAATAATAAATTGTCTTACTTTTAGAAAAAGTTATGTTACATGTTTGCAGGGGTGGTCAAATGAGCGGGTTGGGTACGGGTCAAAACTAGTATATATGGCTGAAATGGGTCATTTAGTTTTAGTAAGGGTTGAAACTTGAAATGGTTAATGTTAGTTTGGGTTGAACCTCAAAATTTTATTTTATTTTTCGTTTTTTATAGTTTTCTGTAAGTACTTGATACATTTAAAAAGAATACAAAAACAATGTGAATACAAAAGTAATCTAAATCTTTAAACAAAACGAATTGAGGAATGGGTCAGATGTTGAAAGTTTACTAAAGTGTATTTTTAATACATACATCCAGAATTCCATATTTTCAAATTTATATTAGTATTATACTATAATAATATTATAAACAGTATAATAATATGAATGGGTAGTTTATAAAAAGTAATATAAATGAAAAAAAAGTGTCGGGTCATTTGACTAAAAACGACCCATTTCAACACTGACCCATTTGATCCCTTATCCAACCCACCTTGACACCTCTATTGTCACCTATTTGTGAAACAGTTGCATTAGAGCCAACATAAGCTTCTAATTTGTTTGCTACTTTCATTAAACAGTATTGTAACAGTTGAGATTTAGAAGTATCCCAGTGGAGAACAAACAAAAACTTAAAGAAAAAAGCCAAAAACCAAGATGCTATCAAATTAGTTATAATCCATATAATTTTTATCACTTGACTAAAAGTTAACTGAGATCTACTACACATGGGAGACACATCCAAGAAATGAACAAGAGAATCTTACATTTTTATATTCCTTTTGTTTGTCTATATTTTTCAAAAGTCAGACAAAGATTCTTGTTTATTTAAGTTTTATTTATGTGTTAAGTTGTACAAAATAGTAAATTAGCATCTTATCAAGGCTTATTTTATTATTAATTAGCAAGAGATTAAAACTTTAGTTAGCATTTACCTTCCATATCATTACGCTGATATCGAACTGTTTGCCATTATAAGATGATCTTGGAGATATCGCTGCGCCTATAGCAATCTTGTTATTTGTTTGAACAAATCCTGAGCATAGCAAGTTATAGCATCCTGTTGTTCGGTATGCATCACTCTGTAAATATTGACATAAATTAGCCCTTTTTTTCAAAACATGCACATATGTACATAATATATAGAGAGAGGTGGTGATTTTGACCCGTTTGCTTATTAATGGGTCAATTCGGGTTATGTTATATCTCAAACTGGTTGAAGTCATCAAAGCTATTTTATGTGAAGATTTATATATCTTGATTGTAGTAATATTTTTCTCTCATTACAAGAAAAATGGACAAAAACTGTTACAACTCAACCCATCCTGTTGACAGTTGACCCGTAAAAAAAAGACAGGTTTTATCGCGAATATGGTTGCCCTCTTGCCACCTTTAACGAAAGATTTGAAGAAAAAAAACCACGTTGATACTACTTACGGTCCAGTAAGTGAAGAATCTAGGATACCCATCTCCATATAACTCGGGGCTAACCTGAAGAAACACACATCACTTGTCAAAAATGTTAACAAAATCACATTTTCGAGTATATTTATAACAAATAGTTTCACTTAATCTGAATTTTATAAACTTTCATCTATTTTAAAATGTGTAAAGTAAAGATCTTTATATGAAATAAAATCATATTAATCACCTGCCAACCAGCTTCTATGGTGTTGAGATCATTACCAAATGAACCAGAAATGACCCATAATTGTGACAGACTAAACTCATTTGGATCTGTAACCTTAGGTGTCCACACATTCATGCTACCCTTTGCTCCATAGTATTGATCTCCATTTACAAAAGCAACTGCATGCTATAATTCATAATATATTGCAACTCATTACCTTTTTAATCCATAAACAAAATTACATAATGCTTGCATTTTGTTTTTAACGTGACTTTTTCTGTTTTATATTTGTCCTACTACAGGATTGTATCGTATAACATAGTATGTAATAATACTACGTTATACACTATAATCCTAAAAAGCAAGTGGGGCAAAATTTGTCCTATTATAGGATTGTATCGTATAACATAGTTTGTAATAATACTACGTTATACACTATAATCCTAAAAAGCAGGTGGGGCAAGATGGTATATAGTAAGCAGTAAATTTAAGTGTTTGGATATGCATTTTGAAAGGGTGTACAATATTAAATTGTAAATCATTTCCAGAAATTAATATATAAAATGAAAATACTAACACTTTTATGGAAAAGGAAAATAGTGACATCTTTTTAGTGGACTTTTACGCGTGAAAAAAAAAAGATTAACATCAATCACACTCATTAAGAATACATAAAATTTCATATTTATTCTTTAAAAAAATAATCTATAACATGATCATTTTACCCCAAAAACTCTCGTCTTTTCTTTTTTACTTTAATAAAAAGATAATTATGTAAGACACGTGACAACAACATATTACTTCTCATAAAAAAATAATCGCTTCTCTATCCTATTAAATATTACCTTAACTCCTAAAATATTATTTAAGTCTTTTTTAAATAAAAAATGGTTTTTTAATAAATTACAAAAGATATATTTTTATTAATATTATTTTTAAAGAAACAAACTTTTATAAAAATAATTTTTTCAAAACATCAAACTTTTTAAAAGTATGAAATATTATAAATTTAGTGTTTTTAAAAAAGTAAATTTTAATAAACAAAAAAATTAAAATTGAGTTATTTAAGGAAATTTATAAAAATGACAATTTTTTAAAACAAAGTATTTAATTTTTGTATTGATTTTTTTATAAAAGTTAATATCGTTTTTTTATTACTTATCGTTTCTACTCCTACGTAATTTTTTTATAAAAGTTAATATTGCTTTTAAGAGCATGGTACACATAACGAACATGCATATATTTGATTTCATGATTATTTATTAGTAAATGTAATATTACATAAAGTCTATATATAAAAATTATCGGTTTTATAAATTTAGCTTAAAAAATATATTTTAACTACATGCAATCGGACGTATAATATACATCCGATTACTTAAATTGTTAACTGAACGACTTACTATAGTCACTTTGAAAACACAAATCTAAATGGTTTGAATGTCGAGTAGCGTAAGTAAAAAGACCAAACTAGCCTCATGACCACCGCTCAAGTAAAAAGACCAAACTAACCTCATGACCGCCGCTCATGGTATCACGCCTCACACCTCTGATCTTCCTACCATATCTTCGTATCGAATTCGCGCGTAAAACATCATTTTCAGTAGTTCTTCTAATCGGGATAGTCCCTTCAGGGCAGAATTCGTTCGATTCTGCCCACAATTGAATCATCTCAAATCGATCATCACTCGAGTTTTGCCCCATTGGCCTCTCCAATGGCGGATCCTGCAATTCAACCCAAAAAACCCCCACAATCTCCATCAAATCACTCAACAATTCAATCAAGAAACCAATGAATTCAATCAATCACACACCAATGGCCCATGCCCTTTGAGTTTAGGATGATCAAACGCCGGTTGAAGCCGCGAAACAACGCAATCGATCGTATCACCATCAGGACTCTGTTTCATGCCACCCAAATCATCAAAACTCAAGAAAACAATCAAATTAACAAAGAATCTGTTAACCAAACCTTAATTGTCTTCACAGAGGGTTGTTAATCTTCTTCAAATGAAGTTTAACTCGATTCAACCTCGATTCACTGATCGAAACAGATTCCGCCATGAAAGCGAGCAAAAACAGAGCACAAACAAACGCAGCCATAAATGGAGATTTTGGGGACATGATTACATGGGTGTTTAAGAAACAGTATCTTTGTTTGATTTTGGTTGTATTTTGAGCAAACAACATGCGTTTTGTTGTGATTGCAGATTTTGAGTTGTCTCTTTGCTAGTAGGATATTATGGTGTTGATGAAGAAGACAAGAAGAAGAAGAAGAAAGAACAAGGGGTTTATTCCAAAAATTTGGTGCATTTGTTGTTGAAGACAAAGGAATTTGTGAGTTTTTAATGTGAAAATGCAGAAGAAAACACACTTTTTATCTCTTAAAGATGAAGATTCCTTGATGTTGTGCAGGGACACAGAGAACCAGCCTGCATTTGCATTGCAGATGTGGGGCTTTAAAACCATTAGCATCCATTAGTCAATTTTTGTTTAATCTTTCTTTTTTATTATATATATTTCTTATATATTTTATTTTATAAATGACACCTACAGTGTGTGTGATAATGTGTGTCAGAGAGATTCCACTTTGGGTTGCACATTGATGGTGGTGGAAAACACTTTGACATAATATTGGTTAATCATAAAAAAAAAACAAGTTTACCGGACACGCTAACCAGACGATGACGGGCCTTCTAAACATTGGTGGTAATGCGCACTCGTCAAATACAAAACATGCTGGACTTGCGGTGTATGATCAAGGGGTTTACGATGTGAGGTTCTAACCAGGGTTTTTTCCGCATTTGCATTATACTCTCTGCACCCGCTTGACCCTTCACGCTACACATCCGGATGCGATTGATTAGATATAAATATATTTTAGAGCAAAATAACATTTTTGGGTGTTAAAGAAAACATTATCCGATTTATATATTAACTTTTGATTTTGTAACAAGTTTAAGTATTATGACTAATTTTTGTTATCTTATTGTTTAATTAAGGTGAAATGTTAGTACTGAAATTTGTTATATTCATAAACTCTCAAGTTTAATCATTTGACCAATATTAATCTCAACTTTTGATATTTTTTACCAATAACACTCTAGTTTGATTGTGCTCGTGAGTTTAAATGAACCTAATTACTATTTATAATACTAAATATATGTTTACATAATAACTCTTATCAGACATAATTCTATAATAAAGTAATTAAAGAATGCGTGCTATGTTATATATAAAAATTGTTATATTTTTGCTTAATAATTTTATCATACACAAACTATATGATAAAATTAATTAAAGAACGTATGTTATTTTACATATAAAAAATATAAAACTAAATTTATATAAACATAACTATAACCATAAACAAATATGAAAATAATAACTAATAGGCAAGTCGAGTCTGAATCAAACTCGAATCATAAAAAATACTTATGATTGAGCTCAAGTTCCGTTAAACCATACAACCCGAATTACACCCTAAATAATATATAACATAAGTAATTGTGGTTTTTCACATTTTGATGCTAGCTTGACTTAGGTATGTTCATGTTGATAATTTGGTAACAAATAAAGGACATCATAAATTAGGGGCCCTAAGGTGGGGTGGGAGTTTGGTTTTAAAGTGAAAAATTCCAACACAACACGTCTAAGTTTTCAAGTAGTCTTTTCATTCGAATTTGACTCCTCAAGGTGCAATAGTACTCCAAGGTACAATAGTACTCCCACTCGTTTCTTACATACAACTATGCACATCTGTATGGTTCCGTTCCCGAAACGCTTACAGATAGTCAATCATTGCACATAAAACATATAATTACAACAATTTAAAGAAAGCATTGTAACGGAAACATTAAAACAAACATTTCATTTCATTATAATAAACGCTTTTGCAAAATAATACAACATTCATTACAAAATATCATTTGTTCATATTATAATGCAAAAACATTGTACAAAAGAATGCCATCCAAAAGAGCTGAGTAACCGCCCCGTGCCATCCTCAGCAACATTACCTGCCAACTGGAAACACATAAAAGTTAGCGTTGCTGAGTGAGTTCCAGTTTTATAATAAAACATACTTTATCTTTCGTTTAAAACCGTCATTTACTTTCTTTCAAATCATACCAGGCTTAGAACGTGATCACATATCGTACTTACACATAGATAATAGTTATTATCTTCATCATCGTTCATTTCGTACATTTATTATCTTTCGTTTCCATCTAGGTCCTATCATGTGCTTAACCTCTCTCTAGAGCACCAAGCAATTCATCTAGGGTTAAGCGACAAGGACCCCATACATATGGTCAATCACAAAGATTGAACTCCTGTGTGCATCCTCATGGGGTATTTAACCCGCACACAATTGAGCTGACACCTCTCATTTGGTGTGAACCTCCATACATTTGCTTAATCACATGGATTAAGCCCCAGTGTGCATCCTCATGGGGTAGCTAACCCGCACACGGTTGATCTAACACCCATCATTGGGTGTGAACCTCCATACATTTGCTTGCAAGCCTTTCTTACGTTCGTTCATTCATTAATGCATGCATTCTTTTATTTCGTTCCTCTTTTCATTATCTTCCACTTTACGTTACATAATACTTTTCATTTCATTCATAAACATACAAAGTAAAGCCACAGGAAGACAACTCCCATACGTATGAACCTCAGTCGCATGGTATTCAGGCGTATGGGCTTCAGTTGTATGACCTTCATCCGCATTTCCCCCAGTCACATGACCCTCATCCGCATTTCCTTCAGTCGCATGACCATCATGCGTATGACTCTCAGTCGCATGGCACCCATGCGCATGGACTTCAGTCGCATGCCTTTCGGCCGTATGGTCTCCGGTCACATGCCATTCGGTCGCATGGCTTCCAGTCGCATAGTCATAGCTGGGTGCAGAATGCAGTCCCCTTCGAACCTGCACTACAGTTTTTGGCTTCTAGCCCCTTTCTAACATGTTCTAGGCTAAAACCAACCATGCTAAGCCCTAGAAACACAACCACAACATCATTCAAGCACAAACAAGCCCGAAATCAAACCCCACCCGAATCATACCCATACACATACACATATATTCGGGTTCAACACCCAACACTTCAAAACGATTTGCTATGTGTTCCAGCCCCAAAAGTAGTCAAAAACGTGTAAAAGAGGGGTCCTAAAACTCACATTAACAGCCTTTTCGAGTAAAGCTTCCTACAAACCCGTTTGCCTTCGACTTTCGCGCTCGAATCCAAGAAAACCCGAAGCTTTTATGCCCTTTTCTCTCCCCTTCTTCTCTTGGCCAAATGGAGTGAGTGTGGGAGAGGGGTGTAGGCATCCGTGCCCCTTTTATACCCCCACTCCTCCAAAGATTTTCCCGTTTTGGCAAGATTGGTCGCTCGACTTTGGGCTTTATTTCTTTTCTTTTTTTTCTTCTTTCTTTAGCTTCAAATAAAATAACCGGTGTTACAAGTCCACCCCCATTATATAGTTTTCGTCCCCAAAACCTGTTATTCCTCAAAAAATTATGGGTAATGTTGTCTCATCTCTTCTTCAGTCTCCCACGTAGACTCGGATCCCTTCCTGTGCTTCCACTGTACACACACAAGAGCAACCATTTTATTCCTCAGCCTCTTCTCTTTTCGATCAATAATTGCCACTGGTTGCTCCACATAATTGAGCCATTCATCTACCTCGATATCCTTTAGTGGAACAATCATATCCTTGTCTGCTAGACACTTTCTCAGATGAGATACATGGAATGTCGGGTGAATTCCACTGAACTCATCTAGTAACTCCAATCTATAGGCCACCTTTCCTACTCTAGCAAGGATTTGGAAAGGCCTTATGTATCTTGGGCTCAACTTGCCCCGCTTTCTGACCGAATGATACCCTTCCAAGGTGAGAGTTTCAACATAACCCTGTCACCCACCTGGAATTCAATTGGTTTAGGTCGTTTATCAGCATACAACTTCTGTCTATCTTTGGCCGCCTTCATGAAGGCCTTGATCTTTTCAAGCTTCTCAGTCGTAGCCTTATCACCTCGATGCTTCCTAACTCTTTCTGACCAATATCACCCCAATAGACGGGTGTCCTGCATCTCCTACCATCTCATAAGGGGGCATACCAATGCTGGCATGATAACTGTTGTTATACGAGAACTCAGCTAACGGTAAGTGGTCATCCCAACTTCCTCCAAAATCGATACACACGCTCGAAGCATATCCTCCAGCGTCTGAATAGTCCTTTCCGACTGACCATCCGTCTGAGGATGATAAGCCGTGCTAATATGCAATCTCGTCACCATTGCATCGTTGAATTTCTTCCAAAAATTTGATGTAACCGGGTGTCAATATCAGACACAATAGACACCAGCACACCATGACGAGTTACAATTTCCTTGATGAATAGATCCGCCAACCTCTCGGATGAATATGTCTCGCGGATCGGTAGGAAGTGAGCACTCTTCGTCAAACGGTCAACTATCACCCATATGGCATCATACCCTTTCGGGGTATGCGGTAGCTTCGTAATGAAATCCATGGTGATGTGCTCCCACTTCCACTCTGGCATATCCAAGGGTTGGATCTTCCCATACGGCTTTTGGTGCTCAGCCTTCACTTGTAAACAAGTAAGGCATTTACTCACATACTCCACCACATCACGCTTCATACCCAGCCACCAATAGTCTTTCTTCATGTCTTGGTCCATCTTTGTAGCACCGGGATGAATAGAGTATCGGGTCTTGTGAGCTTCGTCCATAATCTTCACACGTAGATCCCCATAGCAAGGAATCCACATCCGTCCAAATCGAGTTCTAACACCGAGTGTGTTTTCACCCAATTCCGCAACCAGACCTCTCATTCTCTCGTAGTTAAGATGATCTTCTTTAAATGCCTCATCTTGAAACTCTTTGACCTGCTTCATCACATCAGAGGTCATGACCAACTGGTAAGCTTTCACCCGAATCGGCTCGGGTCTCTCCTTCCGGCTAAGGGCATCCGCCACCACGTTGACTTTGCCCGGATGGTAGTGGATCTCGCAATCATGATCCTTTATGAGTTCCAACCATCGTCTTTGCCTCATGTTCAAATCTTTCTGCTCGAAGAAGTACTTCAAGCTCTTGTGGTCGGTGAATATGATGCACTTCGTCCCGTAGAGGTAGTGCTCCAAATCTTTAGCGCAAAGACCACGGCTGCTAGCTTCGGGTCATGAGTAGGATAATTGACCTCATGAACCTTCAACTGTTGGGATGCATAGGCTATAACCTTTCATCTCTGCATTAACACACACCCCAACCTCGAGTGGGAAGCATCATAATAAACCACCAGATCTTCACTTCCATCGGGTAACAACAAAACAAGAGCTTAAGTTAGCCTCGCCTTTAATTCCTCGAACGCCTTTCTTGAGCTTACCCCAAACAAACTTTACATCTTTCAGGGTCAACTTGGTTAGTAGAGAAGAGATCTTAGAGAAGTCTTAAATGAATCTTCTGTAATAGCCCGCCAAACCCAAGAAACTACGAATCTCGGATGGCGTCTTGGAGACTTCCATTGCATCACTGCCTCCACTTTTGCGGGGTCCACCATAATCCCCTCAGGATTCACCACGTGACCCAAGAACTAAACTTCGCGTAACCAAAATGCGCACTTGGAGAACTTGGCGTACAAATTCTCCTTTCTCAACGTCTCCATAATCTCCCGAATGTGACCGGCATGCTCTATCTCGCTCTTCGAATAAATTAGGATATCATCAATAAACACAATCACTGATTTATCCTATATCGGCCAACACACTCGATTCATCAGATCCATAAAAGCAGCTGGCGCATTGGTCAAACCAAAAGACATGACAAGAAACTCGTAATGTCCATAGCGCATGCGAAAAGCTGTTTTAGGAACATCCTGCTCCTTCACTTTCAACTAATGGTGGCCAGATCGAAGGTCAATCCCTGAAAACCAACTGGCACCTTGAAGCTGATCAAACAAATCATCAATTCTTGGTAACGGGTATCGGTTCTTTATCGTCAACTTATTCAGCTCACGGTAGTCAATACACATCCTCATGCTACCGTCTTTCTTCTTCACAAACATGACCGGAGCACCCCAAGGGGAGATACTCGTTCTAATAAACTCTTTATCAAGCAGCTCTTGCAATTGCTCCATCAACTCTTTCATCTCAATCGGAGCCAAAAGATACGGTGCCTTGGCAACAAGTTGGGCACCCGGTATCAAGTCAATCTGGAACTCGATCTCACGGTCAGGTGGCACTCCTGGTAGGTCTTCGGGGAAATACATCTGGGAAGTCACACACAACCGGTACATTGGACAGTTGTGGTGTTAGCCTATCCACATCCTTTACATAGGCCAAGTAGGCGCTACATCCACACCTCATGCACTTTCCGGCCACGGCCATCGAAATCACTCTCGGAATCGTAGTGACTCGATCACTATAAACTATCACCGTACTCCCGTCAGGCGCTGTTAACAGTATCATGTTCTTGTGACACATAATGTTCGCCTCGTAATCCGCTAACCAATCCATCCTAAGAACTACATCGAAACCACCTAAGGTCATCACAAATGGTCTAACATGAAACTTATGACAATTTAATTCCACATCACAGCCTTTTATCATCTCAGAAATCCTGGTAGACTCTCCTATGACAATTTCTACATCAAAGGGCGCATCAACACTCCCACTACTAACAGGAAGTTTAGCACAGAAAGTAGTAGAAATAAAACTTTTACTGGCACCAGAATCAAATAACACGGAGGCTAAAGTTTGGTTTACTAGAAACGTACTTGACACAACATCAGGGTCCGTCCTAGCCTCCTCCTGCGTCATCATAAACGCTCTGACGCTTGCCTTCGGTCCTTCACCTCCAGTCTTCTTCACCCCAGAACCCTCAGTCCTCGGCTTCTTACAGTCTCTACTCATGTGACCACTTTCCCCACAATTCAAACACCTCATAACCTCATAATCTCTAGCCATACGACCAGGCTTCCCACACTTGAAACAGATGTTTGATCCCTATTTGCATTCCCCGAATGCTCCTTCCCGCATTTGCCGCACCTCTTCGACCCCGTACTAGGTGTGACCACACAACGATCATCCACCCGTGCCTTCATGTTACTCGTCGGGGCACCACCCAGATCAAACCTTTTCCCATTCCAACTCCGATCACCATCACCCTTCTTGCTTGCCTCAGCCACCACCACCTCTCACTCATCATACAACCTTCTTGCCAAATCAACCGCTGACCTAAACGTGCTCGGTCGGGCAGCGATCATATGCCTACGGAAATCCGCCGGCAAGCCCTAAGTGTACCACTTAATCTTTCGTGACAGAGGCATCATCTGATCTGGCACCAGCCGCGCCATTTCATTAAACTTCGTAGTGTATTGCTGATGAGTCATTATTCCCACTTCCAGCTGCAGGAACTCCCTTTCCACCTTATCTATTTCCCTATGAGGACAAAACTCCTCGATCACCAACTTTTTCAACTCAGACCACCTCATTCTCCTAATTGCCCGACTACCCTTGGCTTGGACTATATTGTCTCACCAACACAGAGCCGAGTCCACAAACGAGTGGGCAACAAATTTCACCTTCTGGTCTTCTCGGCACTCGCTGATATTCAGAACAACTTCCATTTCCCTCACCCATCGGTAAGCAGCAGCAGCAGTGCCATTACCATCAAAAGTAGGGGGCTTACACCTTTCAAATGCCCCATAGTTACAGCCTCGTGCCACCTCCGGCGCAGGCTCTTCTTCTTCCTCCTCTTCATCATCGGAGAGAACCGTTTCAGGCTTTGGTTGCTCCCGTCCTCCCGAGGATCTGTTTCTCTCCTTTCTTTCTCCTTCCCGTACAGCCTTTATCACTTCAGTCACTACAGACTGTAAGATCGTTTGCATGACCTGATGGACTTCTTCCACAACAGCCTCTTTTACTAAGGCTCTCAAATTAGCGCTCTCATCACCACCCTCCGGATGAGGGGTCTCGGGTTCTTCGTGAACCACATTTTCAACTCTAGGCCTTCCTCTTTTGGGTCATGGTTCAGCACCACGACCTCCACCACGTGAAGCTTTCAAAGATCTACCGACGGCCATCCTCTAACACACACACTGAAATATTCAAACACCAACACAGTCATTCAAAGGAACAACTTAGTTTATGTCAAGTATAGTAAGTCCCTAATTACAGTGGCCAGTTTTAATTAGCCACTTACTTTACTCTTCATACCCCAAGCATTTCCTATCCTGACTACATCAGTATCTAAATCTACAAGCAGCACATAATCACATAACATGCGCACATAATACCGATTAATCATTAAGAAAATACCTGATGGCACACAGCTACTCAGACTGGCATCCCTCCCCTTTCCGTCTCATTTTTAGTTTAAGTTTAGGTTTATTTGAAAATTTACCAGTTTTATTTAAACTTTGGCTCTGATACCAACTTGTAAGGCCCTGTTCCATGGACGCTTACAGTTGGTCAATCATTACACATAAAACATATAATTACATCAATTTAAAGAAAACATTGCAGTGGAAACATTAAAACAAATATTTCATTTCATTATAATAAACGCTTTTGCAAAATAATACAACATTCATTACAAAATATCGTTTGTTCGCATTATAATGTAAAAACATTGTACAAAAGAATGCCATCCAAAAGAGCTGAGTAGCCACCCCGTGCCATTCTTAGCAACATTACTGCCAACTAGAAAAAAGTCAGCGTTGCTGAGTGAGTTCCAGTTTTATAATAAAACATACTTTATCTTTCGTTTAAAACCGTCCTTTATGTCTTTCAAATCATACCAGGCTTAGAACGTGATCACACATCGTACGTACATATAGATAATAGTTATTATCTTTATCATCGTTCATTTCGTATATTTATTATCTTTCGTTTCCATCTAGGTCCTATCATGTGCTTAACCCCCTCTAGAGCACCAAAAAATTCATCTAGGGTTAAGCGACAAGGACCCCATACATATGGTCAATCACAAAGATTGAACTCCTGTGCGCATCCTCATGGGGTATTTAACCCGCACACAGTTAAGCTGACACCCCTTATTGTGAACCTTCATACATTTGCTTAATCACACGGATTAAGCCCCAGTGTGCATCCTCATGGGGTAGCTAACCCGCACACATTTGAGCTAACACCCGTCATTGGGTGTGAACCTCCATACATTTGCTTGCAAGCCTTTCTTACGTTCGTTCATTCATTAATGCATGCATTCTTTCATTTCGTTCCTCTTTTTATTATCTTCCACTTTACGTTACATAATACTTTTCATTTCATTCATATACATACAAAGTAAAGCCATGGGAAGACAATCATACATAGCAAGGAACATGAACAAAAACATACAGCATCACCATACGAGGCACAACATGCATACATAACATACCACATACATACAATCGTTCATAAGCACCCAACATACATCAAGCCCATCACAATGTCTATGACCTCGAAAGTCAACTTACATGAACCCCCGGGAATCTTCCAAGTCAAAGCCTACATAAGACTGTTCCCCCAAAAATTAGAAATTAAACTAAGTTGTTTTGGGCGCATGAGCCCTATTTGGGCATATGGACCCTATTCAGTCGCATGGCTTTCCATACGCATGAGAATACTTAGGCGTATGGGCACAATGGGCGAATGAACACTTAGGGGTATGAACTCCTAGTCGCATAGCCTTCAGTCGCATGACTCCCATGCGTATGAACCTCAGTCGCATGGTATTCGGGTGTATGGGCTTCAGTCGTATGACCTTCATCCGCATTTCCCCCAGTCTTATGGCCCTCATTCACATTTCAGTCGCATGACCATCATGCGTATGACTCTCAGTCACATGGCACTCATGCACATGGACTTCATTCGCATGCCTTTCGGCCGTATGACCTCCAGTCGCATGCTATTCGATCACATAGCTTCCAGTCGCATAGCCATAGCTGGGTGCAGAATGCAGTCCCCTTCGAACCTGAACTGCAGTTTCGGCTTCTAGCCCCTTTCTAACATTTTCTAGGCTAAAACCATCCATCCTAAGCCCTAGAAACACAACCACAACATCATTCAAGCACAACCAAACCTGAAATCAAACCCCACCAGAATCACACCCATACACATACACATACATTCGGGTTCAACACCCAACACTTCAAAATGATTTGCTATGTGTTCCAGCCTTAAAATTAGTCAAAAAACGTGTAAAAGAGGGGTCCTAGAACTCACATTATCAGCCTCTTCGAGTAGAGCTTCCTACAAACCCGTTTGCCTTCGACTTTCGCGCTCGAATCCAAGAAAACTCAAAGCTTTTTGCCCTTTTGTCTCCATTTCTTCTCTTGGCCGAATGGAGTGAGTGTGGGAGAGGGGTGTGGGCAGCCATACCCCTTTTATACCCCCACTCCTCCAAAAATTTTCTCGTTTTGGCAAGATTGGTCTCTCGACTTTGGGCTTTATTTCTTTTCTTTTTTTTCTTCTTTCTTTGGCTTCAAAAGAAATAACCGGGTGTTACAACATCTTTGTATTCGACAATGCTTTGTGCCTTTTTTGGTTCCTTCATTTGGAAATACAATTAAGAAAGAACTAGTAAATGTACACGCGTGTTGTGGCGGTGTCGTACACATCGTGATAAGGTATAGGCATAACTGTCTTCACTCGTTTTTAACTAAATTTACGTCTAAGGTAGAGTTTGTTGAATTTATATCATTGAACGAAAGCATATTATATATGACTTCACATGTTTTCAAATAAAATCTATATAGAAATGTAAACCAACTAAAAACATATTTAAAATTAAGCATGAAAGCGTTTTACATTTGACCCAACTTATGTCCGAACAAATTTTTAGTCAAAACTTAGATGAACTCGTACTTGCATTGACACATACATAAAAATAAGCATTTAAGAAGTCAGTTTTTCCGAAACTTGATAAACTCGAGGGGTCAAAGTGATATTTTTTAAGTCTTACAAATAGTTTAGGGGTTAGATTGTCAATTCAAGAAAGTTGAGGGGAGGTTTTTGGCGAGTGAAATTTGCCACATACCTTTAAAATTAAGTTAATAGTAATACATATACACATTAGCATGTTCCTATACAATGAATATTTGTAATTAAAAGCCTTAAAAACCTTATAAACATATGTACGTAGTGCTGACATGGATATGATTGAAGAGAAAAAACGAATTGGTTATGTGATCATATGACCGTCGTATGCAATAATATGTGCATTTGTTTATGTAATTTCAATAATTTTCTACTAAAAGTTAGTTATGTATTTATGTACCGAGTAATCCTACATGTGTACATACGTATGATGAGATTATTGTAAAAATAGATATTGTGCGTGAAGCATACGAGAGACACCACACATATAGTGCGATGGTAATTAAGTTTATATATTACAAGTGGTTTTTGATTTACTTTTGCAATGGGTTTGTATAAAAATGTACAATTGGAATCATTCAAGTCATTCATACATCAAATCATATAAAAATTAAATGCACTCTTATAAAGTTATATGTCAGCTTCGATACATCATATTTTTCTCTTTTATGCCATCTCTTCAACACACAAAGACACTGTGAAAGAAAGGAAGAGAGATGATATCAAATAAGAAGTCTCATTTTTGTCTAATATATACAGAAAGCATGTTGAGTATATGATAAAATTATTTTAAAAGTCAAAGATTGATTTGGCTCTAGGTGATAAATAACAAATTTGTCATGGTGTAATTTTTTTAATTAATATTAGTTTCACATATATTATAATCCTTACATGCTTTATTATTTTTTTAAAAAAAATTATAACATAATATCGATATTTTTATTTTTATTTATAAGTGTATAAATAGTGTTATATTTAAAAATGCGTAATTACATATATCCTCATCTAAACTTGTAAAATTATTCAAAGCACGTTTAAAAAACTTTATACTTACGTATCAAAAATATGTGTTTTGGAAAATATGTAATTTTCTGATGGAGATGACCATATATGCAATTTGTGTCATTTTCTTACAAGAAACTATAATGATTGTGATGGAGATGACCATATATGTAATTGTTCAAAGCTCGAGCTCTTATATTATATATCATTTAGTAAACTAGCTCGAGATCAAGCTTCTTCATTTAATAAGCGAGTTTCGATTTTCACATATCAAACTAGAGCAGGACACGTGTCGAATAGTCTTTTATTCATATAACTTTTATTTAATATATATCTATACTATATATAAAACGTATAACATGAGTATTTTAAGATATCATTAAATTAAGAATATTTACTACACTTAATGTATAAGGTACGACCATTTTTAAGGGTAAATTAGTATTTTTAATACTATTTATAAATTACGTCTTACAATTAATTACATAATAACCATATAATTACTATAAATTACATAAAATTTTACATTATCTATCCATAAACCAAAAAAACTTAATTTGCTTTAAGATTTCTGTTATATCAATTTATCATGTTTAAAAACTTTTTGATACTACAATCGTAAATATGTATTTTTTAATTGTTTTGGTGTAAATTTTCTGCTGAGCCGGTATGTATTTTGTAAGATATAATAAGTTAATCCATAAATATACAAGTCGTCATTCAAAAACCATTTATTTGGTGTTTTAAATTTTACCTTGAAAAAATATAATAAAGTTTTACAAAATTGCTATAAGATTAACAATAATTAAAAATTTGTGTCAGATGTAAAATGTTGTTGTCCCGTCGCATTGCGCGGACACCCTTCTAGTATGTATATGTATATGTATATATATATATATATTATGACAAACTAGGTTATATATATAGAGGGGAGAGTTCAAATAAAAACCACCTTTTTTTGTGAGAATTCTAGGAACCAATCTTAACAATTCATTTTTTATCACATGCAAATCACATGTCATTTCTCTTTTTTTTAAACGTTCATAACTTTTTTTAGGATATCATTTTTTCAAAAAAAAAATCAGTATTTTTTATCTTTTTAACGCCTACCATATTGATATACTTTTCTAAAAAAATCATACATCTGTTGTTTACATATGTGTAAATCTAGTTATACACACGTGTAAATCCGATATTACGCATGTGCAAAACGAATTTCGTTAAAAAACGGGAATTTTTTTATATTTTTTTTATGAAAGAGGGAAAGCGGGGGAACATTTTTGTGTTTTTATTTTTTTATTTTTATGTTATTTTTTTATTTATAAATTTTTTAAATATGTTTTTGTTAATTACAATTTTGCTATTGAGAACTAATTGTTGAGATTGGTTCCTAAAGTTCTCACAAAAAAGCTAGTTCTCATTTAATCCCTCCCCTATATATATATATATATATATATATATATATATATAATATATATATATATATATTATGACAAACTAGGTTTTTTATCTGCGTGCGTTGTGCGCATGATTATCGATTCGAAACAATTTGAAGCTCTAGGCTCGGGCTCAGAAGAGTGTTCGGTTACGGCTGCTAGCCGAAATCAACAACCACGCTTAAGCAAACGATAACACTCTGGTATCTCATCATCGCCCTAAAGATACCAAAATACATGATCGTAACAAAAACAATTTCAATAAAGAAGGAGATATTTTTATTATCAACATCCTAAAATTAGGGTTTAGACCAAACCTATTCATAAGAAAACCCCAACAAACAGAATTACCAATAAACCCACATTGACTTCGGTAAACAACACCCACACATAACCGATGGTCTCAAGCCAACATACATCCCCGACACTGACCTCGGTTTAAAAACAGAACAGTATCAGATGAATCATTCATCATCATCGACCGAAAAGAGACCAACTTTGATGGCCATCCACGTCGACGACGGTGCTAAAACGGAGGGCGGGCCAAGAGGCAACCAACTACACTTAGACACCACCGAAGGCGGTCCATAGGGACCGCCTGATGGCACTAAGGAGGTTCACAAGGAACACCAGCGGAAATAAACCACAACTGGAATAGATCTGAAAACCCTTAAAGGGTATCAGAAGAGAAGGGGAAAACCACGAGCATCACCACCATGAACGACCGCCAAACAGATGTGGTAACAGCACCACGATCAGCCAAGCTCAGGCGAATAAGAGAGAAAGATAGATGGAAACGATTGTACGACTAGCCGAGGATGGTGACATCGACACAAACACGCCAAAACCACCGTTGTCACCCCCCCCCCCCCTCTTTCTCTCATGCGTGAGGCGGTTGGTCGGCAAGCAAGTGACGATGGCGGTGACACACCCTCTCTCTCTAAAACAAACCGGCCACCACCACCAAGAATATCTCGGGAAAACAGAACACTTTTAAAGGAGGAGCACAAATGCTCAATACCCAAAACCATTGTGAAATACTGAAAATAACTCTAAACACTGTTCATTCACACTTCTTTTTAAACATACAGGGTAATAAGCATATAATATATTAGGTTACATATAAAAAGTATAATTATAATACACATAAAAATAATTATAAAAACACATAAAATTAATTAATTAATAAATAATAAACTAGTTAAGCACAAGCTGAGCTCAAGCTTGTAAACTACTCACATTTCAGAAATGGAGCTATACATGAGCTAAGTACTAGTTCAAATTCTAATAAGTTTAACAAGCCGATCTTGAGCTTAGGAAATATCGATTTGGACCGGCTTGTTTACATCACTAAGCGACTGAGCATCGACTAAGCATTATAATAGATGTTTTTATTTGATATAATATCATTATTATTTCTTTTTTTTAAAAATAGTATAATGCACTTTATGAAAACATTGTCATTTTATAATTATAATCGTGTTGTTTTACAATACTAATTGAGCAGGCATCCCATTATAGCAACACAGTTATAATATATAATATAATAGCACATTTTCAATTGATAAATCCATACAATTATACCATATAATCATGTTGGTGTGCATAAATGGAAGGCAGTACCATTTGCCCACAAAACCAACAACATACAAATTGTACATTTTTGTTGCTTCTTATGCCTCAGGAAATGAAAGATGTTGTTGGAAAATATTAATGAATTAGAATCTAAAACAGGACATCTACTTATCGTATATGTATTTGTAGAACATTTAGATAATCAGAGAGTCGTGAAGATCACTTTCAGATCGAAATTATTAAGTGACCCGAATAAATCAATCGGAAACAACTCAGACGAGATCAAGAATTCGTATATCGTGTTGTGTGAATTTTCGTGAACCAGAAGAAGAAGAAGAATTCGAGAAGAAGCATATAACCAACAGTCATCATCTCATTCGGTTTTGGAGGGAAAAACGAGAAAACTGCCATTTAGCAGTTTAATCAATTTTATTTTTAAATTAAATAACCATTAAAAATGCGTATTTTCCATTAGAATTTCACATGTTAAATTATAGAAAATCGATTCAAATTTTCAAGTCAGCTCAACTCCAACCAGGGGCTCTGCCCCTTAGACCTCACTACCAGGGGCGCTACCCCCGAACCCCCACCAAGGGAGCGTTGCCCCCTTGGAACCCCCATTGCTTAGGGGCTTCGGCTCTAAAAAGGTTTTCAATATTGAAAATTATAATACACTAAAAAAAACGTGCATTCCGCACCTCCTAACTTGTTTGATGAATATTATGACCACATTGGTTATTGGTCAATCCAATTACATTAAAATACCTAACAATATTTGTTATTTATTTATCATATATGTGTAGGGATTATGATTGTACATGGGTTCTAGAATGTTTTATATTTTTATGACCCTTGTACTCTTATTTACTCTTTTATGAAAATGCACATAAATACTAAACATATCTTCTCACATGATATAGAGACAAGAGGCTTTGTTCGGTACACAACCTAAGTTATCATTATTTGCAAAAGAATATATAATACTTTTGAATTTATTTTCAAACACATAGAAAAAACTTATATTTAAAAAATAATAATACAAACACAAATAAAAATACCAATTATTGTTGCTTTCCCATTGTCCTTCGATTACAATGCCACCGTGAGTAACAAGCAACATACGTTGATATCATAGTCAAACATGCCCATATCTCTTTCTAATTTCAGCCAGTAAAACAACTGTTTGCTGCTTCTGTCATGGTTTGCATTTCTCTAAATTAAATATATATAATTTGTGAAAAATTTGTAGACATATCAATATAATTTTTTTATGAATTTAAAACTGTATTTTTATTTAGTTTTTTTTATTAAATTTGACATATCAGTAAAACAACCATCGGTTTATTTACAAGTTATTCAATTTGACGTCACATAATCATTAAAAGCAATCTTTTGTGCTATTTGGATGGTAACCTAAAACCGGATAAGTGTGTTAAAAGTAATAATTAAGGTGTTTCAAAATAACAATTATCATCAACTCAAGTGTTAGAGGTGAAATACTCAATACATTAAAAATAAAAAGTTATTTGGTTTGAGTATCGTTTGGAGTAAAAATGTACTGAGTTGAGTCACAAAAGTTTTTCTAGTTATGGGTTTCCTCCTAATAGATTGAAGGTACGGTCTCGATTGAAAAATGAATTGATGGGACAAATTAAGATAGTACTTATCTTTCAAAGCAGTGTCATACATTTATAAAAGAACATTTAAAATTAAACACAAATCATAAGCTAGCATTTTTATTATTTCGAAATATTCATTGAAAGATTTATCACACGCATTATTGAATTTCCATAATCATTTTACGTAAATATCTTTTTAAAAATTTGAGAAACTTAATTCATAATCTATAATTCTTTTACCATTTTAAACTTTTAACTAAAAGATCATATTTAGTAATAGTTTTTCAACAATAAAACTATCATTTTATTATTACTCGGAAAATTCATTTTTAACGTATAAAAACACATACTAATAATGTTTACTCTATACAAACCTCATTTATACAGACAACATTTAGTAGATAGAAAAATATTACATTGTATGTTTCCGTAAACATCTTATAATATATATATATATATGATTGAGTTCATGTGAAAACCTTTAGTTTTTGTAAGAACCCTTTAACTCATCTTATGACCCTTGATTTTCTAAAATTTGTATTTTTTTTAAGGACGGCCTAGATCAAATCAGTTTACATTGGTGTAATATTGGATGTTTTCATAGTGTAATTTGGTGTTTTACACATAATTGTTTTCTTATTCAAATAAACATGATGTAATTCACTATAAATATTATGATATGTCATACTACTTATTGTTATGCTCTTAGTGCATATGTTCTTAGCTTATTAAATGTATTTTAGTTTGACTAAAGTGTTGTAGTTTCGTTCTACTAGCGTAAGATCTAGTTAAGGTGTTGTAAAATGGTTTTTAAGTGTTGTAAATGTTAGTTACAGTGATGTAACTACAAGTATCTTAACTAAAGCATACAAAAATAATTGAGACTACATGGAAATTAAAGAGAAAAATAATACGAATTTAATGGTTAATTTTTATAAAAAAAACAATATAGTATTAAAAGTAATGAATGTATAAAAACAATTGGATGTAAAGTTATTTTTATAAATATATATATATGTATATATATATATATGTATATATATGCACATATATATATGCCTTGGTTTATAGTGAT
Organism: Flaveria trinervia; assembly: GCA_025506515.1. Lineage (NCBI taxonomy): Eukaryota > Viridiplantae > Streptophyta > Magnoliopsida > Asterales > Asteraceae > Flaveria > Flaveria trinervia. The sequence goes on from CM046445.1 coordinate 4,518,205, forward strand.
GTAACTAAAACGCCCAAACAGTCTTCAAGCTTCCAAACAGTGCTCAAACGCCTAAAAAGTTATAATGCATCTAGTTTTTATGGTGGGTTACATTGGTTTATAGTGACGTAACTAAAACACCCAAACAGGTGTAGTTTTTACGTTGGGTTACATTGTTTTACAGTGATATAACTAAAACGCCCAAACAGTCTTCAAGCTTTCAAACAGTGCTCAAGCGTCTAAATAGTTGTAATGTGCCTAATTTTTACGTTGGGATACATTAGTTTACAATGATGTAACTAAAACGCCCAAACAATCTTCAAGCTTCCAAACAGTGCTCAAACGCCTAAACAGTTGTAATGCGCCTAATTTTTTCGTTGGGTTACATTGGTTTACAGTGATGTAACTAAGTAAATGTGATATATCTTAATATTTTACATTGGTGTAAACTGGTTTAATGTCGTTTGGTGTAGTTACATGGTTTAATTATGTTTGGTTGTTATGTTATTGAAATCACGTTGGTGTAGTTACATCGTTTAATGATGTATATTTTAAATTTGGTTTACATTGGTGTAGTTACATCGTTTTGCTACAGTTTTAGATGGTGTATTTTTGTTATTTTAGTTTGATTACAGTGGTATATTCTTATTATATTGGTGTAACATATGTTTTTATATGTTGTAGAATAGTTTTTGAGTGTTGAAAATACTAATTATAGTGATGTAGTTATAGACATCCAAACTAAATCACCAAAAAATATTGAAACTATATGGAATTAAAGAGAAAAATTATACGAGTTTAATGATATAATTATTATAAAAAGTTAATATAGTATTAAAAAGTTATAAATGTATAAAAAATTGAGTATAAAGTTATTTTTATAAAAAAAGAAAATAAGTATGGGAGGAAAGAGAAAGTTAGATGATGACACTTGTCACCACTATATTTAACTTGAATTTTCTTGGGTTGGTGAAATGATCAAATTATCATTTTCTATTAAAAAGGTCAAATAAACACATGTCATGATCTCATTTCTTGTAAAATAAATCAATAGACTATATTGAGTTAAAAGGTTCTTACAATAAGTTAGGGTTCTCATTAGAACCTTATCCTATATATATATATATATATATATATATATTATATATATATATATATATATATATAATATATATATATATATATAACACTTATGTTTTTATAAGATTTAGGGGCTGTTTGATTGCTCTTACTCGGTCAGAAGATGATGACCGGGTAAGAACTTGTTTCAAAACTGACCCGGTAAGAGGAAAAATAGACATGGGTCAGTGGCTTCGGATCGGATCAGACGCAAAAATGTGATAATCAAACACACTGACCGGTCAAAATGTCTGACCGGGTCAGTGGGTTAGACATTTTGACCGGGTCAAAAATAAATCAAACAACCCCTTAAACTCATGACCGGTTGAATAGAGATAAGACAACTTACCATATGTCACCTTAAAGAACAATGCTAGATTTTGGTAATATGTATATACTAGTATGCATACCAATGTATTACAAGAGTTGAAATAAAAAAATATATATAATAGATTATATATATATAATTTAAAATATGTTACAAATAACATATCAATGAAATTATTATATATAACAAACATATTTAGTTATAAACAATAGCATAAAAATATTTTATTATTCATAAATACCCATAAATCTTTTTATATATCTTTTTTAAATAGTTTAGTTCTGAAAACGATTAGTTACAAATTAAAATATATTTTAATAAAATTAAGTCTTATTAAAGAATTTTTGTTATGTATTTTCAGAAAAAAAAAATTATCTTGATTAGTGTGGTATTAAATGAGAGTTATTAAGAAAAGTTTTCTGAAATCAAGATCATCACTACAATTGTAATTAATTATAATGGTGACATATGAACAATACTAGATGGAGCCTACATATCAATAATGTGGACATGCTAAAACATATATAGTCATTTGGTTAATATTTTATTTTGTTTATGAGAGTAGATTAAATTAGATATCCTAGTGTTACATGTGTTGAAATATGTTATAAATAATAAATAATATATCAATGAAATTATTATATATAACATATATATAAATATAAAATATATTATTATTTACAAATATCCATAAAAAATTTATATGCCTTTTAAAATATATAATTTTAACAAAGATTACCAACAAATAAATTGTATTCTAACAAAATTAAGTCTCCTATTTATTTTTTAGAAAGAAGTTAATTTGATTAATTAAGTCTAATCAAGGAAACTCTTTTTAAAACAAACTTTTACCAAAGTTTATAAGTTTTATTGTGGTGATAACATGTGGACAATACTAAGTGTAGCCTAAGCGGAGATGATATGGATAAGCTAGAAAATAGCATGTGACATGTAGTCATTTTGTTTTATTAAAGAATTTTAGGTTAGATTCACGTATGTTATATGAATTTAAATAAAAAAATTATACAATAGATTATGTACAAAACATATTTAAGTTATAAAAATTGTATAAAAGGAAAAAATATTTTATTATTCAAAAATATCCAATAAACTCTTTATATATCTTTTTAAAATATTTTAGTTTTAACAATAGTTAGCTACAAATTAAATTATATTTTAACAAAAATAAAGTATATTTATGAAATATTTATTTTAGAAAGAAATTATTTTGATTAGTATGATCTCTCATCTTCCTACTCTAATAAAAGAGTAAATGAGATGCCACGTATTAGCACAACAATTATTCTCACCAAAATTTTACCACCTATCTCTCCTATAATTACCTTAATTACTAATATATTATTTTAATACTTTTTAATATTAATAAATTAAGAAAGAAATTTATTTATTAAGGTTATTTCAAAATAAATTGATTTTTTATGAAGTCAATTTAAAAAAATAATAATTAAAATTGGGAGTTGTAATAAGAATATTTAAAAAAATGATATTATTATACGGTTTGTTTTAAACAAAATGTTTATTTAAAAAATATTTAAAACATAATTATAAAAAGTTGATATCATTTTTTTATTATTTCAATCATTTCATATCTTAAAATAACATTGTATAATTAATAAATTTATTATATTAATATTTTATTTATTCAACCCGTGTAATACACGGGTTTACTAAAGCTAGTCTATCAATATATATAAAAGAAGGTTTTGAAGTGTCACTTGTCAAAATATTAGGCTTTCTCATATTAGATTTTCCGTCTCTCTCTCCTAATAAATGATAATAATACATACTATTTATATTTTTAAAACATTTACATAATAAAAAATAGATATAATAAAAAATAAAAATTATAGGTATTTATTAAAAAAACAAACATTAAAAAGAATATAAAATATAAAACTTTTCTTAAACATAAATGTTTTAAAAAGTGTTTTTAAGTATTATAAGGATGGTTTAAAAATAAAATTATTTTAAAAAAGCAATATAAAAAAATAATTTCATAAAGAGAAAGTCTAAAATGATATAATTGTTGTTTTACTTGAAGTCCTTATTTTTACAAAATTCAATCATATTTTATCCGAAAATAATAATTTATAATTTTTTAGTTCTTATTACAAAATATCTAATATTTTTTTATATAACTCGTATATCGCACGAGATACTAAACTAACATTAAATAAAAGTTATTAAGAAATTGAAACTTTTTTGAAGTCAAGATTTTTACTAAAATTGTAATTTATTGTAGTGATGACATATTGACAATCTTAGGTGGAGCTAGGTGGTAATGACATAAAAATACTAAAAAATAACCATGTGTTTAATAATTATTCTGATTTATTAGAGTAGATATTATTGACTATAAGAATATTAAACTAACCCCGCTAGAGAGCTGCTACATTAATTAAAACATATAATATATGTTTTTTACGGTCTTTTAAGTTTTGTAATTTGACTGAATATAAAAAAACAAAGTATGAAATAAGAGCAGAACGATGGTGGTACCATGTGCATGCATGATTGTACATTTACAAATTTCAAAACCTTTTAGCAATTTATAAAAAATTCTCATTTGAGCAGTGCGATGCCACAACCTGAAAAGCAGAGTGTTAAATATCCTTTTTAAATCTTTTTTCCTAACACAAGTATAAAATCACTATTGTACAAAATACAATGCACAAGTCTTTGAATAGTTAACTCGTCCTTAAAACTTTTAAAAATAAATCTTTAATTATAGGGGACAATTGTGCTTTCAAAAGAATCAATGCTTCAACAAATAAAATGTGCTTTTGAGAATAAGTGGCCAAAAGTGTCCTTCATACATCCTTTTTGTAAAGGTGGCATTCTCTTTGCTAGAATTGATTCTCACACTTTAGTGAAATTTGAGTGCATAGGGTATATTTTAGCGGTTAGATTCTACGGAATCAGAATCAACTTACGACTTTTAATGCATAAGATACAATTTGCTATAACATAGTTGCTATTTAGGCTTTTGATTTGGTATTGTAGAGGGATAATGTTACAATGACTTAGAGATTACGTGGGGAGACTTGTACGTTGTTTTGAATTGAAGAAATGGTTGTAACATCTAGTTTTAACATTTAAGCTGCAAGTTGTAACTTGTTACATTCGACTTAAATTTTAGTTGTTTTTCTAATTTTAGGATTTTGTAGTCTAGGATAACGTTATGACTTAAGAAATTCGAATTAGGAGAAAGATATGCAATATTATCTATTTTTTTTTTACTTTTGTCATATAATAATCATGATGGCCTTGAGTTACAAGTATGGAGCATAGAGTACGTTTGTTATAATGAATTGCATCATTGGCATAACTAGATGAGATCGTTGACGTTTAAAAAGTCACCTACAAATTTTAGATATACAACTTAAAATGGGCTTATTCAACTGTACCTTAAAATAATATTCTTATCATGTAACGCAAGCAGTGGCAGAGCTTGAACTATTTTTTAATGGGGCGAGCGGGAGGGGGAGGGATAATTTTTTTAGAGAGGGTGGGGCGAACTCGATATATATATAAAAATTATATGATCAAAAATTTAATTATCGGGCTAAAATTTAACACTACGGACAAAAAAATAAAGACCCTCCTATGACACTCCGCCTCTGAATGCAATTAGTTCATTATTCTACAAATCTATCAAGCTTGAGAAAAGAATGAAACTAAAAAAGGCCACAACATATGTTCAATTATTCTCATAGTCACAATCATTATCAATTAAACTATAAATTAATAAAAACAAACAAACAGTGTTTTACCAAATGTACAAATGGGGAGTAACATGTCTGTTATTCTCCACTCACAATTGTTCTTTATTATATAGGAAACATATCTATAACTTATAATAAAACAATATTTTTTTATGACACGTGTTATCATTCTAGCATATCAAATAACACGTGTTATCATTTTAACATATCAAAACAATTATTTTCCCGTCTCTCTCTCTCTCTCATAATAAATGAATACAAAAATTATAAAAACAATTAAATTGACTTTCCTTTTTAACTTAAATATGTTAAAACAAGTATATCTATATTTGTGTTTCTTGTCTCTCTTATATTAAACTAGGCTAAAGTCCCGTGTAATTCACGGGTTCAATCAAAAATATTATTGTTGTTTAAAAATGTGTTTAAGTTATAATTTTGTTGATAATATTTTGTATATCAACGTTTATGTATAATTTTTTACATTAACTATATTTAACATTAGTAGTTTTTCTCTTTTAATATTTATACGTCTAAATAGTATATAATATGGAATGAAATAACTTTCTAAATAAGAACTTTAAGTAATATACAAATTAAAATAAACATGAAAAATAATATTTCAAAATCATAAACATCAGAAAATTTATTTGTATATAATATTTGATGTTTTGTTGGTTATTTTTCCGTTATTATCTAATATTTATAAATTTAAGATCTGTCTACTTTTAACTCGAGATAATGCAACATAGAGCAAATCACGATCCTTATTAAAAACAAACCAACTTTGCATAGCGATTGTCCATGACTTTTGTTTATTGTCATCTTAAAACACTGATAATAGATGTTGTCTTCTTTGAAATTTAAAATAAATCCTTTTGTTTAAAGATGTCAAAGTCAATCGTGGATTAAAAATGTGGTTTTCAATTGTAGATACATCAAAACAATTTGTACATATCAAACGAATTCCAATCAATAATAATAATAATAATAAAATAATAATAATATTATTAATATTAATATTAATAATAATAATAATAGTAATAATAATAATATGAAAATACACATAAAAAGAAATAAAAAAGTTTAAAAGTAAAAACATGTAATACCTATTTACAAATGAACTATTGAAGTAGATCAACTTAAAAAAAATAAACTATAATAATATTAATACAAAACCACAATTGTAGACAATAATATGTTAAATCATAATTGCTAATGATGAAAACTCAAATATAACAAAAAATAAATACATTTTGTTGAAGAAAACTTGATAAAACCAAAGCCATATTCAGAACGTAAATGAAGCCTGTCAAATGCGATATCATCAGACTTTATAAAGACAAATCACAAGGGTCGTAAACCTAGGATGGTTGTGAAATATTTTAAAATCGAGTATGATTTTATTTTCAAAAATAGATACCTATGAATTCATTCAAACTGAAGAGGAGCCGATTAAAAAATTTTGTAACTTTCGTCGATTTCATGGATTAAGAAAATCATAAATGATTTGTATAGTTTTTATTGATAAATTATTTGAAAAAAAGAAATACGGGCATGATTTAATTTCGAAATAAAAATGTGCTCTAATTTAGGGTTAAAGTTTTGAATTTTTCATAAATATCCCTTATATAAAAGTTAACTTTTAGTCAAATGAACCTAGACTAAGGGGTTGTTTGATTGTGCTGACCCAGTATGAGCTGACTGAGTCAGAAGCTGACCCAGTCAGGAGTTCTGACTGAGTTCACATCTGACTGAAACTTATCTGTTTGATTATGTATCTGACTGACTCTGCAAATATAAGTTTTTACATGTCATCACTGAAAATCAACCATTCCTTTTTGAATTAATTCACGATACCTTTGAATACATAATTACATAGCACATAGTTATGTACATACACATAAATTCAGATTAAACTTCACAAATAACAAGCTTTTTTCAATAAGAAATTTACTCAATTTGAACCTTGTTGAACTCGATGGAAACATCACAGATCCTAGCTAAAAGTGATTGCACTAATACACATTTCTATCGAATTATAGACCAATATACACCAACTTCAACATTACAAATCTATCAAGCAACATACAACCAAAAACACATGTTAAACATGAAAGAACATACGCATACAACAGTTAACACTGATTCACTACTAATCATGAAATCAAGAACAAACGCACTGACTGGCTGGCCGGGTCAGCCAGTCAGTGGTCAGACGTGTGGTCAGACGAATCAAACAGGCCCTAACACTAAGAATGGATACATATTTAGGTGGAAATCGAAAAAAATAAAGGCTTAAAAGAATGACACGTGACACTAAAGTTATTGTTTTATTAATAAGTATTGATGATATTTATTGTAAATAAGTAAACTAAGCTATTAAACATCTAAAATATAAATGTAGTTATTTTAATAATTTATTAATACATATTACATACAGAGTAATAATTTCTAATTCATTATATGTTATAACTTTTAAATATTTATTATATTTTTATCTCACCAATGGATAATAACATATTGAAAATAAAATATTCATAAAACTAATAACTTTAATATATTTTATTTATCTCACCCATATATTACATGAACTCTAACCTAGTTAACACATATACAAAGGATGACATGTGAATTCTTTAAATTGATCAAGAAAAATGAAGCTTCAATAGCTTGCACATCATATAGCAAAAAGTTTCACACTGCTTTAAATTTGCCAATTCTAAATAGAGTACAAATGCATTATATTATATGTATGTCTATTTTAAAATATATAATAGTGTGAGGACATGCTTTATGCACCTCATGCCAATTTTGACTATCTAGTCAAGTCAAGATCAACCAACTGTCAAAGATTTAAAAGCAGTTTTGATTGTGGCGGAAATTTGGAGAAAATATATATTCTTCCATCATAAGATTTTCCACCCAAAAACCATCATGTTACAAAGACATTTTGGTTCCCCACTTTGATAAATTGGTAACTTAATTTTTTTATTTATGTATGTAAACAATTTATAAATTGGTAGTCTTAGCTTACTTGGTGTAGAGGATTCACATGTATTCATTTTCTTAGATGATTAAACATCTGGATGAAATCAAGAGTCGTAAATTATACTTTCAGATTTAAGTTATTTGATTGTTAAATGTAATTATATCAACGGAATAAAACTCTTGTAAATAAAAAACAAATATAAATTTTTACGTGTATTTTTGAACCAAAAAAAATCATCAATGGTCCTCAATTCATCTTTTTGGAGATGGGCGAAACTGTTTCATAATTGTACCATTTTTTGGATTAAAAAAATTATTAATTTGTAGCCCACTTTCACCCCTATTTTCGTACATATGGGAAAATCAAAATTTTGATGTAGCAACTTTTATCAAATAAAAAACTTTCAACAGCTCGATACCAAACCGGTGATTTTTTTTCACCCCTATGGTCCCTGCTATTAAAGGCGTTGCCCTCGGGCCCGTCGTCAAGATACTAACACCTTTTTGAAATCCCTATTGTTTAGGGGCTTTTCTTACTAGAACAATATAATTCTAATAACAAATAACAAAAATCATAATATAGTTAAATAAGTGTGCACTACATATTTCATGACTTGTTTGATGAGTATTGTGATACGATTGATTAACCATTCAATTCAATTAAACTAAAATATTAACACTTGGAAAACAATATATGTGATTTAATATTAGTCTTTTTACGAGATGTGTTATAAATTCTAATTTTTTGTAGAACCAATCACGTTTATCAATGTGTGATATACGCCGCTATGGTAGGTCATTATGAAAACTAGTAGTGGTTTTGTATCGTGGCGGATTCAAAAAAAATTCAATGAAGGTCGGAAATTTTTAATGGTCAGTTGTGTATCACCTAATATAAGAATTGTTGGTGTAGCTCATATAGGGTCAGGTTGGATCACATAATAAAAAAACCAAATGAAAATAAATAATTTAAAAATTGATCTAACAACATGTTTTAGTTTTCAAACTAACATTAACAATTAACATTAGTGTTGTAAACAAGTAATATAAACTCATGAGCTACTCATGATAGGTTTGTAAAAAGCTAAGATCAAGTCAATCTTAAACAACTCAAGCTCATATTAGGGCTCATTTAATAAATGAGCTCGATCTCAAGCTGGAACTTCATGTATCAAGTCCGCTCGCATGTCTAACCAACTTTTTTATTTATATAATTTTTATTAAATATGTTAAAATATATTTATATAAATAACATTTTAATAGTTTTTTATAAAAAATACTAATGAATAAACAAGAGAGCCTAAGACGACAACTTGAAAAAAAAATCAAACTAAAAAAGCTTTTCCATTTTACCCGAGCTTAAACATTAAAATTAAATTTTTACACGAGCCAAGCTAAAACATGAATTTGAGTTCTCTGAAAGTAAATATCTCAGCAAAAACTCTAGAAAAGCTCAAGATTGGTTTAACTTCTCTACCCATCTTATGTAAAACTTGTCATAAAATTTTGTATAAATTACTAATCGGTAAATTGGGTTTGGTTAATGGCTTTCTAAGTTAAAAACTATATGAGTATGAGTTTAATAGTTAATTGTTTAATTTAAACTTAAATTATCCCAAATATTTTTCAATCGAATTATCAATCAAACTAATTAAAGTATATTTGTTAATTATGTTATAGAGGTCGGTTTTGAAATTAACTTGTGGATATTGAAGTTTCTTGGGAACGGTGTCAACATTTCTTCGGGTTGTCTTTATGTTTTACGGGGTCGGCGTCAAAATTTCATGTTGTCGGCCGAGATTCACTCGCACATATATCATTACAAAAAATTCATGAGGTGAGGAAGACCCTCACCCCAAACATTGTGTCCGCATCCGCCCCTGGTTTTGTATATATTCTTATAATTTATCATCAAGAAAAATATCAAAATCTTCATTTCTTCAACTTCAAAGAGCTTAATCAAAAGAAAATTTCAGTCGTTAATTTAATAGTTAATCGATTTGTATATTAAATGAGTAGTCAAGTACTTAAGTGCTTACAACATTTGAAGTCGCTTTATTGACAAACGAAGACGCATTATGATTATTATCTTGTTCAAAAACAAACGAAAACATATTATCTTGTTCATAAGCGAATTTTGTAATGGCATCAACATATTTGTTATTCAAGATTTAACTTCTTGTTATTCATGATTTAACTTCTTAAAATTTGTTTATTTTGTTATATTTTTGACCTATTATTCAACTTGTATTATTTCATCTTGCACATCGAATCGTAAAAATAAGATCAAAATTAAAACTAGAATTGCTATGAAATTTGATTGATCAAATCATGATTACCCACTAAAGCAAATATCAAATTCTTACAAAAAGAAATCATTTTTAGATGTCCTAGAAAAACAATCATAATATCCACTTTGGTTAAAGTTATCTAAAGAACCAAACTTTATGATTATGAATGTATAAACTATTTCTAATTGATCCAAATTGTCAAAAGTAACATACTTTACCACATTGGATTCCAAGTAATATGATTAGCTTTATCCTCAAACCTTCAATGAACCACTACATATGGTTCTAGTCCATCTAGGCACCATGGCTCGAGCCAGGATGTCCAATCCACTTGACCAGTTGGAAACCTCGTGCGCTAGATTAGTGCGCCGCATGGTTAACCTCCCTCGAACCATATCAAGAGCGGTGGATCAAGGACTAGACCTCATGACTGTCGGAGGGGGAAGGAGAAACCACTACCAATATCCGCCACCAAGTGTTCCACTCTACCACCAGCATCACTACCACCACCCTCCACCATATCACCCTATTCCTGATAATTTCCAATCCAATTGGGATTTTCTAGTTGGTTTTGAACAACATTCGGGCTCACGCATCCATTTTTCTACGCGTGTAGGTTCAACGAGGTTTTGAAGATGGCTCAAGATGAACACAAGTTTGTGTTCTTGTACTTGCACTCACCTAATCACCCACTTACACCACCCTTTTGCAAGGATACTTTGTGCTCTGAGGTGGTGGTGCAATTTCTTGATGCAAATTTTATGTCGTGGGGTGGTGTTGCCGATAGAGGTGAGGGTTTGCATTTGGCTACGACACTTCAACCAACCACCTCACCATTTTGTGCGGTTGTGGCTCGTGGTTCAGATGATAGCTTAGTCGTGATTCAAAAGGTAGGTTAAAACCATGAATCGAACATATTAGGTAACATGTCATAACAAATAACTTCTAGTATGTGTCAAGTGGTATGAACCAAATAATCTTTTCATGAAAAAAATGTATAATTTTTCTTTGTTAATGACTTGTCATCTATGATCTTTCAAATAAGTTAACTAAAATGTTTTATGTTTTAAATTTACATTTTTGTCGACATTCAACTAGTTTGTCTTGACTGATTAGATATATTTTAGATCTAGTAGTTTTGATAATTTTTTTAAACTCTCTTTTTTAAAGATGGAAGGGCTAGTGACCTCTGAAAAACTAGTCGAGACACTTCAAACAACACTCGAGGAGCATGGATTGGCATTCGACAATGGAAAGAAGAAAAAAGAAGAAAAAAGAAAGGCTGATGTTCAATTGAGACAAGAACAAGATGCTGCTTATTCCGCATCTCTCAAGGCTGATCAGGTTTGGTTAATCATGTCTTTATGATCGATTCCATATGCCCCAGCGCTAGTATCATTTGTATAGAGGTCATAAGCTTGACCTCTCTACAAGGTTAATTGTTCAACTAGACCTTAAACACCTACATTGACTTAACATGTTCTCGTTTCAACACATTATTTACTTGCTTTAGGAAAAAGCGATGAAACTCGAAAGCAAATATCAACATCGAGATAATGCAATCCCAAATGCTCAAGATATCCAGGTTCATATTACAAGTTATATGGTTGCGTATTTTTCTTATAGATGTGTACTTGATGTTTGTTTTTCTACAGATTTTAATCCGCTTTCCAAACGGAGAAAGGAAGCAGCGAGTTTTCTCACAGAGAGACAAAATCAAAGTTGTATTCATATTCATCGACTCATTAGGTCTACCTGGACTTGCTAGAAACTATAAACTCGTGTCAAGTTTTCCTAGAAAAGTATATGGGGTTGATCAAATGAAAATGAGTCTCAAAGATGCTGGATTCGATTCAGAAACAACTTTATTTGTCGAGCTTGTTTGATAACCGTAGGTTCCTAACGGTTTTAATGTTGTCACTAGAGCTTTAGTGATGAACAAGGGTCAAGTTTTTATCTAAAAATATTAGTACATTACAGATGCATTATCAATATGCATTTTGCTATGAAGTTTATGGGATCGATTTGTTAATCCATTGATGGGCTTATAAGTTATTGGGCCGGTAAAACATGGGCTTCGTATTTCATTTGGGTTTAGTTAATTTTCTAAGAAAAGTATAAATTGGTGGAATCAACAGAAAGGTCAATAAGTAATTATTATTATTGTAAAATAAGTCTCTTATATATTAGTTAATAAATGGATGTTTCAGACGTTTTACCTACATGAAACCTTAGAAAATACAATCAAAGTTGTTTTTGTTAAAAAATCAAAGAAATTATTTGTTGGCTAGTTTAGTTCACCATAATATTGATGTGCTTGTGTAGGAATAAATAACAAGCAGTTTATTATCTAATAATCAGATGCACAAAACTAAAGATTTCTAAATGAATATTAAGTAAGTCTACTTGAATTTGATATGATCTTAAGCATTTTGTTTCATTCGAGTTAAAGCAAGTCTTCAAGCATTCCATACTCCATAGTCGACGTCAGAGTAGTGTTTATTTCCTTAAAATACTTGTCAAATATACTTATTATCTATAAACAAAACAAATTAAAAGCGACAAAAAAGTAATTATAGGCTAATTACGAAAAGTGGTGTGTTTCCAGTCAAGTCTATCTGTCCATAAAGGACTCCTTTATGAATTGGGGTCGTATTTCATGATGAATTTAAATGTTATTTTCATTTTATGACGAATTTAAATGTTATTATCATTTTATGTCTCATGAAATGAACAATAGTTCATCTTGGCTCATCATAATTACTTTTATGATACTATTTAAAATGTATAATCAATGTCCCGTGCCTAAACGACAAAAGCAAAATTTTGGGGGCCAATAAGTTAGTAAGCATTTTAAAACCAAATTTAGTTTAACTTAATAACAAAAATCTGATTTTATTTATGTTTGCACCTAGTAATTTTAACTCGATTTATTTACCTATGTAACTAAGGGGCTGTTCGACAGCCTCTTAATCGGTCACTCTATGATTCAGATGTCTGAATAGTTCAACACTTAATGGTTTAGACTGTTTGTTTTGTGAGTACATGTCTGAATGGTTAATACATTTACCTCTGAATAGTTAAGCATTATATTGATACTGAATGGTTAAGAGGTCTAATGTTGAATGATTAAGACATATTATTTGAATTGGTCAGACATTTGCCTTTAAATAGTTAAACAATATACTAGCTATTAATGGTTTAGAACTCTTAATGGTTTAGACCTTTTAATGGTTCAACACTTAATTATTCAAAAGTTTTTAAATAATCCATAAATCAATTTGCTATTATAATTTTGTTTTCTTTATTATTATAATAAGTTTTCTTAGTACTAATAAATTTTGTTTTTATATTTAAGTTTTTAGTTTAAGAACTTATTTTTACTTGTCGCACAAAAAATTCTGAAGCATATAAATTGGCTCTAGCTATCAGAATAGCAAGTAATAAGATTCTTTTATTTTTAACATATAGAAATTCTATCATATTATTTAATTTTCACATTCCTAGCCACAATAACTTTGAAACTAAAGATTGCTAGTTGCATTTTCTATCAACAATGGTGGCTGTGAAGTGCTACATTAATGTTACAAACAATATAGTCAAAATTTCAAACATCATATTCAGCTTTATAAATTTAAATGTAACTTAAATATTAGAAGGTTAGAACAAGAATACTTGAGATATTATAATAATACTTATCATATACAAGTAAAAATGACATTATATTATTACACATTTATAAAGTTCGGTGAGGATTTTAAAATTTTTTATTCACTTTGATCTTTGTTTATAAACATTCTTTTGCAACCATTAAACACCACTTGGAGGGTGTTTGTTTTTTGAAAAAATCTCTTCCCCGCCTCTTCATCTGCGCGCTCGCAGACACGGGAAGAGGTTTTACTTCGTAGACTTTTTGTTTTCCGAAAGACGTTTCATTAAAAAACATCTTCCTCACCTCTGCATGGAGAAGAGGTGGAACAAAATCTTCACAACCTCTTCTAACCTCTTCTCTTCTTATTTTGAGCCTTAACATCTGATCCTTCACCCATCTTCATTCCCTACCATCTTCTACCCACCTCCCCCACTTCACAGCCATCTTCGGCCGCCCCCCCGTCGCCGCCGCGCCACCGCGCCAGCTCGCCACCGTCGCCACCGCCAGCCCTCCTCTTCGGCCGCCTCATGTCCCTTCGCCCCCTCCTCTTCGGCCGCCTCCCTCCCTTTCGCCCCCTCCCTCCCTTTCGCCCCCTCCCTCCCCTTTGCCCCCTCCTCTTCGGCCGCGTATACTTCTGGTTTCTAGAAGGTTCACGAGTAACAGAATCACTCCTGACCGTTCGATTCCCAATTTGTTTTCGTTGAGTTGAGATAACTGAAGGAGAGCACACACGACCTTCTCCTTCGCCGTTGATGTTCCAACCTTCAACGCTTTCACCAGCGGTCTGATCGCTCCGGAAGAAGCTAACAACTCATTGTTTTCATTGCACAAAGAGAGATTCAAAACCGCTGTCAAGAAAGGTTCGAAGATTCAATCTTTAAAGATCCAAACACCCACCCACTTGAGAAGAATCAACAAGCTTCCATTTTTGTGAATCTATGAGCATTACTGAAGTGGGGTTTGCTTTATAATGGATTTAAAGGAGATGAAATAGAAATTCACCTGAATTAGAGGCAAAGTTGCAGGTGACCTGTTTTCTACATTAAGGTGTTTGTTTTTTGAAAAAACCTCTTCCCCACCTTTTCATCTGCGCGCTCGCAGACGTGGGAAGAGGTTTTTACTTCGCAGACTATTTGTTTTCCGGAAGACGTTTCATTAAAAAACGTCTTCCTCACCTCTGCACGGAGAAGAGGTGGAACAATGTCTTCACAACCTCTTCTAACCTCTTTTCTTCTTATTTTGAGCCTTAACATATGATCCTTCACCCATCTTCATTCCCCAACATCTTCTACCCACCTCCCCCACTTCACAGCCATCTTCGGCCGCCCCCGTCGCCACCGCGCCAGCTCGCCACCGTCGCCACCGCCAGCCTTCCTCTTCGGCCGCCTCCCGTCCCTTCGCCCCCCTCCCCCTTCGCCCCCTCCTCTTCGGCCGCCTCCCTACCATTCGCCCCTCCTCTTCGGCCGCGTATACTTCCGGTTTCTAGAAGGTTCACGAGTAACAGAATCGCTCCTGACCGTCCGATTACCGATTTGTTTTCGTCGAGTTGAGATAACCGGAGGAGAGAACACACGACGTTCTCCTTCGTCGTTGATGTTCCGACCTTCAACACTTTCACCAGCGGTCTGATCGCTCCGGAAGAAGCTAACAACTCCTTGTTTTCATCGTACAAAGAGAGATCAAAAACTGCTGTCAAGAAAGGTTCAAAGATTCAATCTTTAAAGCTCCAAACACCCACCCACTTGAGAAGAATCAACAAGATTCCATTTTTATGAATCTGTGAGCATTACCGAAGTGGGGTTTGCTTTATAATGGATTTAAAGGAGATGAAATAGAAATTCACCTGAATTAGAGGCAAAGTTGCAAGTGACCCGTTTTCTACAATAAGTCTGAGATCTTTTTACATTCACCTGGTTGGTATATGGTTGGTATTGGGTTAGTGATGACTTTTATTTATATATTAATGTATTAGTTGTTTTAAAGTTTAAAAATTAAATTTAGTTTAATTACAGAATATTTCAGCATTCTGCAGATGTTAAACAAAACAAACAGTCTTTTTTTTGCAGACTGCAGACATTTGGTCCACCTCTTCTGCTGCAGATGTCTGCAGATGTGGTCCGCAGACTGCAGACGTTTACCTGCAGAAAAAACAAACAACACCTAAATCTAAGATCTTTCTACATTCACCTGGTTGGTATATGGTTGGTATTGGGTTTGTGATGACTTTTATTTATATATTAATGTATTAGTTGTTTTTAAAATTTAAAAAATAAATTTAGTTTAATTACAGAATATTTCAGCATCCTGCAAATGTTAAACAAAACAAACAGTTTTTTTCTTGCAGACTGCAGACATTTGGTCCATCTCTTCTGCTGCAGATATCTGCAGATGTGGTCCACAAACTGCAGACGTTTTCCTGCAGAAAAAACAAACAGCACCTGGTGTTCGAATCAAAAGAATGACATTTTTTTGGCTCTTTTTTTCTTTTTTTTCTCAATTACTTTTTATTTTGTCAAATAAGTCCTTGAAAATTAAAAATATAATGTAAATCCTTATTCCACTAGCAAGTCTATCTGAACTTGATGACGTGGTTTTGACTCAATGGGTACATGTTTTGTTTCTTTTGCTATCTTCTTTATTTTTCTAAACTACTTATTAACATTTGTATTTTTTATTTCCTTTTACTTTCTTTCAAAAATTTGTCATTTTAATTTTAACTTTTGTTAGTGACGCAATATATGAGCCATAATACTTTTTTTTCTATGTTTTGATCACGTTAATAACATCGATGTAACACGCGTAATCAAGTACGCAAACTCGCTGCATTGCGCGGGTTTAATTTTCTAATTGTAACAAAAATTGATAGATATCTTAAAAAGTGTTGATAAAATATCTCAACCACAAAATATGGGAACAATGATAAACAAATAAGCCTGAGCGAATCAAAAGACAGTGAAAAATTTTAAAATACAAGGATTGTGAGCAAGAATATGCATGTCGTTGTCTTGCCAACCTTGGAATCTTGGTCCAATTTGGAATGATCTTCAAATCCACTTTTTTAAAGTGAGGAAGCTCCAAGCCCTAGGGTGTGCATACGCCTGTTCGGTTTGGTTTTTGAGCTCCATCGAAACCGAAAGCGATGGTTCGGTTATGGAACTTCAAGCGACCGAAACCAATAATTCGTTTGGTTTTTGGTCTGTTTCGGTTACTTTTGGCTTGTTAATTTTGATGGTATAAGTTTGGTTATGGAGCTCGGTTTTATTATTTGAAGTGTTTTGAACATGTGCTAAGCATACAAATACTAAAAAATACATGATATATTTATATATTTTGAACCGATGGCCCAACATAATAACCAATGAAAGTTTGGACCGGCTACTCTGAATCGGTCCAATGGGCAGGTTGCCCGAGCAGACCGGTCCGACCCTGTCTTCTCTTCAAAATGTTGCTCATTGGTACTACATTGAGTCCTCATGCCACTGATAGTTATCATATTTTCCTTGTTTTTCCCCGAGCAACACATCGACCTTTTTCCCTCTTGTTTTTCTTTAAGGGGCTGTTAATAATTTAGATGTCTGAATGATTCAATACTTGATGGTTCTTGATGGTTCAGACTGTTTGTATTATGAATAAATGTTTGAATGGTTCAACATTATACTAATGTTGAACGGTTAAAAGGTCTAATGCTGAATGATTAAGACATCTTATCTGAATTAGTCATAAATTTGTCTTTGAATAGTTAAGCGATATACTAGGTCTTAATAATTAAAACTTTTTATTAATTCAGCACTTAATCATTTAGAAAGTACCACACAAGCCCTAACTTTTTCCCGCTTCTTTGATGGAGTTACGAGTGGGGTGACGAAGTCGGTTTAACGACTGGGCACGGGTGATTCGGGGTGACGTTCCCATCCGGACCGAAAATTCCCCACCTTCTCTGGAACTCATACACCCTCACCTCATATGATTTTACTCCAAAACCTTTGACTACAATATTCCTACGGTCTACATCTACATTCTAACCCACACCCACCCTGCAAAAAGAAAACGCCAAAATCTTCCAATTTCTTCAAAACCATCGAATTTTTTCGATTTCTCTCAAATGGGTTTCTCCGAATTTCGATTCTTTCACATGGGTTTCCTCTAAAATTTTCAATTTTGACTTCAATTTAGTCTTACCCACCTACAATGACAGTCAAAATCGCTTCAATATCTTGCGTTTCCACATCTTTATCCTCTTCATTCCAGCCAAGAAGAACTCCTGAGGTTCGATTATTTGATAATCTAAGAAAACCCTCTTTGATTTCGAGCTGAATTTCTTTAATTTGCATTATCCGAAAGAATTATGTAGGGTTTATATTCAAGTTTCGAGATACGATTGAATCTTTTGATAGTCAAAGCACATAGTTTAAAATTTTCTTATTTAGGCTTCAGGGTTTGAATAATTAAATCCAAGCATTTATATGCAATTTAACTGAAATAAGTTTGTGTTGTATCTTAATTTCCTTTAGTTTTTAGTTCTTGTAAATATCTCCATGTTGGGTAGTTTTTTGTTATTCAGATTTAGCCATTAAGGGGTGTTAAATGCACATTGAAAGTGATTATTTCTTATTATTTTATTTTGTTACCAAATAGTTTAGAAAACAGAATTATAATCCTTTCTACCAAAAACACAAATCTGTATAAGCATAATCTGTTTGGAATACATTTCCAAACATCATAGTATGCCGAAGGCACGCTCAAGGTGCAATGGACGAGCCTTCGGCCTAGACACAAGACCCTTAAAGAGGGACGCCTTTTTAAGCGAGATGCATAGTATAAAAATATCATTTTAGGGGCTTGAGACACGTTTTAGGCTTTTTTTGGGGTAATTTAGGCTGTTTTAGGTTGATTCCAGTTTTGTTTAGAGCTAGTGTATTTGTTTCAGACACGTTCAGACGAATTTTGGCTGGAACTTGGCCAGAAATTACGCCTGAGCGCCTGAAAAAGAGCTTTTGAAGCGAGGCAACAAGGCTGCACTGGGCTGTACTTTGAGGGCCTAGGTGCACGCCTTGTGGGCGTTTGACAACAGAGCCAAGCATTCTCCAACTCTTTCTGTTTTATCTACTTAGGTAGTTCTGCTAGGGTTTTTAACATACTTGAAGACATGATTTTTTAGTTTTGTTTTTCATGATTTTTGTTGTTGTATGTGGCCACTTCCATTGGTTTTGATATTTGTTTGTTTTCATTTGGGA
Organism: Flaveria trinervia; assembly: GCA_025506515.1. Classification (NCBI taxonomy): domain Eukaryota; kingdom Viridiplantae; phylum Streptophyta; class Magnoliopsida; order Asterales; family Asteraceae; genus Flaveria; species Flaveria trinervia. The sequence goes on from CM046445.1 coordinate 4,537,542, forward strand.
CTAATATTTCAAATGGCTTTGGACTTCGTTTTATATTTCCAGTTAAGGAGAACACTAATGCATTTAGTTTAATAATCCAAATGCACACTTATAAACATAATGACCTAAGGACATCAATGTTGGTTTCTATGATTATATTTTCACATTTCTTGTAAAATTTATTGTTCATTGTATGTTATGGCATATTTGGTTAAATAATATTTAATTACGCATATGGCCTTTTCACACTTGTTGATATGAAGTGTTAATTGATGTTGAAAAGATCCTTTGGGCCTTCCTTATATCAAAGGGTATAACTTATTATTGTTTAATTAAAATTCAAATTTCTTGCTTAGAGAGTGTCATATGTTGATCAAACAGCTGCTCAGATCTCACTTTTTTTTCTCAGTAATAATTTCTATCCGTCTAGTTCTAATTTCCCATAATTATTTTCCTTTTTCCATAATTATTTTTTTCTTTTTTCCATTTGTAATTCAGCAACTTCTGTTCTCAGGTCAGCTTACCACCAAGATTACATGATTGTAGACAGCTGAAAATCAGAGGTGTGTTTGTAACTTGATACCTGATTCCTCATACAAAATTAACAATTAGATAAGAAAACCTGAATTAACCCCTTATATCTAGAAGGATCAAAATTGTCACATGCGCTAGAAGTCATTTTTCTGTCTTGTGCATGCATACTTTAGTTTTACAAGTTTCTTTTGATTATTATGTTTCTACAGATAATACAAGATGTTCTCTACTCAGAACATTGAACACAATCCAAAGGTTCCCAAACAGACGACTTATATTCTTTGCATCTCCTAATAACTTAATCTTGGATAGTGAGATGGAATCAGATGATAATACAGACCAAGAAGATGATAGCGATGATGATATTCTAATTGAAGATGATTTGCCATCCAAAAGTGAAAATGTGGAAATTAGTAGAGGAAGGCCTGGATTTATATCGTTCTATAATCAAAGTTACAAAAAAGAACCTGAAATTATTGTACCTACAATCACCACTACCAACCAAACCAACCTTTTATGGTTTGTGGGTCCTGGTGTTCTTGTAGCCTCATTCATTTTCCCATCACTTTACATGCGAAAAATCCTTTCATCTGTTTTTGAGGACTCTTTATTGACAGGTATTATTTCTGAGCATCTTTTGATTGTATAGCCTCATGAATTGTTATTGAAATGGACGGGTTTGGTAACAAGTCTAAATGGGTCCTAATTAAAATGGATAATTTGTTATGTGGGTCGAAACAACCTAACCCATCAAAACTTCATTTTTGTTCAATTTTTATGGAATTAGTAAATACCTTATTAATTAAACATGATTACTAACGCTGTAATATTAATAAAATAATAGAAATGATGTACTGTAAGCACTTAATGCGCTTTGGGTGATTATCAACCTTTCTCTTTTTAGTAGTCGTTGGATTTGAAATGGATTCAGGTTGAAGTGAGCAGTTTATCATTGCAGGTTAAAAGGTCGGGTTGGTTTATCTGAAATTTCAAAACTCATATTATTAAAGTATTAACCAAATTTAAACAAAAAAGATTTAGGAGGCTGTGTACATTTAGTATACACTTTGGTAGGCTATCAGCCTGTTTGACCCATTTGGCATGTTATCTTTTCTGTTAGAAGTTTGTAGTTGTTTTTGGAACGGACCATTTTGTTTTTAAGTCTTAAAAGATGACATGAAATAACCAATTTAAAACAAATGGGTCGAATAGGCCACCCCTACGTGCTAGCTGATTCTTGTCTTTTACTCATTTAAACTGCTATCGAAAAATATAACCCAAATTGACCCATGAGGTAAATGGATTGAAAATTGCCACCTCTACAATTTAAGATCATTCAATTATTATTTTTTTCATATGCATCTTTGTATTTGCAGATTTCCTCATATTGTTCTTCACAGAAGCTCTTTTCTACTGTGGGGTAGCTATGTTCCTTTTCATAGTAGACCATTTGCGTGGGCCTGTTAATGCAAAAAATAGCCCTATACCGTCACCTCAATTGGTGTACCGAATCACATCTGTGGCTGCATTGGTTCTCAGTCTAGTGATTCCTATGGTCACTATGGCTTGGTTTGGCCGTGGACTGGCCCAGCAGCTTCTGCTACACTTGCACCATATCTTGTTGGCATTGTCGTGCAGTTTGCATTTGAGCAGTATGCAAGATACATCAAGTCACCTTCTTGGCCTCTTATTCCCGTCATCTTTCAAGTAAGTCGCACATTTAATTTTTTTCCAGTTTTAAATGAGAGCAGGTCAGGGGGTTGGGTAATTGGTCAAAATGGGTTATTATGGTACTGACACTAAAATCAGTGGTAAAGTTTACCTGAACATGTTGTCCAAGATTTTCAGTTTTCTCTAAGAACATATAGTGTCAAATAGTTATAAAGTTTCAATAAAATTGATTGCCGGAGGAGGAAAAGTTACAGGTTTAACCAAAATGAGTAGTTTTATTGAGCTGATAGCCTGATACGATGGGGTTGTTATTGGGTCAAAAAATGGGTAATTTTTGGTATGGGGTCAAAACTGGTAATTTTTTCATGCTAAACTGAAATGGGCTGGGTTTACCCAAACACTATGGCCCAGAGATCTAAAAGATTTTTCACAAATTATTAACCTGTCAAATATGATTGGATTTATTACTATTACTATAATAAAATGGAGGGACTGGGCGGGGTAGGTAATGGCTTTCTAGAAGTCGGGCCAGGTTGCACCAAACACTTTTTGTCCAAGGTTTTATTTTTTTGTATAAATATTTGGTGTCAAATGAGTACAAATATTATGTTATATCTGTTCAAATGTTTTAGTAAACATGGTTAGTTGATTACAAAAATCACTCAAATTGAGGTTCTATAGTAATCTTACTTTCTGAATAAAATTAGTTAGAAGGAATTTAATTATACTGCATCATGCATTCAAAATGTTCCCAGGTGAACATATACCTTTTTAAGCCATTCTGTTGGAGATAAAACATGATATGGTTATAAATAAATGGGTCGAAATTGATGGTTTCTTTAATTACCCAACTTAGAATCTTGTGTATTTTCAGGTGTACAGATTGCACCAGCTGAATCGAGCAGCACAACTCGTGACTGCACTTTCTTTCACAGTTAGAGGGGCTGAATCAACACCGCATAATTTGGCTATTAATACCTCATTGGGTATGCTTTTGAATGTTCTTCAGTGTCTTGGGGTCATTTGTATTTGGTCTCTTTCTAGTTTTCTGATGCGGTTTCTACCATCCGCTACAATAACCGAACAGTGAATCTTAATCTGTATTCATAGCGGTTTTGTATCTTGTGGAACATCATAAGTTCTTAGCAACTGCTAGAATTTTTGCATTAATAGTATTTCAAAATACCCATTTGTTGTAGGTATGACAGATGCTGCTTTATAGTGATTAGTTGTGTTCGGAGTTTTAATTGGTTATCTTATTGACCTATAGATATTAAAAGGCTCTACAGTTTACACAATGTTCTACTTAGGGGTGAGTTTACTATTTAGTTGTGTGAATTTCTTACGTTACATGAACCTCACATTTATTTCATAGGTTTAAGTTTAATTTAACTTAATTTGGGTTACTCTTGGTTCAAGCCCTCAAGTACATGTAGCTAAACAAGCCAGGTTGACCTAGCGGGTTTATAGGTCAACCCAGATATTTTATGTCAAACTTTATGAAATGAAAAAGAAGGTTTTAAGTGTAATTGTTTTATATATATTTATATTTTTCATTGTAAATTTGTAACTTAAGAGTGCTAATATATGTTGTTGTAACTTTTTATCAGGCTCAACATGTTAAATCATGAACATGACTCATTCAACGTCTGTTATAACTTATATAGTAAATATTAACTGGATCACATCACACTAAAAGGAGTTCAATAACATTCCCATCAAAATAATTACAGAAATGTCATTCAACCTATGGTCAAAACTCAAATACACACAAGTCATATAATACTCATGTGAGACATTGCATCTATGTTGTTGTCTTCTATAGTTTCTAGTGATGCTATCCATATGTAGCTCTAATCTTGTTGTCATGGTTACTTCTCTCCTATACAACTTCTGTATCCCTATAATTAGACATCTACAATTTCAATTTTGGTTAGTTTTCCCACCTTGACTTTCTCCAAAAGCTGCACCTCTGTCTGCAAAGCAGCATATTCTTTTTGAGCCTCTTCTAACACTGTTTTAAGGTTCACCACCTGCCATTTAACATAATAACATGAATCAACAAGACTCAACACACGCTTTGGGTCATGTTTTATGTCCCCTAATGGGTTAAATGTGTGCAACTAATAATTTTAACTAAAGAGTAAACGGGTCAATGTATTCAAAATGCATAAGACCTTAATCTTTGTTTACAAAAGCTTAGATTAGCCATACGTAACACATTAGTTATATATGTAAACTAAATAAATAAGGGCTGCAGGTCGCCCCAACTTGACCCATTTTGACCCATACACAAAATTTTCTTACCCAACGTGTTGGGCCCACCCATTTTATAAATGGGTGCAGATTTCACTAAATCTAAAAGTGTATCTCTTAACCTACTAAAATGACTACGATTGTTGAAGTACCTTTAGATCAAGTTCTTTCTCACTATTCTCGAATTCCAAGCATCTAAAAAAAATCATCAACCACCTTAATCGCACTCACATTATCTACTATATAGAAAATGATATTGAACAGCTTCAGATTGCAAAAAAACACAAAATATAAAGACTAAAGACTTCTCACTGCTGTTTAAGCTTCTTGTTTTCTTGCATAAGGAATGCCTTCTTTTGATCCTGTGCATTATGTATACTTCAACACAAGTATATTTTCCATTAAATATATATCTTTCAAATTTACTGAAAACTGTATTACCATAGCTCCACCAGTTATCATCGTAGCATTATTTGGTGGGATAACATCAGATTGATCAGGTGATTTCCTCTTCATCATTGTAACGTTCTCTGGTGGGGTAACATCGGGTTGATCAGGTGATTTCCTCTTCGAATTTGAAACTGGATTATCACAAAAGTAAGACCATACGAACTTTAGGAAGAATGTGATGGAAACCAAATGTTAGAAGATAATATGGCAAAAAAAGGTCAGACTCGTGTGCACAAACTCGAACAAAAGTGGTTTTCTGAATTTTACCAAAATTAATAGGGTAGCCCTGTGGACTCTCACTTTTTGTGCTCACAAGTCCCTAAACTTTCTTGTCTAGATAAATCCTACAGCTTGTTAAAATTTATCTTTTTCAAGAAATTTTTTTCATTATTAAATCCCTTAAAACATGGACAATTTCTGGTTAACTTTTAACAGTTAAGAGATTTAATCGGTAGGAAAAGTATTTGGAATTTTCTGCACAAAACTTGATAGTTCAGGTTCTACTATTGATACTTTCTAATTTACTATGTGCCCATTTGATGTGGTTATATTTTGGTTTTTTATTAAAAATAGTTGTTATTCTTTTAAACTTTTGACATATGAGCTCATATATAAATACAAATACGTCACTATGATGTATTTATTTTTATCTACATCGATGTAAATTTATTAAAAACAATTTGAGCTGTATAAACTTTAAATGGATAATTAAACTTAAAATGTTCATATTGTGCAAACGTTATTTTAAAAGTGCAGATAGGTCAACCTTAATAATATGATTACTATCAACTATCAACCTCTTACCTTCTTTAGGGAAACTATCAGAAGCATATGAAGGTGGAGCTCTTTTAGGGGTAGTATACCCGAGGTATCCACAATGAAAATCCCTGCAAATGTGTAAATAAAAAAGTAGGATTGTTATTCTGAGTTCATTATATATACTATATTTGGCATGAAACAAATAACTAACCAGTATTCGAGTGTCATAATCTTCAATCGGGTTACAAGCTTTTGAAAAACATTAGTTTTTTCAAAATCTTGTTTACTGTGAGTAGGCTCGATATAATCTGCTTCAAGAACCCCTAAACAAAGCCACACTACAAAGTTAACTAAACCAGCCCAAATGCTAAACCCATAGATTATTCATAGGGTTAGGGGTATTCATGGTTTGGTTTTGGTCATTTTTCTGAGAAACAACATACAAAACCGGTATGGTGGGTCGGCCAAAACAGCCAAATTGGTTTTGGTAGTTTTACCTGATTGAACAAATCTCTTTTTAATTATGTTTTCATAATAAACTTATATGTATTAAATTATTATTTATTAACATGATAAAGATTTTCATGAATAAAAAAAGTTCAAGAAGGTTAAATGGCTGGTTTCAAGTTCAAAACAATGGGTCGGACAGTTTAACTGTCAAACCACCAAAACCAAACCATAAAGTGAACCATATAAATCTTGAACCGGACGCCTTGCTTTGGTCTGGACTGTTCAATCGGTTTCAACGGCTTATGAATACCCCAGCCCAGGTCTTAAAAAAATTGGCCCAGATCAAAATAACCAAAGAACCAACTGAGGCCGTGACCAAACCAAACCAAACCAAACCAGGAGTGTTAGATGTGTCTAGGTTGGATCTTGTAATTTTCAGTTTATTAAAACCCAACTTTTTAGATTTTTGAAATTATTAAAACCTTAACTTACCAACAACTCCTCGTCCTTTGCTGTTGCTAAGAGTGACGACAGGTAAAAATGGCTGGGAAAAAAATGTTAACCCTAAGCAACTGTTGGATTTCATTTTACAAAACAAAAATATGAAAAGTGAACAAAAATTACCAATATTAAACGACTCTTATGGTAGATGTTAAAACCATGGACTTTCACACGTGGGGCCTCCTTAAGGAAACCAATTGTTGTAATCACTGAACCCTGAGAGAAAACTTGATTCAGAGTGTTAATCTTGCTAATTATCAAAATATAATATAAAGTAAACAAGAAATGATAATAATAACCTCGCTTGATCTACCACTATTGGGTTTATACAAGATGAACTCTGGGTGCTTTAAATCCGTTGCAATATTATGATATAGAACAACTTTCCCGCGCAACACTATGCAGAATGTTTGGGGTAGTTTCAGGTACAGGATGGATAAGTATGCCTGAAACAGGAATTTACTGAAATTCTTCAACATTTTTGGTTAGTTATGTGTTACCAGTTGGTTACGTAAATTTAAGTAAATATCAAAAAAGAAAGAGCTCATACATATCAATTAAAGTAAGTTATGTGTTACTAGTTGATTACGTCAAAAGTTGCACAAGGTGTATTTTAGTGCTACAACCCCTCTTAAACTGATTCATCCGATATATCAATTTATACTAACACTGGTTATTTATAACTAATTCTGAAAAATATCCGACTGAAACTCATGCTAATTAAGTTTTCGGGTCAACCTGATACGAACCGTACTTAAAATGACCCAATTTGACCCAACCTCATTGTGACACAACTTGTTCATTTTTCAAAATTCTAGGATGCCATAACATGTGGATACAAATAGGAGTGTAGAATCTAAACATACACGGAGAGAATAATGAAGGCGATTAGCAATGTGATTCTCAGTAATTGCCTTATTTGAATCATCTTTTGCCTTAGTCTTTCCATCCCATGCAAGACGAATATCCTGCACCAAATTGTGCTTTTTGACTCATGGGAATCACATGGTAGAAATAACCACAAAAATGTACAAAAGGAAAATGTTAAAAACCTCAGTATCAGATTCAAAATCAAGCTCTACGTTACCGTCTTCATCAAGCCATAAATTGTATATAATAATTTTCGTCCCATGAAAACCAACATCATCAAACTACAATCGACAAAGAAGATTTCGGTTATTATTGTTATAATATCGTTGGTTTAATCACATCAGTTACTGGCTTACTGCATTAATTGTTAACAAAAATTAAGATGGACAAAGAAGTGGGACAAAGAAGTGTTTGCAGACAACCCACTCAAGTTGTTTCAACCTGTACTGAAAATATCTTGCTTCAAACCGAACATGTTTTTACCCATTAATCAACCCGTCCATCTTGCCATCTCTACAGTCTAAACTACCCTTAAAAATAAGATGACCGGCCCAAGAAAAGTCAACAGAACAAAAAAGATCTTGAACATGTAGGCTGCTTATGGTAGAACCCAAATAAAAAAAATACAAAGAATTTGGACCAGATATTAAATAAAATAACAATAAACGAAGAAAATAGCGGTGAACTCATTTTTATAGTTTTTTTTCCTAAAACAACTCATATCAAGACGAGCCCATTTTGGCTGGAACCAGTTTCTACATGAACAATATCAATACCTTTTTAAAACAGCTCGTTTTGACCAGACCCCAGTCTGACCCTACTATTTCGACCTGTTAGTCGTCCTGCCCATATTGCCAGGCTTACTTCTTTATAGAATAAATACTGATAATAATCATCCAATAAAATATAAAACATGCAAGGGGCTAATGGCTATCAACTTACTTGCTTTAGTAATTCTTCTTCTGAAGAATAAGGGGACCACTGCAGCAACACTGATGTGTTTAAACTGGAGCGTCCCTCACTTTTGGGTTGTAGCGACTCAAAAGAACCTGTCATGAAGTTGTACTTGTAATGCACCTGCAGTTTTACATAATACAATACAATTGAGAACTTTATATAATAGTTTTAATTCACAGTTGTTACAATATATGGCAGATTGTGTTGGCAGATATTTAAAAAAAATAGTTGAACTTCTCACCATTGGAACAACTATTCTATCATAGCCTGATTGAGTCAAAAAGGTATATGATAGAAGGCCAATGCTCTGCGTCAAAGTCCTGTCAACAAGAACAACAAAGTTTAAAATTGGTCTTTATAGATACCCTTTTGGGTTTGACTTCCGGAAAAGCAAACTTAGCATTCTCTTGTAATTCTTCTCAAATTTATAAACATGTGCATCTAAATATTATAAATACTCGATAGCCAAAAAATAGACCAATCAGAAAGCACATAATTAGGAGCATACTGATTAACAAAGGAACGGGTGAAAACTATGGCATCTGCTCCGAGCCTCATAGAACTGGTTTTAAAGCCATTCCCATCTACAAGTCAACCAGTTAGAGTGAAGAAGAATAGTAAAAATCATCACACTCACACAGTGAAAACCATGTTCATACACTTTCCAATTGAAGATTCCAACTTTTTCTCTGAAAATCCAAAACTCAGACATTTGCGCATTGCTTCTGGATCCATCCCAGCCCCATCATCTAGTTTAAGTCATTAAAGCAAAATGCCAGGCATATATTAATAATTTCGCAAGATTTAGAAGAGGAAAACCTTAAAATTTTGGATACCTTGAATCAATAATGCTGGACTACCATTTCTTGGGTTTAATATTCTATCTATCATCACAAATTGAGCCCCGTTTTGTATCTACAAAACATATGAATAAATTGACATGAGGATTGATGGCATATATCCCAATCAAATGAACTCTTACTCTTTTTCAATAGGATATATTAGTTATTGATAATCAAAGCTAAGATATAAGCAATGAGTGGATCTTGAAGCACTCTATTTCATCCAAATGATCATAATTATAAGTTAATACTCAAATATACGAATGAATTTCTACTTACTTTGAATACAATGACATCCCCAAGACCATTCAAGATTTTAAATTTTGATACCATCTTAGTTCAATACCTTTTTTCTGTTATATGATATAATTGGCTCATATTATAATAGTTATAATAGTTTCCATTCAAGGCATAGCTACAAGTAATTTATAGAAATAAAGCATGTAAACTTTAGATGCTCTAATGTCTCATTTAGTAAAGAATAAATGCAAAAAACAAGATTGGGATGATGAGAAAGAACTTAAAAAAACCGGTTAAACAAAAATCAACAAGAAATTTTAACATAACTACCTCATCTACAGCATTATCAAGAATTTCAGCAATGGCTGCAAAAACAAGAGGGAAAATAGACTGTTAAGAATATACAAAATCACGATTTCATATGGCATTTTACAGCAAATTGAAAATGTACAACAGGTGAAACTCAACATACCACCAAAGGCCCATTTGTGTGAAGTTGCATTTGAGTGAAGAAACTTAGGGTGTATATGTAGATAACTTGAACCCACTGTTGATACATACCAAGTAATTAGAACTTGATACAAACGAAGCAAAACATACAAAATTAGCCCATTTATAAGTTCAAACTTTATTAATGAACCCAATATCTAGAATTGCTTGATAGTGAGACCATTTTAAACAAAGCAACTACTGCTAACTACTAAGCAATATCAGTCATACTAATAAGGTAAGTCCCGTATTACCCCGAAGATTCAAGTCCCTTATTCAACAGTACCAATAACTAAAAAGATCTATGACTTTGCAAGCTTTATAAAGCACCCAACAATTCATTAATCATGATATCAAGATCATTTTTTATCAGTATAGAGATTTTTATAGTAAATTACCATGGCTTTTGGACACAGAAGCGAAATTATCATTATAGACTCCAGCTTTCCAAAATTGGCGACAGATGGGTGCTCCATGTTCTGATGAAATGGAACAACGACTTGACTCGTCAACTGTGGATTTCCACTGATCCAGATTGCAAGTGCCGCTTTGACCAGTTGACCAACTGGTGCTCCTATCTCCTTCACAGTCTTGATCAACTATCATCCCAACTGACTTTGGTTGCATATTAGTCAATCCCATATCTACTTTTCCAAAGCCATAATCACATCATAAATCAGCCATATCCAGGTTTGCAATTTCTAAAAAGCCATAATCCCAGCATAAACCAGTCATCAGAACTGTGAAATTTATAATAAAAACTCTAAAATATATATGAATAAAACTGAAATTGAACCTGAACAACAAAATTTGTCAAGAGTATACCGAACAAGTAAAGGGAAAGCTATAATTGTTCTTTCAATGCATACATCTACAATAGAAAAAAATCCTTCTTCAATAGGATGTTTCGATTAAAATGTACTTTAATTAGATAACAAGAAACATAAACTTCAGAAATGAGATACACCACTGTATACTAAGCTATGACTCGTTATATCAATCTAAACTATAAATCATTTGGGCATGTTAGAAGATACATGTATATATAACAATATAAGAATCATGTCAATTTATTGTTCATGTAGTATATGTAGGGGTACTATTGTCTTTTATATATTTGCTAGAATAGTGGTCCCTTCATACTCACATTATTCTAGATTGTTCTCTGCTCCTCTATATATGAGAGGGCACACATTTTGTGATCAAATAAATAATTCAATTATAGTATATTCCATGAATTTTCTTTACGTGAATCAGGGCATTTGATGAATAACCATTCAATCATTTGTATATTTGATAATTCAAGATAGACCCCAATTAATCTTCATTGACATGGCACAAAATGCTGTACAATGAAAGAATGACCACCAACAACATTTTCAGCCCAAGCAACATTCCAGAAGGCAACAACTGTTCAGCAATTCATCTATAGTAAAGAACAAACCCTTAGCAATTTTACGAGTATCCTTGAAGTGTGTTACAGTCAAGAGGAAACTCATGTCATATTCATCTAAAAACTTCTAAACAATCAATGTGAGCCTAGACCTACAATCGAGTTGACCATGATTTCCTATTCATAATTTCAAGCCATTCGTGTTCTTAAGTCAATCCCAAATCTTCCTAAAGTCACCATTAAAGCTATTGAATCGACCTCAAGCTAACCCCTAAGGTGGTCAGATCAACTGAGCCCTCAATATATGAACTCTAAAAACATTATTCCAACTAAAATACACAAATCTACAAGCTACATGTAACGTTCTGGATTGTTACTTCTAACACACTGAAATCACAGATTTACCCCACGAATCGACGATTCCCCCACCAAAATGCACTATAAATACGGTGACTATGAATGTAACTCCATAATAACCTATATAACCACATTTCAACCAATATCAACCAACATACACTGAAATCGCAAAATAACAAACATACAAAAACGTCGAAATCTCAAATTAACACAACTCTAGAATCTACACAACCCTCGATCGCGACATTATCACGTAAACACAGTGAAATCGAACAAAATGCAGCATTACAAACATAAAGTTAGATCGAATATTCGAATGCACCGATTGAAATAGAATAAACGTAAACCTAATCACTGTCCAATAATGTAACACACGGTAGATTTCACGCAAAAGAGCAAGTGAATGAAAGCATGCAACGGGACCTAAAGAAGACGATAATGAGAATAATAGACCTCCGGTGAAAGCTCAACCACCGGAGATAGTGTAAACGGTCGCCGGAAAAAGCTCCGGTGATCGGAAAAGTGACCGGAAGAAAACGCGTCGATTGGTGGAGGGGTGTAGTGTAGGTTCTGACGAAAATGGAAACAAAGGTGACACTGATATTTTATCACATTACATATGGTGATATATTTGCATAACAGTCCCTGTGTAGTTTTTTTTCAAGATTCGGGTCCTTTTGTTTTAACAACCTGACAACTCCTACCCATTAAATGAGATTGTTGTGAATAATTATATTAATTTAGACGGTTGTGATTGTAACTATCGGTCTAGTTGATTTCGAGTGTCGGATTAGTTCGAAGACACCCTAAATTTTAATCTCTATCGGTTGGATTGTACCATTATTTTTTGAATCTTGACGATTTTATTTTACAGTTACTTTTAACTGTTATTATTAAACATCGTACCAGTTATCAAATTCTCCGATTCTTTCACTTTTTCACTCTCACCACTTCCCCATGATCCCCACTCCTCATTATCTGTATCTAAATATTGCCTATATTAACCCACAATTGTTACATCTCTCTTTCTCTTAAAATTGAATTTATTCATTGTGGAGGACCTTTTATCATATTTGAGTAAGTTTGTCGGTAGCTTTCATCATCTTGGACGATTTTTTTTAAAACAACACACTAACATACGACATTAACACTTCAAGATCTTTGTAGTTTTTCATTCCATAACTTTCATTTTTTAGGTTAGTTTGTATCGTACGTCTATTTGAGTTCATTTCTGGTGGACTTTCGTGCCTCGCGGAGAATGCTTATGTGAAGCTTTTAGGGAGCGTTTGGTTGGAAGAATGTAATGGAATGAAATGGAATTGAGTAACTAGTATAATTTTTAAATAAAATTATATTTGAGTGGTTAATAAAATGTAAAACCCAAAGGAATATTTTACTTCAATTCTCTTGGTTGTGGGATTTCAATTTCTCTCTTTAGATGGAAGGATTTTGAAATCCCACAACCAAAGGAATTGAGGTTAAACATTTTCTTGAGTTTTACATGTTATTATCCACTCAAACATAATTTTACTTGAAAATTTTACTAGTTTCTTAATTCTATTTCATTCCATTCCATTCTTCCAATCAAACGCTACCTTATTGTTTGATTTCATAGATGAAAAAAGTTCTGACATGACGGAGAAAGCTAAATATTTAAAAAAATTAATAAATTTTCAAGTAACTCTATTTTAGTAAATACTTTTTTTCTCAACACTCTTTAACAAGGAAAAACAATCAATCTTTTATAGTAGATTTTTTGGAAGGGCAAAATGGTATTTTAGAAAATTCATAATAATTCATGGAGATCCTTGTAGAACCGTAAAACATAGGTTGCATTTTCAAGTGAATGTTATTCGTTGCAATTGAAGTTCCTTGTGGTAAAATTTCATTTCATTATATTTAAATACTCAAATAGCAGACAGATATAAAACTAGTTACATTATAGTTATTTCTCGAACAGAGTTTAAGATTAAACGTTACTAATTCAGATTTTGGTAAGTAATAATACGGGTTCAGCCAACTCTGTTTAGTATTATCAACCGCTAATAACTAAGCTCATCTTTGAGCGCCTATGTACTCCCTTAAAAAGAAAATTTAGGCTTCTGCCTTAGATGTTTATAAAAGATTTCATATTGATATATTGGAATTATGATTGGTGTATTTTTATTGTTTATATTGCTTCTTCTTATTGGTAATTTTTGGATTTCTACTTTTGCTCATGCGCAACTGTTAATCGAGTTTGTGCTAATTTTAGATTTTTAATTCCTGTAATTTACACTTAATTTAGAGACTAATTTACACTTAGTTTGAAAGTTGATATGACTGCTAATTGCTATTTAGAATCTTAGGGACTTATTTAGTTTAACAATTATGGTGTTCAATTTTGTTTCATTTAGAGTCTGATTAGTTTAATTAGATTCAATTTTCAATAGTTGATCAAGGGATTCCATTTCATATCTAAGTAAAAGAAACAGGTTTAAAATAGTGATATTTGGAAAAAAAGCCCTCAAATTTGGATTTCGTCGAGGACCTCAAAATAGATGAGCCATTCGTCTAGCCTAAATTCTAGTTAGCTCGTGACTTGACGAGTTAACTCGATTTTTTTTCGATTTCTATGGTTTTTTATTTTTTTATAAAACGATAATTTGGTTACTACTAGTGGTCATTTTGAAGATTGGTATCAACGTGTGTAGATAATATGCCGCAACGACACTGTAGGTCTCAATGTTTGTTTTTTTTATCAAATGGTGGTCATTGTGCGTGGGGGGTTCTCCAAGAAGTACTTACCCATACGACTCATCAGTTAATAAAAAGTAATGGTTGTGTAGTTCAAAGAGTTGGTACAAGTGTATAGTAAAGAAACATACTAAATAATTAGATAACATAGAAAACTTTAGTAAAGGGATGGTAAATGATTTTCAACCCAAAATATTTTAAATAAACGAGGGATGCGAGAACTCACCTGATTTATTGTATAGGTATAAGAATGTTCATGTGAAAGCTCACAATTATGTATGAAAATTCACCAATATAATCCTAATCGTACACACACACACACATATATATATATATACATTAGTCTCAAATAAAGATAATGTTATCTCATGTGCGGTTAAGGTTATTGTTTATTTTAGGTGTAATGATCGTTTTATGTTTTGAAATGATATGGATGTTGCATTTAATTTAAAATAATCAACGGATTGATGATAATGAAAAGAAAATGAAAAAACCTTCAAAATAGCATCGATAATAGTTTATATCCATATTTATATTATTTTTATCAAGTAAATATAAAACATAACATTTGAATAAAATTAAGTTAAAATATAAAAATAGAGATAAACTCGATAAGCTACCATATATACTACCTTTAATCCTTTCAGAATGTGTAGTAGTATTTAGTTTCTTCTAGTCTCACAAGACGGACTTCTAAAGGCAGAATTTAGGGTTGTGGATAGAGGAAAGGCGGTGGAGGATGTATATAGCAAGGTGGTGGCATGATGGCGACTCGTGGCGGTATAGTGGTGGTCTTAGGGTGGTAACAAGGGTTGGAGAGTGGTGGTTTGATGGTAACTTGGGTGGTTTAGTTAAATTACTTAGTCTAGAGAGAGATAGAGAGGTGTGTATTTGTATGTTTTGATGGTGTTATATATATACATTGTTCGAGTGAAAGTTCGTTTAT
Source organism: Flaveria trinervia (assembly GCA_025506515.1). NCBI lineage: Eukaryota > Viridiplantae > Streptophyta > Magnoliopsida > Asterales > Asteraceae > Flaveria > Flaveria trinervia. The sequence continues at coordinate 4,552,972 of CM046445.1, forward strand.
GTTCGTTCGTTTATAAAAATAAACGAACATTAAACAAACTTTTTTGTGTTCACTTATGTTCGTTCATATACTAAGTCTTTGTCATTATCTTGCCGATAAAAGATGAGTTAATTTACGTTGTTTTATGGTGTTCATTTACTTTCGTTTATGTTCATTTATTTATATATGTAAATATCAATATATTAATGAAAGATTAAAAGGGTATTATGTGTTATTTAAAACACAAGTGTATTATGTTATACTAGAAACCTATAATGCACCTAAAACTTTCAAAATGATCATTTCAGGGTCTTTTTGTGTTTAGTTATATTCGTTATTATTGTTCGTCTATGTTCGTTTATTATTATTTATTTGTGTTCGTTTATGTTCGTAAAATGTTCATTTAGCTTTTTTAACGAACAAACATAAACAACACAAATATTTTTATTTTTTAATGAACGAACATAAACAAAGAAATCATGTTTGATTATGTATTCGTGTTCGGTAAAGGTCAAATGAACGAACACGAACATGATGTTCTTGTTCATTATGTTCATTTACAGGCGTAGGTATTCTAATTTTTTTACCGTATTTCCATGTAAATGAAAAAAAACATGATAAAAATTAAGGTTAAACAAATACAAATTAAATTATCTCAAATATCGGCTGAAAGCTTAAAATTATTCATTACATGTTAAAAATGAAGTTAAAAAATACATAGTGCTCACTCAAAAGTATCTCATGCATAAAACAATTAAACAATAGCATTTTGGGACGATAGTTGAAGGGTAACCCGGGTTGTCGCTGGGTCCTTTCAGTATGCCCACCCCTGATAACATGTATAGTTAAATTAATTTTAGTAAATTCATGTATTACACCGGTAAAATAAATAAAATATTAACATAATAAATTTTTATTTAATTATAAAATGATGTTTTAGAATAAAATATCATTTAAATCACGTAGAAGCAAAAACTATAAGTAATAAACAATAATATCAACTTTAAATTTTTTCTAAAGAAAATCAAACATTTTGTTTAAAGAAATAGTCATTTTTATAAATTTCTTTATTATAACTCTCATTTTTAACTATTTTTGGTTTACATAAATTTTAGTTTTTAAAAGCACTAAATTTAAAATATTTCATATTTTTAAATAAGTTTGATGTTTTAAAAAAAAAGGTTATTACATAAAAAATTGTTTATATTGGAAATAACATTAATAAAAATATATCTTTTTGAATTTATTCGAAAACCATTTCTAATCAAAAAAAGACTTAAATAATATTATTTGTAATCAAGTTATTATTTAACAGGAAAGTCAATTGGGAAAAATTTTAATGAGAATAAATGTGATGTTATCACGTGTGCTCTATAGTTATTTTTTTATTAGAGTAAAAAGATAAAAATAAAAGTAAATTCTATGGTCGGACCCTATGCTTTTATCTTAATTTTGGATTTGGTCCCTAATCTTTGATACTTGCTACAATCCTTAATTTTAAGTTTCTCTTTTTCATTTAATTCATGACACTAACAGAGTTAAGTATTTAACGTTAAACTACACATTTGAGTTGCACACTATAGGTATTTCTGTATCTTCCTAAAAGAACATTCACAAATCGTTTTTGTCATCGTATTCTTAAAGGGATTCTAGAGTTTCCAAAGGAATTGGAGAGGGGATAAGAATCGTTTGCACACTCATTCATTTCTCTCTCTCTTTCTCTCTTTCTTTCTATTTTTATCTCTTTATCTCTGTCTCTACAGATTATTGATGCAAGAACATAAAATGTGTTAGTCAATACAACAAATAAAAGAATCGTTTGTTTCAGAATCAAGAACACAAAATCAAGCATAAAGAGAAGAATCCTAGGGTTCTTGAAGATGGATCCAGATGATCAAGTAAATGAAGAGTTCTATTATGAATAGGGTTTTGTTATTCACCTTATATGAACGTGACTTTTATTCAAATAGGATTTTGTCACAATTTTCATTGATTTATGGAGCATGATCTGATAAAGATTCCCATTTAATTCACCTTAGTATAATAACCATGGGATTATTTAGCTAGTAAAAAATTTTGTTGGTAAAAATACAATATACGCCAAGTGTGCAACGCGTATACGTATTTAAATGTTAAATATTTAATCATGTTAGTTTCTTGGACTAAAAAAGAAAGAGAAGCTGAAGATTGGGTATCATATCTTCAAGTTTTAAAGACAGGATAAATTCAAAATTTAAATATAAGCACAAGGTGGTCGCCTATCTGTTATTCTATTTTTATCTACCAATGAAACAAAATTGTGCATCCAACAAGTTAGGTAATTATTATTATTATTTTTATTTAAAATTATTGTAGTCGTGTTATATATGCATGTTCCCCCTGCCAAACGTCAGAACAAAGGTGGTCGCCTATTTGTTAGTCTATTTTTATCTTTTATTTTCATTTTAATAATTTATGAGAGTTTTTAAACTTTTATTGGAGACAGTGAATTCATACTTTAGTTTATCTTTTATCTTTTTTTTAAATATCAAACTTATTATACTTTTACTGTTAAATTACTCTAGTTTATCTTTTATCTTTTTTTGAAACTATCACCGGAATACCTATCCCGTCTCGCTTGGCTTTTTTCTCCCGGGCCTTACATCGTCTAGGCCTCTCTTGACCTTACATCCCTTCGCCTAGGCCTAATGTAATATGGTATATCGGTCTGTTTGTTGAGCCAACCCAGATAAAAAAATCCTAATATAATATTAAGTAAGTATAATACTATCTACTATAAATTATAATGTAATAAATTTATAATTAATATATTCTATCTACCATAGTTAATGTAATAATATTATATATAATATGGTAACACTTAAAAATTTGTAACACAAAATTTCATCCATCTTCCATCTTATCTTATTTCACACATATATATAAACTTTCAAACATGTTCGTTAATGTTGTTGTTTGCAGCGGTAGAAAATGGAAGTTTAATAACAAAGTCGAATAGTATGTTCCTAAAAGAGTTTGGTGTAATCGACAGGCAATCTCTTAACCTGTCAATATTACATTTGAAGAATTAAATAATCTGGTTTTAAGTATATTTGGTTTTAAAAAGCGTATAAGATTACGTTATAAAATGTCTACGTACACTTATTCAATTAACATATTGAATGATAATGACTGTTTATTTTTTATAAGTCTTGTTATTAATGATCCAAATCATATTTTTACCTTATATGTTAGTGAAGAAGATGATGCTGGTAGTACTTTCGTAACAAAAGAAAATAATGATTTAAAAGAAGAAATTTTTTATTTAAATGATAGTTTTGAAAAGAAGAAATTTTCTACTAGATTTGATAAAGATTATGAATTTAAAATTCCAGTTACAGATTATAACACCCGTTATTTTTAAAATAGAGACAAGAAATGAAGAATAAAAGAAAGAAAAACAATAAAGCCCAAGTAGAGAGACTAAAAGTGTCCAAAAGAACACTTTCTTTGAAAAGTTGGTGTAAAGGTGGGCATGGCCGCCCACCCTCCTTTCACATCACTTTTTCCAATCGGTTTTAGAGAGATAGAAGAGAAAGAGCAGAGAACTTTGGGTATTGGAAGAAGAAGAAAAGAAGAGGTAAGAATTTGTGGTTTTAAGTGTTCATGTTGGGTTTTTGTCTCGGTTACATGCTTATGTGCTTGTGTGTGTGCTTGTGTGTGTGTCCGTGTGTGTGTTTTGGTGTGTTTTTAGGTGTGTGAACTCATTTGCAAGCGGGTTATAAGGAAGAAACACACAAGTTGCACTAGGTTAGTTCTAGACCCCAGTTTACTTGTTTTAAACTCTTCTTGGGGCTGAAAATGTATTAAAACGGTTTTTATTATGTTTATGTATGTATACCCGTATGTATTATGCATGTTGGATGATGATTCTTGAATACTTATAGGTTGTTCAGGCTTAGAATAGCCTTGGTAAGCTTAGAACAGTTAGGCTTGATGTTTGGATTCGAAATTATCCTAGAATCATGTCGAACAGAAGGTTCATGCGCCTAATTAAGGTCCATGCGCTTGGAATTTTGCCTTAGAAATGATAAGTGTATCCCATGCGCCTGAACAGTGCCCTTATGCGCCTAGAAAACTAGTTAGACGACTAAGTGTTAGTTTCCATACGCCCCAATAGTACCCATGCGTCTGAATAATCCATGCGCCTAAGTTTCCATACGCCTGAATAAGCCCATACGTCTAAGTGTCCATGCGTCCGAATGGGCCGTACACCCGAATAGTGTCCATGCGCCTGAATTGTTCATGCGCCTAAGTGTTAAAGCAACTAAGTGTTGGCCTGATGCGCCTGCATAGTGATGAAGCGTCCAAACAGGGCCCATGCACCCAAATAATGTCTAAGTGCCTAATACTTAGAATTTATTACAGAATTCTTGGGAGTTTGTGCTCTTAGGGTTTTGACCGAGGTTTGACTAGAGTTTATTACTGATGGGTTTCATGCATGATTATGATTTTTTTATGTTTGTTCCTTATTATTATTGCTATTATTATTATTACTCATAGTGTGTGACTTTACGTGGTATGTTTATTATCGTAACGTAAAGTATATTGTAAAAATAAAGGTAAAGAGCAATAAAGAAGAGAAGAGGAACATTAATAAAATGTTCACAAGTGTTGCAAGCTTACAGGAGGTACACGACCATGTTGTCGTTAGGTCAACTGTGCTGCGGGTTAGCTACCCTATTATGCACACAGGGCCAGTCAATTGAGATTGTCAGGACCTTTGCAGCACGCCCTAGGTGATTGGGTCGGCCTTGTATACAGTAAACAGAACCCTTTTGAGGGATATAGATGGCCCATCACCGGTTTTCACCGCGCATATAGTTTAGGGTATTGCTCATTGGTCCATACAGATAGTGAAAGATAAAGATAAAAGAATACAGAGTAAACAAGACATACAGTAAAGAGAGCGAACAATATCTTTTCATATAGTTAATGTGTGCTCGCATACAAAGTAAAAAGTTATATTTCACAGAAAGAGTATTTTTCATATACAACATACAGAAAGTATTTTATTACTTTTAAAACTAGAACTCACTGAGCAACGCTGACTTTTATACGTTTTTAGTTGGCAGGTAATTATTGTTGAGGATGATACGAGGGTGAAGCTACTCGGCAGGAAAAGACTGACATCCATTCATACTTGTTATTGCTGTTGTTTTGTAATGCAATTAAACAATTCTTTTGTAATCGGTTAAACAATAGTGTATTGCTCAACAACAGTGTTTTAATGAAATAAATGGTTTTTGGTAAAATAATTCCGCTGCTTAAGCTTGTAAATTTATAATGTTTAACGTGTTTAACATTGTGAATGACCAACTGTGAGGTCTCCGGGAACGGGGCCTTACAAAGATTATCGTACATTGCCTGATTCTTTGCCGATCCCAAAGATTATGAATTTAGAAATTATAAGTCGTCATCTTCAAATGTAAAAGAAGGTCAATGTTTTAACACTAAAGATGATTTGCAACTGAAACTAGTTAAATTTGTGTTAATTATTGTTTTGAGTTAAAAGTTGAGCGACCATCAAAAAAAAGTATTGAAGCATCATGTCGAAACAAAGAATACAGTTGGCGTATTAGAGCATATGCGTTTGAAAGTTCAAATATTTTTCAAGTTAGGTATTTTAACGATATTCGTTCAAGAACGCAAACTTATCCCATTATTCATCAAGCTAACAAAAAGGTTGTTGGTCATATTATTAAAGATCAACTTAAAAACAACAACCGAATATATCATGGTAAAGAAATTATGAATGATTTTAGGTTAAATTATAAAATTGATTTATCTTATCAACAAGCTTGGAGGGGAAAAATTATGTTATTCAACTTTTAAATGGGTCACCTGAGAAATTATTTGAAGATCTTCCTGTTTATTGTTATAATTTAAAGAAAGCAAACCCCGAAAGTGTGATCCACATTACAACATATGAAAGTGGACATTTTGAAATATTTTTTGTGGTTATTGGTGCTGCGGTAAGTATTTTGTTATCTTTTATAAATTTACAAATTATATATAATATTATTCAGTAAATTAATTTAATTGTTTTTATTTAGATTCGTAGTTTTGTGAGACATTTACGATATTTGATTGTCATAAATTGTGCACATTTAAAAGGTAAATATTTGGGTACTATGTTTTTGGCTGTAGCAATGGATGACAACAATCAAATTCTACCAATAGCATATGGTGTTGGAAAAACAGAGAACGGAGATTCATGGACCTGGTTTTTGAGTAGGCTTAAAGAGTGTATCGGTATTAATCCGCATTTAGCAATTATATCTGATCGTGCTGCATCAATCGATGTAGTAATAAAAAGTAGTATTTCCCGACGCCTTTCACGGGCTCTGTTTTCGTCGTTTAATGATGAACTTATGACTTAAGCCTATGAAAGGGAAATTTTTGAGTCGTTATGTAACACCCGATTATTTTTTTTAAGTTAAAGAAAGAAGAATACAGTGAAGAATAAGAAAGAAAGGTTATATAACCCATGTTGAGGACAAAATGGTCGCCCATATTGCCCATTCACATCAAATCTCAGACATTTTTCGCATGCGTTGAAGGTGAAAGAGCAGGATGTCACTAAAACAGCTTTTCGCACGCGTTATGGTTACTACGAATTCATTGTTATGTCATTTGGTTTGACCAACGCGTCAGCTGCTTTTATGGACCTAATGAACCGAGTGTGTCGGCCGATGTTGGATAAATCGGTGATTGTGTTTATCAATGATATCCTAATTTATTCCAAGAGTAAAGAGGAGCATGCCGATCACATTCGAGAGGGGATAAAGACATTGAGAAGGGAGAAGCTGTATGCTAAATTATCCTGGTGCGTATTCTGGTTGCGCGAGGTGCAATTCTTGGGTCATGTGGTGAATCCTGACGGGATTATGGTGGACCCAGCGAAGGTGGAGGCAGTGATGCAATGGAAGTCTCCAAAGACGCCATCCGAGATCCGTAGTTTCTTAGGTTTGGCGAGCTACTACAGGAGGTTTATTCAAGACTTTTCTAAGATTGTTTCTCCACTAACCAAGTTGACCCGGAAGATGTGAAGTTCATATGGGGTCAAGCTCAAGAGAAGGCGTTCGAGGAGTTGAAGGCGAGGTTGACTCAAGCTCTTGTCCTGTCATTACCCGATGGAAGTGAAGATCTGGTGGTTTATTCTGATGCTTCCTACTCGGGGTTGGGATGTGTGTTAATGCAAAGGGGAAAAGTTATAGCCTATGCATCCTGACAGTTAAAGGTTCATGAGGTTAACTATCCTACTCATGACTTGGAGCTAGCAGTTGTGGTTTTCGCGTTAAAGATTTGGAGGCACTACCTGTATGGGACGAAGTGCACCATATTCACTAACCACAAGAGCTTGAAGTATTTCTTCGAGCAGAAAGATTTGAACATGAGGCAAAGGATATGGTTGGAGCTCATAAAGGACTATGATTATGAGATCCATTACCATCTGGGCAAAGCCAACGTGGTGGCGGATGCCCTTAGTCGAAAGGAGAGACCCGAGCCGATTCGGGTGAAAGTTTACCAGTTGGTCATGACCTCTGATGTCATGAAGCAGGTCAAAGAGTTTCAAGATGAGGCGTTGAAAGAAGATCTTCTAAACTCTAAAAGAATGAGAGGTCTGGTTGCAGAATTAGGTGAAAACATACTTGGTGTTAGAACCCGATTTGGACGAATGTGGATTCCTCGTTTTGGGGATCTACGCATGAAGATCATGGATGAAGCTCACAAGACTCGATAGTCTATTCATCTCGGTGCTACAAAGATATACCAAGACATGAAGAAAGATTATTAGTGGTCGGGTATGAAGCGTGATGTGGTGGAGTATGTGAGTAAGTGCCTTACTTGTTTACAAGTGAAGGCCGATCATTAGATTTCGTATGGGAAGATCCAACCTTTGGATATATCAGAATGGAAGTGGGAGCACATCACCATGGATTTTATCACGAAGCTACCGTGTACCCCGAAAGAGTATGATGCCATATGGGTGATAGTTGACCGTTTGACGAAGAGTGCTCACTTCCTACCGATCTGTGAGACATATTCATCCGAGAGGTTGGCGGATCTTTTCATTAAGAAGATTGTAACTCGTCATGGTGTACCGGTGTCTATTGTGTTTGATCGTGTCACCCGATTTACATCTAAATTTTGGAAGAAATTCCACGATGCTATGGGGACGAGGTTACACATTAGCACGACTTATCATCCCCAGACTGATGGTTAGTCAGAGAAAACCATTCAGACATTGGAGGACATGCTTCGGGCATGTGTTATCGATTTTAGAGGAAGTTGGGATGATCACTTACCGTTAGCTGAGTTCTTATATAACAGTAGTTATCATGCTAGTATTGATATGCCCCTTATGAGATGTTATATGGTAGGAGATGCCGAACATCCGTGTGTTGGGTGATATTGGTCAGAAGGAGTTAGGAAGCGTCGAGGTGATCGAGGCTACGACTGAGAAGCTTGAAAGGATCAAAGCCTTCATGAAAGGCACCTAAAGATAGACAGAAGTCGTATGCTGATAAACGACGTAGGCCGATTGAGTTCCAGGTTGGTGACAAGGTTATGTTGAAAGTCTCACACTAGAAGGGTATCATTCGGTTCAGAAAGCGGGGCAAGTTGATCCCAAGGTACATAGGGCCTTTTCGAATCATTGCTCGAGTAGGAGATGTGGCTTATAGATTAGAGTTACTAGATGAGTTAAGTGGAATTCACCCAACATTTTATGTATCTCGTCTAAGAAAGTGTCTAGCAGATAAGGATATGATTGTTCTACTGGATGATATCGAAGTAGATGAACAGCTCAATTATGTGGAGCAACCAGTGGCAATCATTGATCAAAAAGAGAAGAGGCTGAGGAATAAAGTGATTCCTCTTGTGTGTGTACAATGGAAACACTGGAAAGGATCCGAGTCAACGTGGGAGACTGAAGAAGAAATGAGGCAGCATTACCCACAATTCTTTGAGGAATAACAGGTTTTCGGAGACGAAACCCAAATAAGGGGTGTGGACTTGTAACATCCAGTTTTTTTAAAGTCAAAGAAAGAAGAATAAATTGAAGAATAAGAAAGAAAGGTTATATAACCCATGTTGCCCATTCACATCAACTCTCGGACATTTTAGAGAGAGAAAGTGCAGAGTTTTCGAGTTTTGAAGAAGAACAAGCTAAGAATCCGAATTCAATGTAAGAATTCATGGTTTTATGGTGTTCTTAACTGGCCTTGCTTCGGTTGTATGCTTACTAAATGGACTGAAAATAAAATTAGGAAAAAAATAGAAAAATGCTACGTGAACAGTAACAGGTATCAACGATCATTGTTTTGAGATTGCCGACAGTGGTAAAAAGGGTTTAGTTAATTTACACACTCAAACCTGTAGTTGTCGTCAACAGGAATTATCAGGTCTACCGTGTGGTCATGCAATTTTTGTTTCAAAAGATTTAAATATAACTGACTGTAGTAATATGGCTAATGTTTGGTTTTCAAAAGACGTTTATAAGACAACTTATGAAGAGACAATAAATCCTTTACCAAATCGATCTATATGGGAAGTCCCTTCAAATTTGGTGTCTCTTAAGCCACCATTAATAAACAAGAGACAAGCAGGAAGGCCACATGAGAACAACGTATACCGTCACGCGGTAAACAAGTTACACCTACATTTTGTAGTAGATGTAAGACATAAGGACACCATCATGAGCAATGTAAAAGCGCAACCCCTTCACAAGAAACAACAAGATCAACCGGACGTGGATGCAACAATCTAATAATCCAAACGCTTATGTCGATGCTCAAAGTTTTTCTGATTATGTACGTGAAGCAACCGGTGAAGTTTCACAAAATAGGAGTTTGATTTAAACCAACCTTAATAAAAAGTGTACATTCTTTATAACATATTAATGTATTTTCATGTTGTGTTTATATTTAATCAAATTTATTATTTGTTTAGTTAATTGTTGATAATGGATTTATTTATTATTGATAATAATCTCATATCGCATAGATTAGTGTGCACTACACGTTCAATAAACAAATGGATTTATGTATTATTAATAATAATCTCATACATGATAATTGATAGCAAATTTTTGAATTAAAAAATAAAATAAATCTTTCATGTAAAATAAAATACACATTCCGTTAAAAATAAGACCACAAATCTTCCACGATAATTTACTTCTTCAAATTCTTTCTACACATATCATGCACATATGAATCATAACCCGAATTTCATAATTTTAGAGCGAATCGAAGAAGATTACTATTTTCCGTATTTTTTATCAGTATTAAAAAAATCTCCAGGAGTTTTGAAAAATCGAATTTTTTTACTTAAATCGAAAAATAAAATATGGGTGATATTACAAAAGATTACGATTTAAAAAAATATGGGTGATATTAAAAAAATTAAAATAAAATTTAATTTATAACGTAAATCGAAAAATATTACAAAAGATTACGATTTAACATAAAGTAGCGAGATAAGGGCGATATATGGGTGATATATGGGCGATATTAAGGTGATACGTATCTCCAACAACCTTTTTCTGAAAAGCTGACACAAAGCACGCGGACCTAGGCGATATCCAGCTGATATGTGGGCGATACCAACGCACCATGTATCTCTAAGTACTTTTTCTGAAAAACTGAAATTACCATGTAGCCCTAGGCGATATATAGGCGAGATGAAAAGATATTTATATCGATTTGGCCATGTGTAAGCAATTGATTGGGGTGGTGCGTTGCTCTAGGTGAGATGAGGGCACTACGTCTCGCCCCAATTAATATTACAATTTCTGGGGTTTTTTCATGAATATTTATGTTTCCAATGTAAAAAATTTAATTTCCAAGGCACGATGGGGGCAAATCGACGACGATACATGGCCTTTTCAAGTTTAAATAGCGATATATATCTTAGAAAAAATCGACATGTGGAGCACGTTTTGGAAGTTTTAACAATGAAATTACAAGTAAGTTTTGTTATATTTTACAAATAACTATTTTTTATTTTATCAATATTTATTTGTATAAATTATCTTTTTCGCAGATTATTTTAGGGGACATCTTACTATTAGAATGAATCTTTATGTTATTAAGATTATATCGCTACACCTTAATAAGCATTCATTTCAGTTACAAATTTTTGAGTCTACGTGCTTTAAAAACTGGTTATTATGTGAATGTATTAATAACGATCCGGCAATGGTGCACGTAATGTTACAACATCATATTCCTTGTGAAAACCCATAAATGGGTATCAATTTTTTAATTAAAGGTGCTGAGTTAACATTCGAACCAAAAGAATTTTGTTTAATTACTGGTTTTAAATTTGGAGATTGTACTAAAAATTAAATGTATCTGAACCACCTTACTTTGTCGACAGAGTATTCGGTCAATATGGTCGTATTAAACCGACAATGGATAATTTAAAAACCATTTTCGAAACAAAAATTGAGTATTTAGATGACATGGACGCCGTTCGTGTTTTTATTATTACTGGTTGAACAAGGTTTTAGGGGATTAAAAGGCAAGAACCATTTAAACAACATTTTTTTAGATTTGGTTAACGATTTGGAGGCTTGGAATGATTATCCATGGGGTACGACTATTTGGAGACACACATACCTAGATATTCATGAGGCGTTATTGAAACATCAAAGAGCTCAATGTAAAGGTGATGCGAAATTAAATTACTCGTTGAAAGGTTTTATACGGTCGTTTAAGGTAAAAAAAATAAACTTTTACTTGAGATTTTTCTTGAATTTCGTAATAATAAACCATTGCGTGGATTTTTACCAAGAGCGATGGCATGGCCGCGTTCTGAAACTATATCATGGGAGCGAATGTTAGCTATTATTAGTCGTTCTAGATCGGTAAGTATTTTTTATTTAATTGCTTCTAAATACAAGTGTTCTAAGTGAATTATTATTTTATTTTTAGACTTCGTTTTATCCGATGAATATGATTGCAACTTGTGTGTTCCCGATATGAACGGGAACAATGAGCATGGATCTTAGGATTTATATTGATAATAATAAGACTTGAATGATTATATGCTAAAATATAATAATGATGAATATGATGAAGAACACAAACTTGTTTAATGATTAATGTTTATTGATATGTTGTTGAAATCATCATCCATGAAGGATGATGATATGATGTTGTTGGTGATGGACCTAATTCACCCTTACAAGTGGTGAATTATTCACCCTTTACAATGATATGAATGTTAATATTTATGCTCGTCTAGCAATTACAATAATTATAAAACAAACCCTAGACTAATATTTTGTTGTTATTGTTCTTTAAATTTTCAATTTCAATAATATTAGAAATCTTTAATTTCTTCAAAGGTAGAATACCCAACAATACTCCCCCTAAATTGTAGACTTCCAATGAGAATTGAAGCTTGATCTTGTTTTTGTTGAATAGTTGTCCAAAGTCAAGAAATTTGTTGTTGATGCGGAAACGAGGTCTTCAAAACTTTGGTACAACTATCATTATGTAACTCAATGTCATTTTTTTTGTTGATGAGAGCCCGAATACAAAGCCCATATTTGTTTTGTTGGTCATAAGCCCAATCTTCAACCCTTGAGCCCAAGTCCAATTGATGTTTTTGTTTAATGATGTAGCCCAAGTAATAAAACCCAATGGTGTTCACGAGCCCATTTGCAACCCTAGGTTGCAAACCCTAATTCGTTTGATACTCGATGTGACAGCCCTAAATTCGCAAGCAACCCTAATTGACAAAGACATTTGCAGTCACATTTTATATTCGGCAAACCCTAATTAGAGCATCCCTATTCGGCCGCAAGCAGCCCTAATCGGCAGCCTCTTTTGGTTCGCAAGGGCTGCCTTTGGCAGCTTCTTTTGGTTCGCAAGGTGCCCAATGCAGCCTACATTCGGCAGCCATATTTTGGCAGCCCCATTCGGCCGCAAGAAGCCCTTATTGGCAGCTTCTATTCGGCTCGCAAGAGCTGCCTTCGGCAGCCTCTTTTGGTTCGCAAGGGCTGCCTTTGGCAGCTTCTATTGCAGCCCACTTCGGCAGCCACAAACCCTAATTTGCTTGATTGAAGCAGCTGAAAACCCTAGTTTGTTTGATACTTGAGGCAGCCGCAAACCCTAATGTTAATTGATTGTTGAATTGTTTTCTTCAAATCTTCAATAATTTCAACAATTTAACCATGAAATCTCATCAAAATCCATGTGAATCCATCAACTCCGGCTCTGATACCAATTGTGTGTTCCCGATATGAACGGGAACGATGAGCATGGATCTTAGGATTCATATTGATAATAATAAGACTTGAATGATTAGATGCTAAAATATAATAATGATGAACATGATGAAGAACACAAACTTGTTTAATGATTGATGTTTATTGATATGTTGTTGAAATCATCATCCATGAAGGATGATGATATGATGTTGTTGGTGATGGACCTAATTCACCCTTACAAGTGGTGAATTATTCACCCTTTACAATGATAAGAATGTTAATATTTATACTAGTCTAGCAATTACAATAATTACAAAACAAACCCTAGACTAATATTTTGTTGCTATTGTTTTTCAAATTTTCAATTTCAATAATGTTGAAAATCTTTAATTTCTTCAAATGTAGAATACTCAACACAACTGAACAGGAAGTAAACGAGCCTTATTATAGACAAAGTTGTTTTTGGGGAGAAAATCTAGTAATTAGACCTTTAAGTAAACGTACCGAGAAGAAGCTCTTCAGTCCGCTTGAGACTCAATATAATTTTATCAAAAAATCGAATATGGTATCAAATGATATATTAAAAGAGCTGCGTGACCATATTATGGTAAGTTTTTTAATTACGTATTTTTTATTATTATGAGTACTTATGAAATGAAATAATAGTTATCTTAATTTTAATAGGCTTTGAAAGAAATATATAATCCTTCAGAAACGGAGAATTTAGAGGATTACATGTCTCGGATTGTTGTAAGTAATTTAATTTTTATACTTACACGACAGTTATGTGTAAGTAACGACTAATATTTATATACCTTTTTGTAGCTTAAGGTTTTAAAAGCCAAAAATAAAGAAACATCAAATGCTTATGTTAATATGGGAACTCGGTTTCAACGGTTTCCGGATGTTGATCGGTTAACACCATGTCCTAACCGTTCTACGGTTGAAAATGTGATTTATGTAAAAATAAAATCTTGATAGTTTTTCATTACTTTAAGAAAATACTAATATATGTTAAATAAATTCTAATTATTACAGACCCTTCCTTTGGCACAAAAAAAAAGAAATGTATTATTAAACAAGGGCCAGCGTTTTGTTCACTGTATCAAATTTTATCACCGACTCCAATTGTTGATAAATTCAACAATGCGAAATCAAAAATTGCTATAGAGCTATTCAACAGCGGTGATAAATTTAAGACATCTCTCACGTTCGATTTTGAACTTTCAAAGAAATTTTTAGGAACGTTAATGGGTATGACTGGATATCTTGATTGGCTAGAGGACGACATAAATAACTTATTTTTAATAAAAAAATTATTCATAATTTATGAAGTTTTAAAATTTTTATATTTATTTAATTTTTTATCTTAAATATTTTAAAGATTGCAAAGCTTAGCTAATGTTAAATTGTAATAGGCTGGGCTTTTAAATTTAAATGTTTAATTGATGAGTTTTTCAGAGATGGTCTTGTTGAGATGGGCTACTTGTGTTTTATATTTGATACGGGTTAGGTTTAAATTTAAATGTAATGGGTTGGGCTTATTTGAGATGGGCTGGTTGGTGGGGTGGGAGATGGGGTGGGAGATGGGGTGGGAGATGGGCGGGCGAGATTTTTAATTGATTGTCTCGTCGGCGTATCGCCGGTCAACAGCGATACATATGGGGAATTGTATTGCCCATGTCTCGCTTCTTTTAATGGATTTGGTGATATACATGGATTTGTATCGCCTTTGGCGATATAGTGGCTATTTTTACAAATGTTGAAGTCAATGGTTACTACTCAAAATCATATTGATCAAATGACCAATATAGTAATTTTCCTTTATTTATATGTTTATTTACCTAAAAAGGGATGTGATGTGTCGCTAACAACATGTGGAGATAACGTATCCCAACAAACAGAGGTGTTCCTCGATTAGATTAAAACTATGAAACTGATTTTTTTAACAGCTAACGAATATTTTTAAGCCCGGTCAACTGGGTAAACCCAATGGCGAAAGACCACACATGCCTATAAACACAAACAACGCTGGTGACCCGACTCGTCCATCATTCCAAGGGAAACCCACCACCTAAAGGCCTACTGTGGTAAAACAATTGACCCATTAGAAGCATATTGCATCTAATGAGACTCCAACCCATGACCTTCACTTTGAAAAATCATAGGATGTGTACTCCTAAACCAATTGATCTAAAACTCATTGTAACTATGAAATTGATTTAGTTGGCCACTTGTTGGTTTTGCGGTCATTTTTTCATTTAACTTTCAATTGGTTGATTTAAAATTTTTACAAGTTATGGTTTTGCGGTGTGTATTATTTTAGAAGTTTAAATAGGACATATGAAATTGTCTCTTAAGTTTTAATATATTTGATGTTTCATATCTATACTAGTGTTTTCTAGTGTGTGAAAACATGTTTATATTTAAAATCGATGCATTTTCATACCGCAACATTTATACAAGATTATTATGATAACAAATTTGATTGGTTAATTTCGTTGACAATAAATACAAAAATGGATAAGGGTTTGTTATGATCAAAACGAGTTGGTTAAAATTCCTCACAGAAGTCTTATTGAAGTATATCAATCTGTTAATAGAAAATTATGTTCAACCTTTGAAAGCAAAATGTATTTTTCATATATTTTATGTCTTGTTTTGAACAACTAGTACCAAGGTCCAATGAAACGACCATAGCCAAACCATTAGTAACGGCTAGGTTTGATTAAGTTTTCGATAATCAAAAAATATTTACTAATCGTATATTGTTAAAACCATACCTTCTAATGTGATGGAGGGCGTGGAGATTTAGAAGTATACTTGATGGGTATGTGATTTAGTCGTTCTAGAAAAAAAATATTTTTATCAAATTTAATTGAAATATATTTTAGTTTTGTGTAATTATTTATCGTATTTAATACTCAAGAAGAAATTAGACATGTGGATGGGTTTGTTTAACTTTAGTGTAAAAATTATGTTTAATCTAAAAATTCTAAAAATGATTGTAAACTGACACGTGTCATTCTCTTGTTTTAAATAGGACAATTTTAATCATTGTGTTAAATGTATTGTCTTATTGTGTTTTATACTTTCAATGTGTCAAATGTTAGTTGCTTGTGTCGTATGTTTTACATCATTTGTTATGTATGTTAATTATTTTGTTTTATATATCAAATCATTTTGTTTTATTTTTGTCATTGTTTTTATAGATTATAAATTTATTATCTATCGTTATGTTTTATAATTAGAAATACACAATAATATACTTTAAGTAATATGTTTTTCAAAACTATAGTGTCAAAGATAACACAATTTATTATTATGTCATTATTTTAATAGATTATGTAAATTTGTTTTTATCTAGGGTGAAAAACATATTTTCTCATCTAAAACTCTTTAACAACAAATATACCCAAGCGGAAATTTTAAATGCATATATCCCTTACAAAACCTTATAATTAGCAAATTTACCCATTTTCATTAAAAAATAGTTTATTTAATGACTAATTTGCCCTTATTTTTATTAAAACTTAATGATTGGCAAATGTCTCCTTACAAACCTTATACATCCATTGTGTATTTCTAATTGTAAAACACAATAGTAGATAACAAGTTTATAATCTATTAGAACATAGACAAAAATAACACAAAATGATCTAAAACGTAAAATACAAATGATTAATACACATAACATATGATATAAAATATAAATGAACGTATAAGACATAATGAGCTGTTTTATTTGACACAATGATCAAATTACTCTTTTATATAAAATAATAAAAAAACACGTGTCAAACTCACAATCATTTTTAGTACTTTTATATTAAACATTTTTTTAGTATAACCATACCTTAAAAATACAACGATAACGATAACCCGACTCTTTATTATGTAATGTTATGTGACTTGTTTATTTATACACGTATACCTTTATTTAGTTATTTTTCTATTAACTATACTATAACATCCCCTATGTAATTATATATTTATTATATCAACTAAAAGATATTAACTCAAGCTCATTTGAGCTCTACTTCATTCAAGTCATTAGCAAATTCATCTCAAGTGGTTTAAGAATAGATCACAAATCGAGCGACTCGTTGTACGACTAAGATTACAAGAGAGCCTATAAAATCAGAAATCAAACTAACTATTACATTGCCCATAACGACAAGCAAATCAACAGGTTTTCAATACAAGGAAAGTACAGGGTATGAAGAGAATTAACTAGTATTGAAGAATTTCTGAAAATAGGACATCAACCTTTACAGACAATGGATGTTTTTTACATATTTAAAGTTCATACATTACAATTATTATTATTATTTTCCAAAAAAAAAACATCTAAACATATTGAAAACTTGTTTCAGCCTTCACTTTCTCAAGGCATTGCAACACGCCTGATAAACGAATATACTCCTTTTGGACCTCTCCTAATTCTATCTTAAGCTGCATCACCTGCCAACAATCCATGACGAAAACAAAAATCAATTTGTCAGGTTGGATTGGGTCAAATTGCTACTTTGTATAGGCTGGGTCGGTTGGGTTGACCCACTAACAATCTGTCTCTTTCTTTTAAATTATTAAATAACTAGTATATTAGATATGATTGTGAAGTTAACATTACACTAACGCCACGTTTTTAGTAATAAGTTTGGACACTCAGAAACACTTGGTTGTATATAGGGCTAACTTCAACCCGTTTGACACGTTCACCTTTTACTTTCAAGTGGTAAATGGAACAAAATGGTAAGCATCTTTGTAGTTTGTACATATGATCAGCCGAAATTACCTTCAGCTTAAGTTGTTCTTCTGCCTTTTCAAATGCAGAGCATCTGAAACAAACAAAGAGTTCTGTTATTGTGTTGGATGGAATGATACAATGGTCTCAGATTAGCTTTTTCTAGTTTAATTCTTTATTTACAATCAGAAATAAAAAAATTAAAAAAAAGGAAAAGAAAAATTAGCTAGGAGCATCAAGATTCTTGAAACTAATAATGATAGAAAAAGAAAACCAAACATTTGAGTGATATCTAAAGAATACTAACCGTGCTCGAAGCTTTCTATTCTCTTCTATTGCATTTGTTGCATCATGAGTATTGGCCAGACGAATCTACAAAAGAATAATAGTATGATTCAGGAGATTCCAATTAAGGCTCAATCGTGATTGTGTCAATATTATAGAGGTGGCAATTTTGATAAAAGGGTTGATTTTGGTAATGCGGTATCTCTAATGGGTCCAATGAGTCAAAAGTCATCAGAAGTGTATTCAAATAGATAAAACCTGATAAATTCTGAAACTTAAAATAAGGTTAGATTATCGTTGCAACAATAATGGATTTTATAATCATATTAAACATACAGTATTCATATATTTTTAAATTTTATATAACAAGTGTTGTGTGACAGCTTGATGAAGGCATGAAGCCCAGCCCATATTGAACTGTACAAAAGTCAAAAGGTCATAAATCTAACCCCATCTTGACCCATTACCCCATCCGCCCAACTATTCACCCCTATAACATTATCAAAAGGATGTATTACCTGATTAGGTCCTTTGATAGGATTAACCACCATCTGAGCCTCTGATTTGAATATTATAGGTTGATCACTTGATTTCCTCTTCAAGTTTGACCCTTTATTAAGAGCCACGTGGCAAAATAAGCAAGGATGATGTAAAATTTTTTTAAAGAAAAATCAAATTGATCAATCACACTTCTATTTATTGGTTTTTACATTTCTAACCTTGTCGGAAACCAGGAGGGAAGCTTGGTTGTACTACATTCGGCAACGATTTTGAATGGAAAGATGCCCTGCTATTTATGTTACTTATAATTGGTGGCTTTCTAGCTGTCTCACCAGCAGTGGAGAATTTCCTCATGGGTATAGGTTGTTCTGTACCATGCTGATAAATAAAATTAGAGGCACCTGGGGTAGCATGTGGCCGGGCTTTTTAGAAATCTGATAACCAATCAGTCCACAATGGTAATCCCTGCAGTATTGGAGGAAAAGAACAAAGAATAGTCATTTCCAGTCAAGGAGCTCTTCTTCGAAAACTATGTTATTTTTGGCTACGGGTGGCAAGATGGGAGGGTGGGGTAATGGGCCAAAACAGCTTCGGGTTAGAACAGGCCAATGAGTCAAAACAGTAAGAGTTGGGTTGGCCTGTAAAACATTTTCTATCATTAAAAAAGAATTATATATGAATTGATAAAAAAGAAATATAAAATAACATAACTTTGCAGGTTATCCCATGGGGAACAGTGGTGTTAAAATTTCCCCTTGGGGATCCCATCACCCTAAGACGATTACAAGAAACAGACTTGAAAAATCTAAAAGCTCAAGTATAATTCTACAAGCTCCATTTTTTCTGTAATTACAAGTTTCCAACAACTTCAACTAATTCAAAATATGATAAGGAGCACATAATGCAATAATGCGGGGGATGAGATCGCATTGCTGCAGTATAATTCTACAAGCTCCATTTTTTCTGTAATTACAAGTTTCCAACAACTTCAACTAATTCAAAATATGATAAGGAGCACATAATGCAATAATGCGGGGGATGAGATCGCATTGCTGCAGTCGATGCGATGCAATTCCATGATGCGCATGATGCGCTTTGATGCAAGATGTGGTCTGATGCGACACATCATACAGTTGACCAGCATTTCAACAAACTAGACCATAGGTTGCAATGGGTCTGAGTTTTCTGAATCTTATTAAGACAAATCTGACCACCAATTGAACAAATCTAACCATTGATTGAGTGATGCGTTTGAGCATTTGAACAAATTAGACCATTGATTGAACGAATCTGACGAGAGATGATGAAAATGTCTTGTATTTTAGTGTTTAAAAGTCAAAATATTATCTATAAATAATTTTGAAGCAATTTTTTAAATAACGAACGCCTTGCATCTGCGATGCGTGTATCTCGCAGTGTGCATCACACATCAGCTTTTGAGATTAAAATGCATCGAACCATGTGTGACTTTTTAAAACCAAGACATAGACCAACACAAGCAATTCACCATATAAAGTTCAAATATCACACTATTATGGTAGGGTCAAAAGCCCAAGGAGGAACCAAAAGACAATCTTTATACTAAAAGTATTTATTAAAATTTTTAAATTATCATATAGTAAGTGTAAACAGATTTGGTATCTGGTCAGGGGACACCTAATGTCATCCTCAATCCTGTACCCAAGAACCCCCTACAGTCCCTGACCCAAATATGTTGTTTTGGCTTCCCCGTTAGGTTCTAGTTTTTCTACCATAGTACCATCTCTTGTGGTTAGTGATTATTGGGCGGTTAATGATTGGTGGAGTGGTGGTTATAGTACAATAATTAAAGAAGAATAAAAATGGTGAAAGTTAACTCTATAACATAGCCCTTAGGGCTGTTTATTATAATTCAATAATTAAAGTTGTATCTTCAATTACAAAGTACAGTATTATAATAATTATCTTTAACTTTGACTAGAATAGTTTGAGAGGTTGTATGCTTAAATAATAGATGGTTAAGCCGCTTGGCACATTTGACACTGTCCTGTTATAGCTAAAAGAAATTATTTGACCTGTAAAATATAAATAGGGTGAAATTGCCACCTCTTTTTTGAGATATACCAAGAATTGCTTACCAGTACTCCCATGTCATTTCTTTTAAACGATGAACGAGTTTTTGGAAAATAGAAGTTTTCTCAAAATCTTGCTTATCATGAGTAGGTTCGATAAAATTGGCTTCAAGAATACCTGTAAGGAATCTTTTTCTTGTCAGAAACAACTAATTTCATTGGGGGCCAACAGGATTCAAATTCTTACCAACTACGCCTCTCCCTCTGTTTGAAGAAAAGCTAACCACGGGCCAAAATGGCTGAAAAAATATGCACAGGAAATGCCAATTAAATTTCACTGATCAGAAAATGTGAAGGAGAAAGAGCTGGCGATGGATTCTGGTTAAAATAAATCACATTTTTGTTTGGGCTGGATTTGAGTATTTGACACGCCAGCATTTTTTATCCATATCATATATATTTAACTAATTCATTATTACTACAAATACAATATTCTTACTATAGTAATCCAGTTTTTTGGAGAAAAAAGACGATTTAAGAGGTTGAATGTATTGAAAACAAACTTTTGTTGACTTTCAACCCATTTAACATGTTTGACCATTTGACATGTTTGAGATAAAGCACAACCCTCAACCCACTCATAAGTAATTGGGTTGAATTGCCAAAATACAATTATTCTATACTTAAATTTTGAGATCAAAAGAGCTTTAAATTTCAGTAAAAGTTTCTTTAAGTCCACATAAGGAAATGAAAGGCAGTGCTCACCAGTATCAGACGATTTTTGTGGTAGACATTAAACCCATGAACATTGACAAGTGGCGCCTCCTTGATAAAACCAATCGTTGTAACCACCGAACCCTGAATTGATCAAACATAACTACCCTCATTATTATTCTTTTAATTAAAAACTAGACACACTTATCGACTATCCAAAAATTCAATTCAACCTCAGCAGGTTTATACATGATAAATTCTGTGTACTTCAAGTCTGTAGCAACATTATGATACAGGACAACTTTCCCACGCAATATCATTGCAAAAGTTTCAGGTAACTTTAAGTACAAGATTGATAAGTATGCCTGAAAATAAATGAAAAAAAGTAGACATTTTAGAGCAATTTAATAATAAAACACAAAAATATTCTATAGATATATATACACACACAAAACTCAAATTGTAGCACGTTGATAAACTTACACGGAGAGAATAACGAAGCCGGTTGGCAAGATGTTGTTCACTTTCGGCTTGACGAGAACCATCTTTTAGTTTTCTATGTGCATCCCGAGTTATACAAATATCCTAAAACAAAATTACATGGAATTTACCTATTTAACATATTTCTCATAGGGTTCACAAAAGTTCTCCCAACTTGTATTTTGTAGACTTTATCAGTTTTAGTTTCACACAGAACTAGAGGTAGCAATTTTGACCTTTTTTTAATCTAATTAGTCAAACGAGTGAAATAAAATATAACTTACAAGTAAAACGGGTCAAGACTGTCACCTAAAGTGTGGTATAATGAATTCAAATATTACAAATCATTTAATTCATTAACTTGAAATAAAATATATGGCATACGAACTATTTATTAAACTAAAATTTTAAAAGATAACTCTTTACAAATAGTGTTATAGCCTATCTGGATCCATTATCTAATCCATCTGACCCACCCATTTTTCCACCTCTACATACAACAACATATAATCTTATTATTGATAGATATGTAGGAAATGGAAGTAGTAAAAACCTCAGGATCCGAGTCGAAATCTAGCTCCATAGTCCCGTTCTCATCAAGCCACAGATTGTATATGACAATTTTTGTCCCATTAGAACCAACATTTTCAAACTACATATCAGTAAAGAAAACTTGTTATGTGAAGCATTCCAGTAAACAAACCAAAATACATATATTTGAAATTGATAAAAAGAAAAGAGAAGAAAATATAAGAATCAAGAAATGGTAGGATAAGGAAGTTAAACAAGATATGCGCATCACAAACAA
The DNA here is from genome assembly GCA_025506515.1 of Flaveria trinervia. Lineage (NCBI taxonomy): Eukaryota > Viridiplantae > Streptophyta > Magnoliopsida > Asterales > Asteraceae > Flaveria > Flaveria trinervia. The sequence continues at coordinate 4,575,804 of CM046445.1, forward strand.
CTACACTTAGTAAACCTCTTCTCAAAAAACTAATGATATCTTTCAAAAAAAACTTGTTTCACAAATTCAAGTACCTCCTACACATACTTTTTATCATTAACAAAAGTTAGGTCATCATAATATTTGAATGATTTAAGGTGTGATATAAAACTTATGTTTACATTTCAATATATTTAATTTACATCATCTATTTGTAAGAGTATCTTTCAAACTAATCAGAGAGATACTAAAATATTTGTAAAAATTAAACTGGTATAAAGATTGTATCATAATTGTGTATTGATTGATGAATATTAGAATACAATTGGGCCATATATATAGATCTATACAAGGGTACTAGGGCCGGCTGATATATGTCTAGGGTCAAGCCTACTATAACTTAAGTTTATCGACTAATACTCCCCCTCAAGCTAAAGCCGAGGACCAAGTCTTAGCTTGGACTTCAAGAATAGATTACGATCTAAAGAAAGTGGCTTTGTGAACACATCATCAATTTGATCATTTGTAGAAATAAACTGGACACATAACTTTCTTTGAGCAACTTTCTCTCAAACGAACTGAAAATCCACTCCACATGCTTTGTCCTGGCATGGAAAAGCTTGATTAGCATAAAGTTATGTGGCACTCAAATTGTCACACCATAGAATTGGAGCCAAAGGCGGCAAAACATGAAGTTATATAAGTAGTGTTTCAAGCCAAGTTAATTCAACCACAGTTTCAGCCAAGGCCTTGTACTCAAATTTAGTGGATGACCAAGACACAAGTCTTTTGTTTTTTGGCTGACCTTGAAACCAGATTTGACCCAAGATAAAATAGCATATCCTCCGATGGGTCGACGGGGTCATCCGGGCACCCACCCCAGTTCGCATCATAGATAGCGGTCACAGGTGGACGAGTAACATCCGTCTAGGCATGCAAAATAAGAGATGATAAGCTAGAAATTAGAGACCATCATTATCAGTCTCGTGGATGCGCTTTATAGCTGACCAGTGATTGTCAGTAGGGAATAATGAACCAACAAACTTTATTATACGCAAATGTAATATCAGGCCATGAAAGTGTAACATACTATAATGCCCCGACCATTTGTTTGTAATTGATCGTGCCATCAAAATAGGAGCTATCACTAGGTGGAGATTGAGGTTGTTGGTTGTAACGATCAAAGGCTGGAACTGCAGACGTCAATGGTGCTGTGGACCGACGAGAGTAGGTGTTAAAAGGTTGGTTGTTAGTTTGTGTAGAAGTAGGGCAGGCTGGTTGGGTGGAGATTGTATGTTGGTGTGTTGAGGAATGGAATACATGGAGTAAAAGGAAACATAAGGTCGGGTGGGTGGAAGGCTCGATGGGTTGAGAGAGAAAAGAATACTTGTGTTCATGGAACCAAACATGACAGGCAATATAGATGCGTTCAGAGACGAGATCAAAGCATCAATGGTCGTGATGAGAGGTGTTGTAACCAAGAAAACACATGGTGTAGATCAAAAAATCCATTTCGTTTGGATTATAGGTAAGGAGGTGAGGAAAGCAATGACAACCGAAAACCCGAAGGAAGGAAAAATTTGGTTTCCATTTGAACAAGTGTTCAAAAGGAAAAATATTGGAGTTTGTACGAGAAGGCATTCGGTTGATTAAATAAAATGCAGTTTCAAAAGCATAGTGCCAAAAACATTGTGAAACATAAGATTGTGCTATAAGGGTTAGACCAGCTTCAACAATGTGGCGGTGACGTCGTCCAACGACACCGTTTTGTTCACTGGTGTGAGGACAAGAAAGACGGTGAACTTTGCCAATGGAAAGAAAAAAGGAAGAAATGTTTCTAAATTCACCTCCCTAATATGTTTGTAGGATTTTGAGTTTTTCAGCCATAGTTACGAATTGTTAAAAGGTTGCAAACACGTCATATTTTCGTTTTAAAGGAAACAACAACATAAACTTAGAAAAATGATCAACGCGTAATAGAAAATAGGTATGGCCATCAAACAAGGTGACAAGAATTAGTCCTCAAACATCACAAAAAATAAATCCAAAATGAGTACTTTTGTAAGTAGAAGGCAATATATTAAGTTTGGAAGATTTTCCAACTAAACATGAATCATAGTGAAAAGCATAAGTCTTTGTAGAGAAAGGTAAATGATATTTCGAAGGCATAGTTTGAAACAACTGGGAATGCGGATGTCCCAAGCGTTGATAGCATGAGCGGTAAAGAAAGCAACTTTGGAACTGACTGATCTGTTGGAAGTTTGATCGAGTAGAGTCCACCGTCACATGGACGCGTGAGGGTAATGTGAGTAAACTTGTCCTTCACAGAAACGAGATTTGCATGAAATTCAAAAGTAACATTATTATATTGACAAAGTTTTTGTATAAAAAAGGAGGTTTTTCTTGATTTCGGGTACATGAAGGATATGGTTTGGATAATACGTTTTGTTGGGTGAGGAGGTTTGTGAGGTACCGATAAGTAAACTGGGTGGGGCCTCGCTATTACCAACGCGTAGATTGTCATCACCATAATAAGGCTCGATGGAGTTAAAGCCGGACATATCCAATGCTACATGGTTGTTAGTATTAGCAAGCATTATCTATTGAATTATTTAAATATATTTGTATTCTAGTAATGTGTATCATACCATATTTTTAGGTTCTATTGTTACCTATTTTATCTTCATCTTTCTTGTATTTATAGGGTTGTTTGTTTAATGAAATCATTCATTGAAATTCATAGATTTTCATGGTAAGCTTGGCTCTATACCGATCATCTCCTAGCCTTTCGAGACTAGCCGGTGTTCCTCGACCGCCATCGGATTTCGATCCTGCCATAGCAACCTAAAGATCCATTTGCCTTATCTCAATGGCGGCCGATCAACCTTTATAACAACAGCCACCCGTGCCAACTAACCCCAAACCAACAATACACTACACCCGGTATACACGGTCACAAACATTCAAAAGAAAGTCCTAGTTCTTGACAATTCAAGGTCTCGTATTCTTCTTGGGTAAAGTTATTTCAGCTTCATGCTCACGGCTACAATGTGATAGATCACATCAATAGCACCGAGCCTCCACCAACGAAAGACCCATCACATGATCAATGGATGAAAATCGATGCTATAGTCCTTTAATGGATATATTGGCACACTTCGGATGACCTCTTGATGCGGGTTCCCCACCCGAATCTATATGTTGAATTATTTGCATATATTTGTAATTTAGTGATGTATATCTTACCATAGTATTAGGTTATATTGTTTACCTATTTTATCTTCATCTTTCTTGTATTTATAGGGTTGTTTAATGAAATCATTCATTAAGATTTATAGATTTTCAATT